>UFQX01000154.1:657267-711920 GCA_900497675.1 Arapaima gigas | reverse complement strand
AAAAAAAAAAAAAAAAAAAACAAAAAAACACAAGCGTACAGGCTCGCCCTTCAAAAGGCCTTTAGCATCACATTCACATTCTAACACTAAGCAAGCACCAAATTCCCTCTCTACTGAGCTTTAAAACAGCAAATACACGACAGAGAATAAATTAAAAGTCTTAAACACACAATGTAGATGTTCGCCTTTAAAACTAAACGGAGGGAATAAGTGCCATAGAGGAACAAACCACAGCTTTAAGCGTTTTGGATGAGCTTCTTAAACACTCCACGTCCAGCCCCCAGGCACACAAGCCCAGATCATAACAAGACAAAGCCTTCATCGAATAAGTACCTGAGATATGGAACAAGCAAACGTATGTTCCTCCGCAGATGAAACCCAGTAGACCTTGAAACGGATACGGGGGGACCTCCAAGGCAACTGTGACTCAAGACTAAGAGAGGAGGAAAGGAGAGGGGAAAAAAAAAAAAAAAAAAAACGGAAAGACTGGCTAATTGCTCGATGGATCAGTCATCCTCACCACCTTCGGGGGNAGGAAAGGAGAGGGGAAAAAAAAAAAAAAAAAAAACGGAAAGACTGGCTAATTGCTCGATGGATCAGTCATCCTCACCACCTTCGGGGGCGGTGCCTACCTGAGACGGACCAGGAGTATTTCAGGAAGGGGCTGCGGTGTCTTGCAATCGGTCTTCCTCCTCGAGGCTGAGCGAGGGGAGGAGGAGGATGGGGGGGGAGGCCCTGAGGCCTGCAGACCCCCGTAGCGGACCGACATCTGCGCCCACACATCCAGGTAAGAGAACCAGGAACTCTGTCCCGAACGCAACGTCGTTGCAAAGGAAACAACATGCGTTTTTTTTTTTAAAAAAAAAAAAAAAAAAAGAAAAAAATAGAAAACCAACAACCAGAGGGCTGAAGGGCTGTACTAGTATCCGTCCGTCAGCTCTGTCCTCGGCCAGAAGCCGCAGGCCTCACCAGGTAAACAAGTACAAAGGATTTTCTTAAAAAGGCAGGGACGGATAAACTGATAGACTCAGCTTTCTGCAACTCTACACTCCCCTATAAGAAGCCAACAAACAAAAACGCGGCACACGTCTCTTACGCCAGACACGGAAAAAAAAAAGAAAAAAAGCCCTTCCTGCACTCGCTCATTAGTTACTAAACCAATACCTGACTATACTCCTCAGAAGCAAGATATGTAGATAGATATAAATATAGAGCTAATACTGATTAAACACAGCACATAAAGGGTTAGTTCACACTACAGAAAACAAAAATATAAAATGAGACAGGGCTTATTATATAAAGGAGCATTCAGCATAGGCGTTACACATGAGGGCGGAGTCAGGAACAAGGGAGGTGGGCTGAAGGAGGAGGAGTTACATGCCCTCGCTGAAGCTCTGCACCTCGCGGAAGAAGTGCTGCGTGGGCTCGCTCAGGACGATGCTGGTGTCCATCACGGGGTGCCACACCCGGCCCAGGCCCTGAGACACCTCCTTGATGAGGTTGTGCACAGGTTCCTCCTCCAGGAAGACCACCTGGTCGGGGTCGAAGTCGATGCTCTCCTCCGACACCGCCAGCACCTTCAAGTTGGAGCCCCTCAGGCGGGAGATGGCGATGAGGTTATGGGCCCACACCGTGTAACCTGCACACAAGCAAACCCCCACACGCCCTGTTAGGGTTCCTCTCCTCCCGTCACCTGGGTCTGAGCTCAGCACCTGCCAGTTGGAACCGTCCGTCCGTAAGTGCAGGGTGGTCCGGAGTATATTCCGGAAGCCTCCGGAGTGAGGCAGAGAAAACCCTGGACAGGACACCGCGATTACGGGGGGGGGCACCAAGGGCAATTTGGGGTCACCTATTAAACAAAAACTCATCTTTGGACTATGAGAAGGATCCCAAGAGAACATTAGGAAAAATTCACAGTGACTGAGCGGGATTCCAACCCCCCCGGCAGGAAACCCCAGCGTTCCGACTTTGCCGCCGTGTCACCCGCAGGTTGTTAGGTTCTTTTACCACAACAAACGCTCCCCACCCTGCCACTCACCGTGGATGACCAGCACGGAGAGGTGGACACAGCGCCAGGCCAGCAGCACCAGCGGGTCCTCGTTGCGGTTGTCGCTGAGGTCCGGGAAGCCGGCGTCATCCCTCATGAGGATGAAGTGGGTCAGGGTCTTGTGGTACTGCAGCGAGATGAGCTCCACGGCGGCCTCGCTGGTGCAGGCGGAGTAGTTGTCGAAGTGGATCCTCTCCAGAGGGATGCTGGGCTTCAGCACCGCCAGCAGGTCTTGGCTCCCCGTGTCCAGGGCCAAGACATAGACGCGCAGGTTGGCGCTGTGCCTCACCAAGGCCTTCCAGTCTTCATCCAAGGGTGTGCCGTCCAGGGGCTTGCTAGGTAGGGCGGCACCGTTGAGCAGCAGGGAAAGGCGGTGCAGGGGCACGTGATCCCTTCCGCACAGCAGCCGGCACATGGCGGCGCTGAAGTCGCTGAACTCCAGCGCCAGGGACCGCAGGTGCAGCAAGCGCTCCAGCTCCACGGCTGGCACCAGTGACGGCACCTGGTTGTCCAGCAGGCTCAGGTGCTCCAGGGAGCTGGCGCTGGGGTTGGACATCGCCACCAGGGAATTGGGGGTCACCATGCCCAGCATGAAGACTGAAGACAGCCACTTCAGCTGCCTGCTGTTGGCCAGGATCTCCTTAAACAGCTGCTGAATCCTGCAACATCGGGGGGAGGAAGATTCAGTCAGGGCAAAGGGGGCGGAGGGCACCGCCGGCTCATACCTGAATCATTAAACATTACAAAATTGCTCACTCTTTGATTTTCTTGCCACCCTGGTCAACCTGGTTGAGATGGAAGGTGTCCAGCACTCCCTCATCCTGCAGGATGCAGGTGTCTCCATACAGGCTAAGCTTCTGTAGGTTTCTGGAAACATACAGGGACAACAGTGTTCAACTGCTCTGTGAGCAACTGTCCTAAACAAATGGACTTTTTACATCTGCACACACATTATTAATAAATATGACAATAACATCATCATTGTCCAGTGGAGGGTCACACGGTCCAGAGTCCATTCTGGAAACATAGGGAGCAAGACACGGTATATACTGGACAGGACAACTGTCTATCAAAGGGCAATATCTCTCTCACACACACACACACACACACACACTTATTTAGCTTACGCTTTTCTGCAAAGTAATAAGCTACTTACAGTGATTTACCTATTTGTACAGACGGGTATTTTTTACTGGAGCATTCAGAGTGAGCACCTTTCTCAGGGTAACTACAGCAGGACGTGGGATTCAAACTTTCGAGCTTCAAGTCAGGAGGCAGCGGCTCTAACACACACACACACACACACAGACACTACAGTCAGCAGTTCACCTGAAACACAAGTCTGTGGACCGTGGGAAGAAACCGGCGCACCAAGATGGAAACCCAAACAAACACGGCCACCTGAACTCGGTCACTCGGCTGCTTCCCTAGGCCCCTGACCCTCCGTCCAGTGACGCCAATCCCCTCGGAACCTCCACGGCTACACAACACACGACGCTTTTCCAGGCCGGGCCAGAAAATCCAGCGTTTTCCCCTCAAACAAAACAGCGTGAGGACAAAAGACCCGGGTGCTGCCTGAAAGCTCCGGACAGGACACGGGACGAGTCGAGAGCCCGAAGCTGACACGTGGGGGTCTTCGCCATCGCAGCTTACAGGGGACGGTGTTCAGTGACAGCGCTCCCCAGCGGCCTTCACAATCTGACGGCTGTCTTTGTGTCACCTGAAGGTTCTGGGCTCGAATCCCACCTCTGCTGCAGTACCGTGATCTAGGCACTTAAGCTGACACGGTATAAATGGGTGAATACCTGTAAAGTCGATTATCTAACACCCTAGTCACCTTGGACAGCTAAATAAAGGTGAATAACGGGCAGTGATTTAAACGGAGAGGACGCGTCTCCACAGGAAGTGACAGCTTGCGGTGCCTCAAATGGTCCCGCAGCTAAACGGCGTCACGGCGATAATCGTGTGTTGGAAATGGTATTAAAGCCAGGAACAGGCGGGTTGTCCCCTGTTGTCCCCTTGCCCCCCCCCCCCTGGGCTCACCTGTTGTGGCGCAGCCCGCGCAGCACACACAGCGCCTGCTCCAGGTACGTCTTCATGGCGTCTTTCCAGCGCTCGGGGCTCCCGGTGCCGCCGCTCTGCGAAGCCTCCGCGGCGGCCGCTTCACCGTGCAGCGGCAGGAGACCGTCCACCGGCGCGAACTCCAGCTGCAGCTCCCGCACGAAGGAGCCGAACTTCCTCATGAGGAACTCCAGCTTAGGCGTCTCGTCGCAGCCGGAGCCCCCGCCGCTGGCGCCGCCGCCGACCCGCAGCTTGAGCTCCGTCCACAGCGCCGGGTAGAAGAGACACTCCCTCCAGCGCGAGCACACGGCCGAGGCCCGCAGCTTGTCCCGGGCCGACAGGAAGGAGAATATGTGGACGATGAGCTCGCTGGGCAGGGCCGAGGCTCCGACACCCCCGCACAGGGCCATGGCGGCCGCGGACACCTCTGGTACTTCGAGCAGGAAGACGGAACGAACCGTTCGCGAGGGTTTGGGACAACAGCGGCCGGACTGCTGTCCTCTCCCTGCGTCGCCGCTCGCTTTCTGGGGAAACAAACACCGCCGCGCTGTGGCTTTTCCTTCGGTACTACCGGAGCACACCAACGGCCTCGCAGGCGGGGGGGGGGGTGGTCAGCGCGACACACGGCCGTCGCCCCACGTTTCAACAGGTAAAGACAAACAAACGCGCTAAGGAAGCATTTACACTCAAATGCCTTTTCAAACGTATAAAATTATAAAAGAGCGAATTAACCCCGAACTACATTCGGGTTCTTTAACAAATAAACGAGTAATATTTCACATTTGTTGAAATGGACTCATCCAGGCCGTTCTTATTTTTGCTATACTACCTACTGTCCGGTAGAGGGAGCAGTTCCTGTTGACGTTCACGTTGCGCCAGAAACAACTAGCGGAAAATCATATCAAATATCAGACATGACAATGGGCTCCTCTGTCAACACACAAACAGTCAGTCTTTATACTGGATATAAATGTAGACGCTGATGGAAACACAGACCATCATTTAGTTCCAATTGCTATTTCACAATTTATCGAAACACCTAAACTATTCTGATTATCGTCACTGATGTTTGGTTCCTGATTTGCGCACCGGTATACATTTCATTTTTTTAAAAATCAAGTTAAGGTTTCACCCAGTCGTAGTGACATCTAAAAATGTGTGCATTGAACATATGCATCCATAAAAGTCTACATTTTGGGAGTTACACCAGAAACCAGGAAATCGTGCAGAACGGCTTGTTTACATTCAGCTACAGAACCAAGACGTCATTTCCGGGTGTTTCGTCGTCGCACGAGAAACCGTGGGATCACGTGAGCCGGACGCTGTGTGGGACGATGGTGGAACTGGCACTGCAGCTGAGTAACGTCTCTGTGTCTCTGGCGTCGAACATGGACGTGGCAAAGGTCCGGTTCGCCTTTATTTGCTGTATTGAAAGCTTTCTTTATTTATTTTGGCTTTGTGTACAAAGCAACAGTACCTGCTTTTTTAAAAACTAAACTTTTGTAGCTACTTGGGTCTTTAGTGTACGCTTGTTTCCTCGGTTACGAACGGCCGAGTTACGAATTTTCTAAAAAAAAAAAATTCCATTGAATTGGAGTGGAACGAACGTAATCTGTTTGTCCACAAGGCGACAGGTGTCGGTAAGAGTTACTCAAAAGTAATATAAGTATATCGCGCCTCGATTCAACTCACTAACGCGCTGTTTACAGCTGTTTCTGGCAGCTCCGGTGATTCTAACAGTCAACAAGAGGCGTTGTTACCATGGGGATAAAAAAACTATACTTCGAAACACCACAAAAGGGTGATTTGTACTTGTTGTAACAGAATTGCACATGGTTAATGTAATACCTGTAGTGATGACTACATTACCCAGAACCCTTTGCGGACCCAGCAGAGAGTATGTGGAATGACGAAGTGCAGACGCTTGATACAGGTTCTCCAAGTCTCTCTATGCTATGCACTGAAACAACAGCACATGGGGCAAAAACATTAATATTCCTGTTAAGGCGATAATGGGTGTGTTTCTGGTTGTAATGATATTTATGCACAGAATACAGAAGCCACTGATATAAACACTCTTGCTGTACTGTGTTGGTTCAGCACCTGACAGTGTTACACTGTCATTCAAAGGCAGAGGGTGTGCTGTTCAAGCAAAGTCGTTTGTAACTCCATGGGGTACTATTGCTAGTATTTTGATGTCTACCCTGTTAACAACATTGTGTTAATTATTCCACCATCATGTTGCAACCTATGTGTCACTATGTTTGTTCTCTTGCAGAATACGGGCAGCTCAGGGAGGGATTTTGAAAACGTGGAGCTGGGCGATCAAGGAAAGAAGAAGCGGCAGAAGTTGCCCCGACGGGTTATCCACTTTGCTGGAGGAGAAACAATGGAGGAGTACAGCACAGATGAGGAGGAGGAGGAGGAGAGGGAAGTGGTGGAGAAGAAAGACCTGACTGCCTCTGTGGATCCTGTGAGCAAACTTTCTTTTCTAATCGGCATAACTTCCCTACTGTGACGCTCCCTGATGCTGAATCCATCTTTCCCCCAGTCAAAGATGACCTGGGGGCCATATTTTTGGTTTTACATGTGGAGAGTTGCCACATCCACTATATCAGGTAAGTCCCTTGGAATCAGGATTGAAGGTTTACTGTATATGAACAGAAAAAAAACTAAAGCTGATCTGACCATCTAATCACTGATTTAAACAGCTTTTGAAAAGGACAGGAAAAAACAAAGTGATTAGCTATTTCAATAGTGTATCAAGCATGTTATGATTTAGTAGAAGTTGTTAGTTTTCCGCTTTACACAGTACAAAAATAAATTGATAAGGACTACAATCCCCCTTAACATGGTTTAACTGTGAAAAAGTTCCCCAACATATAACAACATTCATTTGATTTTTAGTTTGCGATTATCTGGGAGAGAGAATGGCATCGTTGTTTGGCATCACATCCCCCAAATACCAGTACGCGATCGACGAGTACTACAGGATAAAGAAAGAGGTACGTGAGTGACAATAGCCCTGAGGCTTTAATACAGGGAGGAACCTGGAAGAGCAGAAAGACAAGGGAGGTTGTTTGTCTGATCAAGGCTGTGGCGAAGCAATTTATACGCCTTTATAATACGCTAGTTGCCTGGTGTTTGCATCTGAAGACATTCTGTCTGCTAATAACAGAACACCTGGGCTTGTGCCAACATGGTAAACTTTACAGGAAGAAGAGGAAGAGGAGGATAACCGGCTATCGGAGGAGGCAGAGCGTCGCTTCCAGGAACAACAGAGTTTGGAGCGAAAGCAGCCAATGACTGAGCAGCCAGAGGGCTCTGCCTCTTTTGTCAATGTCACCTTTGAATCAGAGGAAGAGTCTAAACCTTCACTGGATACCAGCAGAGTCCCATCCCCCCTCCCCTCCTAACCAGCCACTACAAATTGTTCCTGCTTTCTACATTTGTCCATCTCCCTTAGATTGGTGATGGTTTAATGGTTGCCTTCTGTCAAATAATTAAGATTTTAAAAGCATAGTAGGAGATGGTGTGGATCAAAGGAAGGCTTCTGACTGGCCCACTCCTGTTAATCCCCAGAGATTCACCTGGATTAGCTGACCTTTTAGTGAGCTACAGCAGTGTGGGTTCTGTAAAGTCTCCTGAACCTTTAAACTCTAGTGGCCTTTACAGAGGACCTGAGGCTGTTACCTGGGAACAAGAACTGTCTACTTGGCGAGAGAGGGTGACAGATGTCCTAAAACTTGATATACTTGTGTAAATTATTTGTTGGATGCCTTTAAAGTGCATTACAGAAGCAGAATATACTCCATAGATTGTAATCAAAATCAGTTTTGTCAATGAAAACTCTTTGCTGCAACTTGGCTTGTCAGTGATTAATATTCCAGTATCATTTTAACGTTATTCTGGAGCCATTACTGTCCACCTGAAGCGTGTCGGTCTGTTACGACTTTAGTATTCAATGCTGAACTGATGATTCGTTGCGACTTTGTCCTTCCTTCATATGATACTTGATTTAATTCTAGATTGTGTGTTTTTTGTAGCTGGAATACTGGGATGGTTAATGTTTTCCCTCTCAAATACTGGAAACTGCATTTGTGTGACGTCTGCTTTGTGAATCATTTTGCCCAGAGTTCCCTGCCCGGCGTCACTTTGTCTGTGCTGCGGCTCCCAAGTTTCTCCCTTTGGCTTCATGGACAGCTGTCAGTACTAACAGGAAACCGCTTTTTGTCCACTGGACACTATAACAGCAAACCTTACTTGTGAGCTCCCTTCTCGATAACATACTCTTTTCCAGTCCAGCAAGGTACAACAGAGGCTTTCTTTAAAGAGGCAACACGCCAGTTAACTGTCAAACTGCTTCTGTAGGATCACATTCATGCTTTCTTCCCCAGTTTTCCAAAGGAAACATGTTTTGGTTTTTTTCTTCATACCTCTCACTGTTATTCAATAAGTACAGCGATTTGCAATAAAGATTATGGTTATGGAGGGCACTTATACTTTACTATGATAGTTAGCCACAGAAACAGAAGCAGCTTTTTTTTTTTAATGTACTTACCTAACTCCAGACCTCTAAGCCAGGAACCGTCATTGAAAGTACAAATGATGAAACTGAGGTTATTGTAGTTTACACGCATGGGATGGCGACTCTGGAAAAGACTAATGCTAAAAGGAAAAAGAGGAGGATGACAATCAACCAGATGGATGGACTCTCAGCAACAATGGACACAAGGGAGGGACAAGTTTCTGGAGGCAGTCCGCTGCTACCACCAAGACACAAGAACACTGAGTTGTTGCCATTTAAATGTCGTGAAGGTTTTTTAAAAAAAAATAATTTAGGAAACATTTGTTTAATACTAAATTGTTTAATAAATGTACAGTAATTTTATATCTCTGTATTGGAGTGTCTGTGGGGAGAATTCAGGGGAACAAGTTCCAGTTTAATGATTATGTCCTGTGCTGTAGAAGCAGTATCACTGCTACTGGTGTAGAAGGTACATGTAACCTCCAGCTACGTGTCATCCATATCCACATTGCTGTCGTTGTCATTGGCCACAAGGACCTCTCTGTTCTCGTAAGTCCAAAAGCCATTCAGGTCTATGAGGATACTGGTGACGGTATCACCCTGGCCGCTATTGACAAGGTCCTGGAGTGTGATCTTGTATGGGTCCTTGGGCTTCACCATGTCAAAGATCTCATCCTGGCGTCACAAAGAAAGTCATCATTGCAATGACAAACAACCGATGCCTGGTTGATAGATATGTGCGTGTTTTAAATTGCTCTGCTGTACGGATGGGTGAAGGTGGTAGTGTAGAGTGTGTATCATTGTAAGTCACCTGAGATACAGGTGTCATAAATGCAAGATGATCATTGTAACCGTGCTTAATAAATGTAAATGTTTCACACTCCTCAGCTGTGGTAAGGCTCTACATCTGTATTCTGTCCTCAAACACAGAAATGCTTCATAAACTAAAGTAGGTGTTAAGTAAAGTCCCAGTTCTGATAGGTGAGTTGTGGGATATGATTGTATGAATCCCCCCTGCCTTCTTTTATCCAGATCTGACATTACCTTGACGTCTTGGAATGACACAGGTTCCTGCCCATGCAACTTCATCTGTTCTTGGATGGCCTAACGAAAAAAGCACCAGTCACTTTGCCACGTCACCTCTAATAACTTCAATGTTTAATTGATGTGCCAATCACTTAAAATTATTTATCATTCCAAGTCTCAATAAGTTTAATCTCAAGACTATTCCAAAACTCTCCCCCTGCCCATCTCAAAAAGCTTACCCTGAAGAAGTAATTGAGTGCAAACACATTGAGGTAGCCCTTGTTTTCAACATCCAGGAGCTTGAAGATGTACTGGAGGGCAGCCGGTTCTTTGCGGTTCTCCAAAGCAAGTACAAAGTCCAGGTAGGTCTTGTAATCCTGACAGTGACACCACAAACGCACAGCTTTAAATTACCATGTGGCCGTTCAGGGTTTTCCCCATCCTGCTGTAATAATACCCTTTATAGTGTGTCTCTTAGTACGTCCAACACCGGATAAAAGAACCAGTGTGGTCAGTTTGCAGGCTCACCATCTCTCCGTCATACGTCAGGCACTCTTGGTAAACGCGATCCAGGAAAATGCTGGTCAGGGTACCGGTGCCATAGCGGGACAGCTCCTCTTTGCTCAGCATTCCATTGTGGTCCTTATCTAAATTTAAGTACTGGCCTGGCAACAGGGAAGAAGCCCAAGCTTTTAGATTCAGGACTTCTCCAATGAACAAGTATACTCAAAATAAACACAAAGAGTGCCTACCATAGACACGCAGCGCAGAGGGGGCTGAGAACCAGTTGGACTCTTGACTCTCCTTTGAGAGATCTTCATCTCGCAGCTAAAACAGACCGAAAACCGGAAAACAGCCTGGTTAGGCAGGATGTGAACATAACCTATATAATGGTTGCTCTCTTGCTGTTAAGCAAACCCAACTGAATCACCCTTCCCCCAAATCGACCAACACTGATCTCATCTGAGTCGTGCTTAAAAATGTACCTCAAGAAGGTCATCCAAAAAACTGCAAGCCAAAATGTCTTGAATTTTTATTTTTCCTGAGAAACAGAGAAGAGGAAAAAAAGCATGTTAGTACTGATGTGCATTGATTATGTGCCTAAAATGGCCTGACTGCAAAACATCAAGATCATGGTATCAGGTCACAGTTGGTCCTTTTCTCTGGTTTTTTTAAGACAGAAAATATCCCAGGAGTAGGACTTCCCTCTGCATTTAATCCCTACAATTACAAGCAGAACTGCAAAATATTCCAAAGGACACCATAATCTCTGTAAAAGTGGTTTAATCAGACATGGAGGGACAGTGGAGGAGTAGAATACACACCAGTCCGCAGGGGGTCCAGGAAGAAGAAGAACTTTCGGACAGCAGTACAGACATAGAAGGAGTAGAAGGATTTCTCCAGACCGTCCAGCTGGGGCAGGGTGGGAATCAGCTCCAGGATGTAGTTTTCCAGGTCCTGTCACATGACACATTAACACTTAGAGCCACACAAGGGAAAACGGGCCTGGATAGATGCCACGCTGAACATGCACTTCATTGAGCAAAGGCTCTGGATCAAACAGGGATCTCAAGCAGGAACATTTACAGTAGTCAGAAAAGGAAAATGAAAAGATCCTTAACAGGGATAAATATCTTGTTAATGGATCAGTTTCCTGAAGCCATGATATGCAAGTGCATAACAAAAACTACAGTGATCCCCAAGATCCGCTCATTCAAATTCCAAGAATCTTGAAGAATCAAGGATTTTTGTTTAATACCCCTACTTTGGCTTGCATGACATTTGTTATGTTTAAGAGAACCAAATTTGGATTTCACATGCCTCCCGACAGGTGAATGGTGCAAAACATTTACATTTATTAGTTTTGCAGACAATTTCCCACAAGGCAATATAAAACGATTATTAACTAGTATTTGTCACGTTATTCAAAATGAGGTGTCCTCAATGCACTACACTAAACTCCCAGTCACTCACACATACAGAGCAGGGATAAAACCCCTATCCAAAAGCACTAGTGGTAATTACATGTTAGTTATGACAGTTCACATTAAAGCAGGATTGTCAGAAACACACTATGCTTGTAAAAAGAGAAAGAAGACTGTAAAAAACACCCTAAATGATTCTCACACTTCTAAAGTGTCAAACGAAGACAAAACAAAAAACAAGATCTGCATAATTGCTTACCGACTCGCGCAAGTAGCCCTGTCCAGCAACATCATACAGGCTCAGGCCAATCCTTGTCTGATGAAGCCAAACTGGTGGGAGAGATTTAAGTGATGTGATGTGATGTGATTTTATTTAAAAAAAAAAAAAAAAGGGGGGGAAAAAAAAAACTTGACAAACTGATTAGGATGACTGAAGTATTGCTACCCTTCATGAAAATCACCAAAAATTAATATATGGAAGGAAAACACATGAAATGGGTGATTTTTTTCCAGGTGAACCACATGGGAAAGCCATAAACTCTTAACACAAAACTTTTTCAAACATTACCAGTTTTCTTCAGTTGTGCAATTCTACAAAACATAGTATTCAAAATTATTGGCATCCTCATGACTAATACTTGTGCAACCAAATCTAAAGCATAAGAGGTGGGGTCTAACATCTGATTTAGAAGCTTGATCACCCCAAGGTTCATCTAAACTATGCAGTTCTGAAACCATGATTTTTGGTTTCCTCTTAATATGCACGAGTCCTCCTCTTGGTAAATTTGTAACTGTTCCAAACTTCTGAGATTATTGCCCTGACTGTACTTCATGGTACTTCTGACTGTTTATGCATTTTTATATGTTACCTGAACTGTGCAGGTCAACCATCTGTCTCTTTTCAGCTGAAGACTCTTTGGATTTACCCATGGTGATGACTGACAAAGGGATTTTACATGCATGTAATGTCATATTTATGCAGGAACTAGTGAAAGGCAGCATTACAGTTCCTGGAGGCTAAGACCAATTAAAAAGCAGAGAATTTCATAACAAATGCCACTTTGTTTAGTTTTATTTTAAACATACTTCGGGGTTAGCAATAACTTCTAAACCTATGTTTTGCAGACAAAAATTCTACTGCTCAATAAAATTATTTGAAAAAATATTGTAGTAAAATAAAACTATATGACTTCTTAATGTAAGCCCAAAATGTGACTTTTTTTAATCGGTATTATTTTATTTTATACATGTGCCAAAAATTCTGGCAGTGCAGTTACTTGCAGTTATTATTTATCTGACACCTTTGTCCAAGACAACTTACAATGTTACTAACAGACTAAATTATTTAACCATTATTTTAGTGGGGCAGTTCAGATTACACTCATCCCTCACAAAACTTCCTCCAGCAATCATGAAAGCAGCTACAACATCTTAAGACAACGTACATTATTTTTTTCACTCCAATATAACAGCATTTATATTTAAAATAGTCATTTTCCTTCATTGCATGATACTAACAAACATGCAACACATAGGTGCTTCCTTACAACACTAATCTCATTCATGGTTATCCTTTCAGAGCAGTCAGTCAGCTAACAGTAAAGTCAACATAGAATAAACACTCAAGGTAGAATTTGAGAAAAATTCAAACACAAATTCATTTAGCCATATGCAGAGATTTTAGCATAACAAAACGTGGGAGAATGACATGGTTTGATTAATGTAAGACTAATATCACAACTGAAATGTCATTATTAGTATTATTATTATTATCATCATCATCGTTATCAGAATTCAGCTGAAGCTTTTCTCCAAATGCAACTTAGTGTTAGGCTGTTTAAAGTGATTTATCCATTTATAAAGTTGGGCATGTTTTTATTGTAGCAATTCAAGGTAAGTACTTAATACGGTAGGATTCGAACTTGGAAGCACAAAAGCCACAATCATACAAGCAGCTTTAACAACACAGATACCCTAATGCTGGCTCATAGTAAATAATTTATTCATTTTGCAATCAAATAAAGATCACCTAGCATGACAAACATTTTTTAGTAAAGCTACACAGCACCTCCAACAACAGTGTCCACATGCTTTGCAGAGCAACATAAGAGATCTTGCAGAAATCTTGGATATTTAAAATTATAAAACACACCATGGGCCAAACTATCAAAATGTGGTAGTCCAGTGTACCACTTGATAATATGAGTGTGAACAAGATTATAACATTACAATATAAGCAACAAAAGATATGCCAGTTTCAAATATGGTGGTGTTGCTACTGACATGCATAAAATATCTTATTTTTTAAATTAATTTTAGGTGACATAATCTGGGAACTGATTATATTTTCTCTCAGTTAGTCATTTCATTTTTCATTTGTCCTCACATCAGGAACAAATGAAACGCAAAACAACTCATTAAGCAAGGGATGAATGTACCTTGATCAAGAGTACTGTAATGGAATTGGAGACTTGAACCCTGGTCCTTCAGTTGCAAGATGATAACTCTAACCACCGCATAACCTGACGCCTGTTTAGCTTCACAATTTCACAAAGCTTCACTTTCGATTTACAGTCCCAAAGATGAGACTAAATTCTTTGAATAATATGCTATTCTTCCAGAAATACTGACTGCTGCAAAAACACAAACCCTAAAACTGAAATAACACTGACCACTTTGAAACATAGGGCAAATTCGCACCATCATCCTCACAGATACAGTGAAAGCAGAAACTCCCCATGGTGGGAGAACAAACCTTTTCGCATGACGTAGTTAAAGAACTGCATTATTGATATTCGCCCATATGGATCATTGTGAAGGAGCTTAGCATAGACTCTTGCAGTGAAGAACTGTCTGTTGAAAGGAGAGAGAAACCCAGAGAAAAATGTTTGCTGCTGATAGAAAATACAAAATACATCTTTCCAGAAATAATTACCTCACACAACATCAGTTATTTGGCCACAAAAAGGTACTCTTCTTTTGGCTAAAAGGATCTCTTGTATTTAACAGCACCCTAACATGTAAATATTTTTCCACACTCCATTCACCTACTTGCACTTTGCACCAGCTTTTTCCCCAACCTTCAAGAAGTTGTCATAATTGATCATCGCCTCATCCCCAGACATTGGGGGCACCTGTTGTTTGTCCAGAAGGAACCACAGGTTCTGAGAAGAAACACAGTAAATGGCGCAACTCTGCTTGAAACACCAGTACAAATTCAACTAGTTCCAAAAGGACTAAAAGTCTCTTTTTTTTAACCTGCAGTTCCTCGTTATCCAAAAGCTCCCGGCTTTTCCTCTGCAGAAACACTGCCCTGGACTCCTCTCGGAGCTTCTGCAGCAAAACCTCATCTTCGGCCGGAAGCTGCGTCATATTGTTATGTTAAATCTGTTATTATTTTGCAGCCTTACTGAGATGTTATGCAAAGGAACTGTTTAAAACAGTATTTAACAGTTTAAACAGTTATGTGTTTTACTGCAGCAACAGGTAGGGTCCTAGTTAGAGATGTCACCTTTCAGTTAGAAGATCCTAGGGTCAAATCCTGCTCCTGCTGTAGTGTTCTTAAGGTACTTACAGTAAGAATGTATGCAGCATAAGTGAGTAAATGATTGTAAAGTTGACGGTTTCGCAATGAAAGTCACTTTGGACAAAGGTGTCGGCCTAATACATAGACATTTGGATAAATAAAATTAGAACGTTTCAGTGTACATTTCTTACCCAAAATTCTACAGCATTAACACCACAAGTGAACTTGAACCAGCAACCTTCAGATTACAAACTTGTTTCTGCAACCACTCCCACGCTCGCGGGCCACATAACTAAATCTGTGTCAGTATGAGCACTGCTACAGTGGGAGATGTGTCGGGAAGAGACAGGGGGTCTGTTCACCCTGTTCTCTCCCTGTTCTCACCCTGTAGTAAAAGCGGGGGATGTTCCTGTAGGAAAGGTCACTGGCAGCGGCGCCGCCTCTCCACTCAGTGTAGTACTTGGTGAACAGGCTGAGCTCCTCTTCTTTCTTTTCCTCCTCAGTTCTCGTATCTACCGAGAAATTACACTTATACAACGACCTCGAACAACCTGTCGTGCAGTGTTACCGGTTTAACCTTCAGTTTAACTGTCAGTGGAAATAATATACTGGCAAATGCAACTGCGGAGCCACCAATCCTGCAGACCTGGCTGAAGTATAGCTAGCCCCACATTAGTGGTAAACTGCAAAAACAGCGGTAAAATTGTTACTTAAATGAATGCTCACCCTTCTTTGCATTCGCTAATCTCCTTTTCAGAAGCTCCTTCCATTCTGTTACTTTGTCATTAGACATACTACCGGGAACTTACGGCCAGTAAACCCAAAGTTACAGGTACAAGTCTACAAGATACCCGCTTCCTTGTTTAGCGCGACGAACCACTGATTGGTTTTCGTGAGTTTTATTCAACCAATCATGCTGCGCTATTGTGATCACATGACTATGAGATCATAATGTGCGCCTTCTCCGAAGCATGTGGATGTGACGTCACGAACGGTTTTTGAGGCGCGCGAGGTCTTCAGGTTGTCCTGCCTGTCAAAGTGTAGATAGAATTATTAAATGTTTTGGAGGAATATCGGTTGTAAGTAGTAAACTGTGATTTTCTTTTCCAAGGCTATTATCCGTCGATATTAGGTGTACAAATACAAATTAAATAAAACAAACGCTCGTGTTCGCGTTTTGATAACCATGCTTTTAAATGTACCTGCGTGCGGAATATTTTGTGCTTTACGTTTTTCAGAAGGGCGTTCTTTAAATACAAAAAAATCAGATCGTCTGTTTTTGTAAAGACTTTCTATTAATTACTAGCCAGAAGTAAGCCAGATCAGAACCACCAGACCATGTCCTCCTTGATCTTCACATTCATAAAAGTTTACCCTAAATTAGTTTTACCTCTCTTGAATACGAGCCACAGGCGATTTCTTCTTCACAACAATGTACTTTTGGAACGTGCCCGTCTGTCAAACGTGCGTTTTGAATCCACAAAGGAAGGGAACAGATATCCTTCGCATGGCAACAAAGCGGCGAAACACAAAGACACAAGACTGAGAGAGAAGCAGCCCTATTTCAGGTCAGTGTTTGCAGCAGGAACAGCTCAGAGAACAGCAGAACTGATGAGCAAGAAAGCTGGGGAGGAAGGACGAGGAAAGAAAGTAAGAACTAGAACAGTTGGTCATGCTGGCATCCCAAACCGTCCTCTTACAGCTGCAGAGTGGGCAGTCCTGAAACAGAATGCCCCCTATCCTCTTTGCTTTGAAGTTCAGATGATGAAGAGGATGCTGGCAGCTGGGTCAGATATTAATATTGCCAAGTCCCTGCTAGCTTACGTTGCTGTAGAGACGGGGACTTTGTCCTATGAGTTGCTGTTAAAGTACTTGACACTGTGTGTCCATGGTAGCCATCATTCTGAGGTCCTCGACGTATATGAAATAATGAAAAACCGCTTTAAGTCCTTTGATCCTGGGGCTTACAGTCTCTTCATCAAGGGTTTCAGCAACACAGAGCGCTGGAAAGAAGCACTGGGTTTCTTAGAGAGTTTAAACAAGGCTATCACCCCTACTGCAAACAATTACGGTGAGGTCATCAGCGCTGCACTACGGCATGGTGACAGTGCCACTGGCTGGGCCTTGTACACTGAGCTCCTGGAGAAGGGCCTGATTCCTAACCAGAACACTTGGCAGGCCTTGTTTGAGAGTGGCGTCTCGCAGCGCTGGCACAATAATCGCCTTGAAGGCATCCTGCATTACATGAGGAACAATCAGGTGTATCCAGTGGAATCACTAGCCAGGAGCATTAAGGCCTGGTTTGAAAGGTAAGATCCAATGCTGGACACATAAGTTCCTTTAAAAACAGCGTGACTGTTGATGCCATGTAAAGGAAGATTGTTTTGAGACAGGATGTTAAAACCACCTCTAGACTAAAAGTATTCAAGGTAGCAGTTAATTACCCAGCTCTTGTTGGTTGCTAGTTGATGTACTTCTCAACACAATGAATGCCATTCCTCCTATTTTTTTCTGTATTTTGTCTTAACGGCAATTTTTCCCGTTAACCCCATTGACCAATTGACATATCAAAGACTTTCTGTGTAAGGATAGTTTTACAGTTAGGTCCTGGAACAAAATGTCTTCCTTCACATATGAGTGGCCACCCTACCTTAGATAACTGCATAAATGAAGTCTGCAAAGAAAGAAAGTGAAGATCTTGCAACATTAACTAAAATTATACCTCAGTCTTTCAGAGACTAAATGGACAGGAAGCTGGTCAACTGTTGCACAGAGGTACATGTACATGTTTTTCTTCCTATCTATTGCATATGAGAAAACTGATCATATGTATATAACATTCATGAGGTTGGAATATTTTTGAGACTCCCGACTGGTATCTAGCAACTCCTGTCTGGTACGCCCTGTGTCCCCATGTGCAGTGGTGTGTGTCAGAGTTGTGGAACAGCCTTGGAGTCCATTGAGCTGAGTGAGAAGGAGTATGGTCTTCTGAAGGAGCAGGTGATGCAGGACGTCATGCAGGGGAACGATGTTTTCATCAAAAGCACTCCGAAGGTTTGGATCCCGTACTCTGCATATTGTTTTTGGTGTGTCATATTTAAAACACAAAAGAAGACTGTCCTTTACAGTTAGAATATTCTGCATTTGTATACTCTTGTAACTGAAGAATTGTATTTTTTACTGATCAGTGAAATCTGTTTCTGCGAAAGCAAATATTCATACACACAGACCGAGAAGATATGGGTTTTTTTAGGGTTTTAAATTTTTTGTGTAAAGATGGTATGTCATAGCTGCAACAATTCATGCAGCTGCTGCTGTTGTATTGAAAAGCGCTAAACATTTTTTACTTGTTTTGGGGATGTTTACAGCCCCTCTCCAGCCTTAAACTCACATACGCATTCCTTTACCCCAAGAAAAGTTTATCTGAATCCCTTGGCACCATCCAAAGCCTTTTACCTTTTAAAACAGCTCAAGTGACGACTGTCACAGTTGAGTGGTTGTTGGTTCATTTAAATTTAGTTTATATCCTGTAGCTGAAGAATTCCAAAGGGTCCATAGATGTAACCACTAGGTGGCGCAATCCTCCATCCAAAGCTCTAGACAGACAGTAACTCTCCAGAGGGGGAACTCCAGTGCAGATAGTCTTTGTTATGCTTTCAGTTTTTTTTCAAACTTCAATGTTACTGGGAACATTTTAACTAGAAAAAGCAATTCAAAAATGTAAAGAAGCAAGACTTGAATTACTGAATCAGAATTTTATTCTTTCCACTTTTGGGACATGCCAAGTTATTTGTTGCAAATTTAGTAGGTATTTTTGCAGGAAGTGGACTTTGCAAACACAAAGGGAGCCTTTTCCTTTAGTATGTTTATTTTGAGTAAAGCATGCTCTGTGGTTGCTTTTGGCAAGGATTTAAAAGTGTTTTTTTCTGTGCATTTACAAAAGCATTAGTCCAAGCAGATTGGACTAGCTGATACACGGACTGATCCAAGCACACAATCATAGAAAGAAAAAAGATAACAAAATTTGCTGTGTTGATATATTTATGATTTAGATCAAGGAAAGGTTGCGAACATGTCGTTACCCAAATGGTCGGTGTTGTCTGTATGTAACTAAACACAGAGAACAGCCTGTATGGCGATACAGACATGCAGTTGTGTCGCCAGCATGGACTGGTTTCGTATATCAGGTGGCCACAAATGGCTGTGGAAAGTCCCGTGTGTGTGTGTGTGTGTGTGTGTGTGTATTAACCTTCAAATTGCTGCTACGCTTAATGCTCTGCAGCAGGGTTTCTCTTTGGCTGTCTGTCAGCTGACCTTGACCACTTATCCAGACCTTGGCATCCTCGGCTGTAGCCAGATGTGTTCACAGCCGAGCTGATGTTGAAACCTGTCCTTGGAGTTCCCTTATTTCGTACTGTCAGAATACCTTGCATTTTCTATTCCGCTGCTGCTTCTTTTTTTATTATGGGAATTTTTCCTTGTTAAATCTTTTCTTGGGCATTGGACTTGAGAATATGTCCCTGAATTTCTATAAGCAAATCACATCCAAGATTCGAAACCCCTTCATTTACCTTGGGGCTTGGGGTCTGCCAGAGACAAAGGCAGGAGCCACTCAGCTTACTGTTTCTGTGGACTGTGCTAAAATGTCTTCTGCGTAGCTTTTTATATCTAAGTGGGTGCTCTGCCACAACTGTGGTTAATTTAAGTCCTGTATACAGGCAGACTTACCATATTTCTTTTAATCAGCTGCGGTGAATGAGGAATTTATAACTGCTTTCTTGTAATTAACATTTTACAATTATTTATATTGCATGTTAAAAATTAATATCATACTACATGGAGAAAAGCATTTGTTGGTAATATTACCAGTAATAATTAACTGCTCTAAATTTAGTTCTTTGAGTTAGAAGCGATTATTACAACTCTTTTTCCCAAGCATTAAGGAAATACTCAGTCACTAAAGGCAAACCCATCCGCAAATTGTTTGTTGAGTTTAATGGGTAGATGTCAGATTCTTTTTAAACTGGTTATGTAACAAGAGCTGAAAGCAGGAGTCTGGTACACAAGCTCTGTCTTTCAGATGGTCCCACCCTTTTTCGTGGCATGTTCAACCACCGTGGAACTGTAGAGTGAATGGCAAAAGCTGCAGCAGTACCTAAACAGCCCCTGAAAGCCAGGAAAACCAGCTGGTGTCAAACAGAGTATACTGTGAAAGACATCCGTTTCATGAATCACAGGACAAATAGGTTTCTTTTTCTCTGCAACAGCATGAGATTGTCAAGCAGCAGCAGGAAGTCACTGAAAAGCAGAATAAGTTGTTATGTATTAAGATAACAGTACTAGTATTATCCTATTATCCTAGTATTACTAATAGTATTGATGTGTAGTAGCTTTGAGCTTCTCAGTGACGTGACTGTGCCTTTGGATGAATTGCATTTTATGTTGGGTTGTCTAGCTCAGGTGGATGTTGTTGAGGGCTCTTGACTGCAAACACATGACTCAGTATAAAATATCTCTGCCCAGGATATAAGTGTAGACAGTAGCTTTGCAGCTGGATCACAAATGCTTCCCAATGTGGGGAGTATGAGGTGTGAATCAGAACTGAATCTGCAGGCTGTAGCCCCTTTCAGGATTGAATGCTGGAGGGGTTGTGTAGCCCCTTTGCAGAATCTAGATCACATGCCCCAGTAGGATGTCTGGCTGCAAGCAGCAGACTGAGGGCCGATTTTTTTTTTTTTTTTTTTTTTTTGTGTATATGTGTTGTTTTTCCAACTCTATGTAAAATTCNTTTTTTTTTTTTTTTTTTTTTTTTTTTGTGTATATGTGTTGTTTTTCCAACTCTATGTAAAATTCCACTTCAGAGCTGAGAGGAATTTCCCCAAACAGCCACGTGACTCTAGATGTTCCCTGTTCTCTCCCCAACCCCACCAGACTGCCTCAGAGCCAGAAGGGCTTCTGCTTTCCCTCAAGAGCATGTTTTTTAACAGCTGAAAATCTGGTTTGAGGGCTTTGATTGAACATGGCTGTGCAGACAGTCTGGGTGGCAACAGTAGATGTACTTCTGCAGGAAATACCCCCGCAGTGGTTCTCTGTGCAGCAGTAGACACAGCTCAGATCCAACGGTGAGTTTGCCGTCCTAGGACGGCTAGAGTGGTGTGCAACAGGGGCAATGGCTGCAGGGGGGGATTCCAGGGCAGGTGTCGGACCACGTTACTTTGTGGGAAAGAGGAAGCATGAACACTAACCAGGATCATGACCAGAGGCAGAGTTAAAACAAGTCAGCCCTTGCGAGGGAACATCACTTGCATGTTTTAGTCCAATTGCAGTCAGATTAGAAGGGCTGTCATCTTTTGCACAAAGTCATTTTGGATTCACGACATCAGTCACACATTTCCCAGATTGATGGCAAAAGCACCTGGTGTTTTTGCAATGAAGGAATTTTGTAAATATGTGTAAAAATGTACTAAATGTATGTGGTGTAAAACCCTTCAAATAAGCTCCTGTTTCAGCAGTATAACTATTGCAAAAGTACCATGTTAACAACAACAGCAGCAGCAGCAGAAACAGCAGTAAGAGACTGAGAGCCTCACTGCTGGCAGAAGTTCAGCAGGAAATCATCCAAAATACCTTGGGGCCAGCACATGTTTGGACCTGCTCCACCACCCCAGTTGGAGAACAAAATGATTATTTCTGGGTTTTTTTTTTTTCTTTTTTTTTTTTTTTTTTTTAATTCTAGCGATGCTAAAATGTTAGCTGACTTACACTTTTAGCTCTGTGTATCAAGCTGCTTCCAGTTTTTTACCCATTTATACGGCCTGGTAAATTTTACTGTGGCAGTTTAAGGTCAGTACCTTGCCCTAGGGTACTAAAGAAAGACAGTCATTTTGTTGTAATTCCAATGCTGCCTGTTGGATAAGTGCAAGCAGTTGTTGGTTAAGCATTTACACTTTCTAACACGCTTGTGCAAAGTACAAGGGGCAGTAGAGGAGACGAAGCACAAGTGAGCCAAGTGGGTCAGAACTAGGCTGGAATGTACAGTATGAGTAAAGGACATTAGCAGCCTCCTGAAAACCTGTTCCAAAAAACTGAAAGCAGCTTTGGAAGAGTAGAAACATGCCCAGGATCCCATTTCTAAAGCTGGAGACCCGTGGTTTCATTTTACATTATTTTTGAACAGTGCAAAAATCTTATACCTCCAATGACTGAACTGTTTTCTCAGCTAAACATCTACAGAAGCCATTTTGCTCACCGTCAAACCAGTGTGGTAAATTTTAGCACGTAATGTTCAGCTCCAGGTCCTTCACCATTTGCCTCGTGCTGCCTAGCTTAGTGGTGGCTGTACTGCATCTCAAACCAGGGTGGCCTTGATTGACCTCACAGGTACTTCTGCATGTTAGAGGCAGTAGAAGCTGGTTGTGACTGACCATTTCACTCTCCCTCCGTAGGAACTGGAGAACTTCCAGAACTTTTTGGCGAATAAGCCAGCATTCGACGTTGTCCTTGACGGTCTCAATGTGGCCAAATGTTTGGGCAGAGGACAACCATCGGAGATTGTGAGTACCAGCATCTAGTTAGCCCATACTGTTGGTTCTTGGTTCTAGCCCAGTTTGAGCTGATCTTTATATGAGGCATCGAAGAATAATTGGTAACTCATTTCTAACACAGCAGGTCCATAGTCCCACAGCCCTGTGTCCATGGTTCCATGTGTGTTAGCTCTGAGGCTGATTCAGTGGGAAGGGTTGAGTCACGGAGTGTTTTCAGGTCTCTGCCTTACTACAACAAGCAGTGAGCTCAGTCCCGACACTGAAACCAGCATCCGTAGCAGCACTTGCCTCCATGGAGCCAGTGGGACTCGTGATACCCCACAGTGTCATCAGTTGCAAACCATTCCCTTTGAACCACTTGGGTAAAGATCACAGGAAACCATGTGGTATTCCCCAGATATGTAGTGTCCTTCATGTGGGATCTGTAGCTGATAGGAAGGCAGGGCTCAGTTTAATTAGGGACTCCACCAGGCCTGAGTCCTCAATGCCGGGGGTGGGGGATGTGGCGGGCAACCATGCTAAAGTAAAAATTCACCACGATGATCTCTCGAGGGGAAGTCTCTGGAGTACTGGAGTGCTGTTTGATTCCAGAATAAACCATTCACATCATACAGCTTACATAGCCCTGACTCAGAACAGAGCAGTTGAGATCACATGACCTTCTGTCTGGCTCTCAACCATTTTCAGTGCCCTGCTGTGGCACACTGACTCACGTGACTAGCCTTCCTGAGATCACAGCCCTTAAGCCTCAGGCTTCCACTGTTTGGAGGGACTCGTCTTTTTCAAATTGGCCTCGCCTGTCTTTACACTTAGGCCACAAACCAAATGTATTCTTACCCTGCAGTCAAGCTGTATTCTCAGAGGCCGCACTGCCACCCAGGCAGGGTGCTCTGCGGACAGACAACTCTAGCCAGGGTTCACACTGCCGATAAAGGCCCTGCGGTTTGGATATCACGATGTTTGGTGAGAAATCACACTTCTTATCGAAGCAGTGGCAGGCCCAGACTAGGACACGGGACAAATGTGACTGTTGAAGGGAAAGCACAGCAGAAGCTCTGAGGTGAGGGTAGTATTTCAAACCGAAACCTTTCAGAGCAACCGGGTCTGTCCCCTTGCAGCTTTTTTCTTTTTCCATACGTTATCATTATGTGTGGACATCACAGAAATGCAGAATTATGAAATATATTTTGTTTCACCTGCTGGTTTCTCTGCGTTGATGCAGTTTTGTAACCCAAACTAAAGTGTATTAGGGGATATAATCAGTGGGAACCCCTTGTCATGTATGCCTGAAACAAGGCTCTGATCACTGATCACCATGACTCTTGCACATCCTTCTCAGTTGCTCCGTGTGACTTACACAGCACACTAATAATCTGAGAAGGACCGCTCGATGCATGCAGATGTCCGTCGCGTGCATAGCTTCAGCCCTGTGATCCTGTGCTACAAGGCGTGTAGGAACAGTGCTGCTCATTACCCTCCATGGCCGCGACCTGCCAAATGAGCAGGTATCTGAGTGTGCTCCCCACACTTGCTTCCTGTGGGGAAAGCTGCCTGCATTTTTAGACGTGTTTGCCAGAGCCCAAATCCAGCATGGCAGTGGCTTGGAGCTACAGTGTGTCTGGGGCCTTGGTGATTTGCCTGGAGGAAAAATAGACCATGGTATCATTTCCTTGTAGGACCAGGGCTCGCTGTGCTCCTTGGTTCACTGCATCCTGGAACTTTGCTCAGGTTCTCAAGAAGGTCAATAGTTGTAAAACTTGTGCAAGCTTAAGTGTCCCTGAGCTGGGGAGACCATTGAAGTGAAGTTCCTGGTGGCCACCTACTCTGGCTCCACTGTGTACGAGACAGGCGGTGTGCCTGCTTTGGCGAGTTTATGACGTTCCAGCCGCACCTCTTTAGCAGTATATGTGAGGTAGAGGCTGAGTCTTGCTTGGCGTGTATATTAGGAAGAAGATTGCTGTGATTTCCCCCAGTCTGTTCCAAGCTCACATGAACCACTGGGGATATTTGTGACTCAAACTTCTATGTAGCTGGCACAGGTCACTGTCATGTGATGTGGAAATGCTGACATCCTTCTATACCATGCTCTGCATTTATCAGATAGCACTCTTCTGCAAGGTTTCTGAGCAGCCACTACATATTGGACAGCACAGTGTTTATCATGGACACCAGCAAGATGAGTCTGTACCAGATAGAACCATGTAGCAGAAGCCCTTTCCCACGTTGTGTTGTTTTTTTCACCCAATGAACATCTCTTCTGTAATCAGTTACTGTGGTGATGCCACTCACTTTGCTTCATGTACATAAGATAGCTTTGCACCCATCTAAAAGACTGGAGGTTTCATGGGTAAATTCTGGCCAAGTATTTAATCCAAAATTAACTATAGAAACTCTGCTTTGGGGTTCAAACCCATAATGTTTCTGTGATGGTCTGTAAGCCCAGTCTGTTGTAGTGAAGGTGTCCTGCAACCCTGCTCTGCTGACTCTCAAGGCGAGCGACAGTGGGTGTTGCCATGGTGAGGCTGTTAGATGACAGCTTTTCTGACTCGGCCCACTGCTGCCTTTTAGAACGTGGGTAGCCAGAACGGGGATTTCTGTCCGCGTGATATGACTAACATAAAAAGGCAGACAGAATATTAAAAGTGCCTTTGATTTAGATTTTTTTCCCCTTTTTTACACCAGTTTAGTTATGGTGGTGGCTTTTGACCCATTTCGGACTGCTATTTAAAGACTGAGTTAAAGCCACAAATGCAGTTGCGCTCTTTAGCAGTGTCTACAAATGAAGTTCCAGTTTCTCACATCCCTTGACCTTCTTAAATATTTCCCAAAGACTGAATTCAAGTGGCAGTTTTTGCTGATCTAAAGGCCAAATGTTGTGTGGCGTTGCGGTACCATGGGACTTTACAGATAAAAACGTCATGCATGTGCTGCCAGCAGGAAGCAGCTTTCCTTTGTGGACAGACCTTAGGCAGACGTTCACACGGTGACGGTGTCACTGCCGATTCAGGACGCCACCAGAATTCCAAAGCAGCCACTCGATTGTTCTCCTCCTAGGAAGTGTTCCGGCTCGTAGTGTGTCAGTTTGCCGACCTTGGCTCTAATACCGGAGATGACAAAGATGTGAGTGCACAGAAGTATTTCCTGGGGTTCGATTTAATGTGTTCTACAGGTTACTGCCCCTGTCCCTGGAACAGCAGCTCTGCTTCTCTGTACCTGAGCAGGAAGCGGGCAGGAGGACACCACCCCCAGCTGGCCATCAGTCAGTTGAGACATAGGTTCAAAAATAGGGTCACTCTTGTGATTTTATCAGTTTGACCTGCGGAAGCATGAATGCTTCAGCGGCTATAAATTAAATGCGGTTGAAAGATAATTTTGCTTGTGACAGACATGAAGGAACTCATTTCAGAACACTGATTTTTTTTTTTTCCCCAGAATAGCCTGCTTCATTTTCTCTACCTTCCTCCTTTCTCTGCCACAGGAGTCAGACCACAATCAGCCCACCACCCTCTCTGAAAACTTGAGTGGGTGGTACAATTGAGAGACGCTAAACAATAGATCATATAAGGGAGTAAATGCAGTGAAATGAATCCCCACCCTCTGCCGCCAGGTGTGCAAGAGAGCAGCGCAGTCTGAGGGGATTTTCAACAGAGGGGAAGTAGGCTTCTCTAATGTTTTCATTCACAAGCAAGGTGTCAGCGTGATGGCATGACTTGGTAACCAGGTGCGTTGAGACGCATTTGGCAGCCACAGAGGAGTTAAAAGAGGCAGTGATTCAGTCTGGCATTTCCCCCTTCAGCACACAGGAAAGGTCACTTTGCCACATCTCTGTGACTTATGCCACTTGTGCCCTCAGCTGCTGACAGTGGTGTCGGAGCTGAAGAAGCAAGGCCTGAACGTCCTGGTCCTGGGGCGGAGCCACATGCAACGCTACAGCCACACCTGGGACAGGCAGCACATGAGCCTCGTGAGACAAATGGCGCACTGCTTTTTCACAGACAACATGTGAGTGGCACGGAGGGCCTGTGGGAGACGAGCTCAGACGCACTATAGGCGGTGCTGGGCTGAGACACTGTGTACACAGGTGAACATTCAGATCATATTTAATCTTCTGCTCAATGACGCATTCAGGGCAGCAGGTAGCGGACAGATAAAGGATCAGAACAGAACCAGATAGTTGGTTGCAGCACCAATAGAGGCCTTGCTGGAGAACCCTTGATCGAGAGATTTAAGCCAAACTGTTCCGTTGAAATCTCCAGCCTTGTAAATGGTGTATAGGTTGCTTTGAATAAGTGTGGCCTAAGCAACAAAGTCACAACGTATGTCTATAATCCTCTCGTATCTGGAGCTTTTTAGCATCATCGATTGCAGCCCTTAGTTCCTCTGACTTATCCTAGTTTAAGAAGCCATCTTTGGAGGAGGGACTTGACCACATGTCCAGCATTCTTGGTCGGACTAAGAACTGAGGTGTGATTTATTTTTTTATTTTATTTTTTTTCCAACCCCCCCCAATCTGAGCAGATCAGAAGATGACCCCTTTCTCCTGTACGCCACACTGCACTCTGGGAATCACTGCCGCTTTGTCAGCAAAGACTTGATGCGGGACCACAAGGCTTGCCTGCCGGACAGTGCTATGCGGCGACTATTCTTCAAGTGGCAGCGTGGGCACCAGCTGGTCATCCAGAGCATTTTTCCTGGGAAGATGGTTCAGTTCCAGGTGAGCAGGGCAAACATACCTGCGCATGGGGCACATTTCACAGGCCGCCGTCATGGTTCCTGGATTATTGCCATGTAAGCAAGTCTGCCTAATGGGATCCAGCATATAGGCAAATAAATATTATTTTCCTTAGCACCTATGCAATAAATAACCTGCTAAGCCAACTTTTTATCTTTCAGCCAGAAAAAATAGGCGGTTTTCTCTATATTGCATGTCTTGAATTCAGAAATAACATGGAGATGTTTTGTCACCTACTGTTTTTTTCTGCAATGAAAACTGAAATTTTGTCCAAAAAATTCCAAAATATCATATTTGCTATATTATGTAACAATGCCAAAGGCATATAAACATATTATTTATGAGAGGTAAGTAAAATGCTAGTATTCCTCACATGTTTAAAAAACCCTTTCTAGAAATCTTTTGTTTGTAACTGAAATCTGAGGCGATTTTAATGAGATTCCATGAACAATTTGCCATCGTGTTTGATGAAGATCTTTACACATTTCTCTGTATCAAAAGTGTCCTCATGGAATCTTTCTCTCAGTTTGTCTCTCAGAGCACCCCTTATGTTAAAAGAAATCCAAATGGAAATGTCAAAAAATGTATCTCATGTGACATATTGCACCCCCACTGCTTTATATTTTGCAAGGAAGCGCATGTTTCAGCCATTACAACAGTGTCAGCTAGAGGCACCACTTGAATTTTGCTTAATACAAAATAGATTCTGGAGAAATGACGTTGTTATGTCCTTAATTAGACACAAATAATTTAATACCATATATACATAAAGAATTTTCTTAGATTTCATAAGTAATATCTTATCTATGTGATAACAAAAGAAGGCCACCTTGCCACATACCCAAAGTTCCACCCTTGAGCCAGAATATTGAGGAAATGGCGAAGTTATCCTGCTTCATTCTTCTTTTTCAGCCAATTCACAGTTACGACACCATTGTGCAGACGGATGGTGTGTCCTGGCACATACCCTACGACCCCGAAGGGCAGGAAAGGTGCTCCTACGAGATCCCTACAACATGGCTGTGTGTCAAAAGGGTTTCCTGAAGAAACATGGAGCCCACTTTTTGTTGAAGCCTCCTTTAGTCATGCATTACTGTAAAAAGATAACTCAGTTGAAATAAAGATGAATTTCTATAACTTATCTTGCTCCTTCCTATATTACAGAACTATAAGGAAGTTGTTTTCTTGCTTAGTCATTTGGTACTTTCTTTTTTGACACACTGTGTTACCTTATGTCATGATAGGTTTGTGTGAAAGTTCTAAAGAGTATTTCTTCCTCATAAGCATTAAATTTGCATGCCAAGGTACACAATGACTATGAATGTAAACACTAATATATAGATGAGGTGGTAAATTTTCAAATATATTTATAACACTGGAATCCCTGCACTGCATTCTGTATATATAATTCTTCATAGATATTAAAATGGGTCCTTGTCTTTGAACTCCTGTTATGAAAAAGGCAGTTTAAGAACCACATTGTCGTTTAAAGCGTGTTTAATTGTTTATGTTACATTCTTTAATCGGAAGGATAGTTTTTTTTTAAATGTGAAGTATCTTGCTCTTTGATGTGCCTCAGAAAGTTACCTTCCTCTGCAGTGACCTGGCAAAAATTTGGACAGAAAATGATAAACTGTTTCTTTATTAGCTGCTTTCGTCTTTTATGTAAAAATTATACGGTATTCATCACAGAGTTATTTTTATTATTTTATTACAAACCTTTCCACTACAATGCAGTTTAACTTTCAGAGAAGCTATGGCAGTTAAAATTATATGGAAACTATATGCATTGCCTGTTCAAAATTTAGTGCTTGTTATCATAGAAAACTATTTCATATCGCATTGTTTGGGGGTGCTTCTGGGAAGCCTTCCTCTCAACAGAAGGTCACAGTTACCAAGGCAACACTTCATGGAGGTGCCACTTCTTGTGCTCTGGAAAACTTTTTTTGAGTCATGTTGACATCTTCGCAGAAGAGGGGCCACATTAATTTGCAAGAAAAAAATACGCATAGGTGCTTTTGACAAATCACAGCGATATATTTACTCATTAAAATAACCGCCAAAGTGAAAAAGTACCAATTGTAGATCTATACTGGTAGAGTGATGCTTCAGGCAGTACAATGTGCTCTGCTGTCTCCTTACAATCTGACGGCTCCGGCTTCGAATCCCCCTCCCGCTCCAGTTCTCTTGATCAAGGTACTCGCCCTGAATTACTATACTGAGAAATTCCCACTTGTATAAATGGACGATCAATTGTAAAGTTTATGACTCAGTGTTACAAGTCACCTTGGACAAATGATGCAACGACTTAAAAAACGTAAGTTTCGGTTTTAAGTTTTCTGTATGTAAATTTTCAGTTTGACTTGTTGGTTTCCTGTTTTGGCTCAGTCCATTTTATTTGCTCCAGAGTGAGCTCATGGCTGGAATCCGAGTCAGCCTGACGTGGGTCACTCCTCAGGCCAAAAACTGAGGTTGTGTCACAAGAGAACCTGCAACTGTTCTTTAAAGTCATGTTCATAAAGAGGATGTTCTTCCCTTTGTCAGGAGAAGCTCCTCACTCCTCTATGGTCACTCACTTGTTCAGCAAAACTGGAAACATCGCCTGTGTCACCTCAGGGTTGACAGGTGAAATGGCCTTGTCAGGACCCTGGTGATGGTTGTCATTTAGTGTAGCTACTAGCTTGAGAGACGATGAGTCTCGTGAGTTTACAGTTTGTCCTCAAATTTCCCCAATATGGGGGTCAAACATGTAGTTTAAGCCAAATGTTTTTAATACTATGCCGCTGTGTTACTGCACTACGTACAATAGTAACACCTTTATAAGCTAATATAATGCGTAATGAACATGTAATGTGCTAAATAAAATAACATTAGTGCTATGATTGAAACATACATACATTACACTGAATTATATGCAAAAAGGAGTCAAAAGGTGCCAATACAGCTCCACCAGAACGCTGCTTCGCCCCCTTCTTGACGCTATCAGTGGAGATTGTTGGGTGGTTCTTTCTGCGTTATACATTAATAAGATTATTTCTCCAAAAAAGTTTAAAAAAGTGAAACATTTTTATTTCCTTATATCATGCTAAAAAATAAGTTTTTTTCAATATTTCTTTTTTTCTTTTCTTTTTTTGAAGCTCTGTAAAATCTGAAACCCATAAAATCAAGGTCCAGTAAATCAAGGATGGGCTATATTTCATTTTTACTTCATCTGTTGTTCTGTCGCTGACCACACGTTTTGGTGGTTGTTCTTCAGTAGACAGCAGGTCTCAGGTCCAGAGTGAAGCAGCCAGCTGGCAGGGTAAAACATGGTTATGCGTTCCCAGTGTATTTGCTGTGTAAAGAGGACTGCCGACATGTCCCAGGTGCCCTTGCAGAACGCCGAGATGAGGCCCCTCTGCCGCTGTGACCACACAGCACCAAAGGAGCTCCATGCTCTCCAGTTGCCACTTTCCTTAAACGCCCATTTCTATTGTTATTAAATCAAGATGACTGTTTTCCCTAACAAGGAAGTTTGGGAATTAAAAGTCATTGTCGTATGAAAAATTTGCATGGATGTAGACGGGCTTAAATATGTTGAAAAATAATTGCATACGCAGGAGAAAACGTGCACAACTTGGAAAAGTCTGAGAGATGTGGCGAGAAGCAGTTCTAGTACAGCAATATTAATAGTTCACTGTAGATCATAACACCGACCTCATTAATACACATATTCCCGATATTTATATCTCCAGAATTTCCACTTATAACATGGTGTATGAGAATTATATGATGCTTTTACACTCAGAATTGTGAATGTTTCCAGGATAGGCTCCACACCGCCATGACCCTGGCCAGGATGAAGCGGTTAGTGACAATGGATGGATGGATGGATGGACAGATGGACAGTATGATGCGGCTGGTTATTTATCATGAAGGTCAAAGGTGTAAATAGCGTTGTCAATTTATTTAGCTTCTAGTGTCTAAAACAATATCATATACAGCGGTAAAGTCTGTCTGAGCTGTAACTACTGGCTCAATTTTTATACGTAGAATGAGGTTTATTTCTCCCCCTTAGCTTTCTTGATTGGAGTTTTTTCTTTTGTTTCATATTCCTCTCCTCAGTTGCTGGCAGGTTTATTTTATTGCTTTTCTGGTCAGAATAGTTCCTCTTCTCATAAAATGTATAGCTAATGTTTCACTTGTAGTCTTACTTTATATCAATTATATCTGATCTTTTTTTCAATGCTGTTCAGCACTCTGGGTCACCGTGTGAGAAGAAGCCTCTAGAAAAATAAACTGAATTCAACTGTATTGTTTTTCAGGGCCCCTCGTGAACATTTCCGTAAAGGTCGGCATTATTTGCTCAGCTTTATGAGTGCAGCTTATTGTCACTTGGATTTTCATTGAGACAAAAATTTTAATAAAGGTTAACAAGTCTTGCACTTTCTCCTGCCGTAACCAGCGTGCGGATGGTGCTCTCGACTGACTTCGAGGTATCTGAGGTGGAGAGCGGGGTTTTACCACAGAGGAGCCCAGGTTCAGGTGAGCACTCAACGAAAGATGTTTCCATGGAGGAGGATGCACTGCAGCACCGTGGCAGGAAGTGACAGGGTGCTGCAAACTTTGGCCTGAACATGTCACGGTTCTCCACCGCTGCAAACAGGCAGTCAGGTGATTTTGCTATCATATGTGAGAATCTGGAAGTGACTTGGTTTAAAGAATTAGCAAAAACTGTCTGGTTTTCTTGTTCCCTTTTTTTTTTTTTTTTTTACTNGCTATCATATGTGAGAATCTGGAAGTGACTTGGTTTAAAGAATTAGCAAAAACTGTCTGGTTTTCTTGTTCCTTTTTTTTTTTTTTTTTTTACTGCTTTTGAGACCTGTGCAGCAGGGCGATTACTGTCAGTCTCTGTAGGGGCCAATTCCCAGCCCGTTTTTGCTGAGTGGTGCTTTCCAGAATCTGTGCCCCTGGGGAGACCCTGCTCTCTGCATGTTGCTTTAAGCACTACATTTTGGAGAAACTTTTTCCTGGCAAGGGATTTTTTTTCCCCTTTCATTTTATCTGTCCTGTGAACATGCACTGTCTCTCTGCTCTCGTGTTCTTATTTCTCTTTTGATTTTCTACATACTTTGCCCTGATTTTTTCCCCCGACACGTGGAACACATCAGCTGCATTGTTCTTGGCACTCTGGTTTCCCGTCAAGGGAAAATACCTGCTGTTCCTCAGAACCGTGGATCTGCATGAGAGCTCACCTTCAGCCACGTAGTGAGCGAGACAATTTACCACCAGAACACACCTTTGTTGTGACAAGATGTGCATTCAAAGAAACACCATCAACCTGTGAATTCCCAGAGTTTATTCTTTTTTCAGATATTTTGGTGGCGTCAAAGCAGACTGGAGCAAAAAGAGGGAAAAAAAACAAGTGACACTTGGAAAGTGAGAAGTGTAAACCTGTGAAATCGCTCAACGGTGTAGTAAACTGATCCTGGGGTGGCGTGTTTTGTGTGGGGAAATCCCCCGGCTGTTGTCTGCGAAGGGGGTTTTAATACTAAATGGGCTCACACTTGGGCCTCTTGCAGGGCGGAAGAGCGGCCCTGTCTGAAGATCACTGAGTGGAACTGTGACTGTTCCAATGGGGCACGGCTAGGTCATCTGGGAAGAAGGGTGAGGCGTTCAGTGTGGAGAGCACACACAAACACACACTGCTTGTGCTTTCGGAAAGTCAAGAATGACAGGAGTGCGTGCTTCATGTCAATTGCTTCATCATGTCCCTGTAAATGTAGGTGTGTTTACAGTAAAGCAGACCAGCTCTTGAAACCCGTTTGCAAAGCTTCACGTAAACGGAAACAGAAAAGAAAAAAAAAAAAACATTTTTACTGCGCAAGGGAAAATGATGAAAATCATAACTCTACAGCAAAAAATCCAGTTGCCTCCGTGGTGAATAATCGTGAAATCGGTGTGGTTTCAAGCTGTACGGTATGTGACGGGTGGACTGCTGAGCTGTTATGCTCGACTGTCCACTTCTGTTTCAAGAGGTCGTTCCCTGTAGTCCCTTTCACCACAAGTTCTGAATGGTTTCCAGGGTAGCAGCAGCAGTGATGTGGTTCACATCCTCCATTTTCTGTAACCGGTGTCTCCCTAGGCCCCTGTTAACTGGATCTTCTGACTTGCGCTGTTTTGGAAGGCCGGGGGAATTCTGGTAGGGGTTTGTCACGGTGGAAAGGGGAATCGGTCGTCTCTTCACTTCCTTTGTCAGAAACGAGCTGGAAACACTTTAGAGCGTCGCTGCGGCGCCAAAGAGCAGCAGCCGTTTCCACACGTGACTATTATTTCACCTTATCCATGTTGTCATTGTTGCATTCTGCTGATGGGTTGCCAGCAGCCTGCAGTATCTTCGTGAATGAAAGAACATCCGTGCTCATTGGATGCCTAACTCTCCATCGCTTAAGAAAACCTGCAGGAATGCATTGTGGGAAAGTGAGAAGCAGCTTGTCCGTACAGAACCAGCAACGTAATGTTTGCAGGACCCTAAGCTGTTGTTGTTGAATTACTGCCTCCTGGGTGACAACTTAGTACATCTACCCACTTATTTATGGAGGCAGCTGAGGGACAGTAAGTGTTCTATTCCATGGAACCTGCTGCACACAGGAGATGTAAGGGTGCCACTGTGGTTTACCTCAGCTCTCTGCTCCTGGCAGTCAGACATCTCTGCACTTAAACTGACCCCTAAGAGAGATGGTTGGCTGTGCTGCTGTGATCTTCTGAGGGTGGGGGAGGGGTGGGTTACCACATTCTTCATTTTGGTTCTCATCTCACCTGACTGGGCCATATTCAGCTGCAATGCTCTGCTGCAAACTTTGCTTGAGGTGCTTGGTGAAGTGCGAGTACTAGACTAAGGCGGGCTGGAGGTCGGCGTTTGTTGAACTACCTCGGTTCACCAAGTGTAACCTCAACTCGTGTACAATACCAATTGGTTTCCGAGAAAAGCGAGTTGCTGACTGTCACCTAACACACGCAGCCGACAGGGGCCGTTTCTATGCAGCATCTGTGACACCTTCATCTTTGTGACCGTCGAAGCCGTCATCTTCCTTTGGCGCAGCAGCCCTATTTACAAAGAGGTGTAAACACTTCCCTCAAGACTGCAGGAAAAATCCCGTTTGCCTTGTCCCGTTCTCAGGAAGCGCGCGACTCGATTCAGCCGGCATGCGGGATTTTCCGCCTGCCGGCCGTGTCATTTCTCGGATCATGCTGAATCATATGAGTCGCTCGGAGACCCCCCCTCCACCGCCACTTTAGCCCTTCCCAGAGCAGGACAGCCTTGTTGAATTGCCTGTTTGTTCCTGCCCCAACGTGCTACGCTGTGCCTGTGCCTGGTGGCAGTTATGACTCAGTCATTTGCATTGAGCTGCTGTAGAGCTTTTCTCACACTATTGAATTTACTACTTAAGGAAATGAGCGACTCTATACTTGTAATTTGTTAAAATCATCAGGAGGTGTCAACTGTGCCAACCAACCTGCAGACTTACTTATTATTAAATCAAACCGGGAATCACTACTTCGGGGTAAGGAGGGGGTGCTAACCTCAGTATTGTGCCCATAACCATTTTGTCACCTTTTTGCAGAGTAAATACTGTAAGTGACAGTAGCGTACAGGGTAAATGGTGTTACCTAAGAACTCCAGTCAAGCACCACTGTGTGGGTGTCTTTGTGCCATTACACACCAGCGCGCTTTCTTGCAGGTCTATTTTTACGTCTATGGTATTTTAGAGGTTTCAGTGAGTGCGGCGTGTGGGGGTTAAGCCGACCCACAGTGCTTAACTGACACCGTCTTTGCAAACAGTTCCACGCTGCCTGGGTCTCTAACCTCAAGGAGTTTCTTTGGGGTTGGGGGTCCAAAGAGGTTTGACTGTGTGGAAAGCAACCTGCTCATGTTTCAAATGCCACCACACCGCAGCTGGTGGGCTGAACAGTGGGGAGCTATGTTTGTTTCAATGTGTCTGTAACATTTACACCCAAAGTGTTGATTTATCACCTATGAAAGCTGCTGTATTGGTCAGTGTCAATGTCAACTGCCCTTTTTTTTTAAACACAATTGTACTGTAAACAACTTGCAGCAGGAAAGACGTTTCACAATCTTAGAATCTTTGGTAACCTCAGCGTTCACTTCTGCAGAAGTGATGTGTCCATCTTGGCCAGTTCAAGTTCAACATTTCTTACGTGGGAATAGGAAGATAAACAGTCCTTCACAGACAGGGGAATTTGGTGTCAGATGCTTCTCTCCTTGGAAATTCCTGAATGCTCATCGCAAGGCCCATTTCCTGGTCCTCACACAGCAAAGCGGGCAATAACGTGAAGAGGGCAACACTAAGTCCTATCTAGCATCGCAAAGTACAGAATCACTACATTAGATGGAAAGCTCAAGGCTATGTTAAAGCACAAAGGACTCTATGAGCTACAGTTACCTAGGGGTCTGGACTCCAGCTGGACACCACCTGTTCCTTCATTGGACACTAGATTATCTATCACTTTCTAAATTAAATTGCTGAGCTGGAATTCCCAAACTTCTTTCCTTAAGTTCCATTCTGTTGCCAACCTTATATTCACCATAAGCAGAAGTACTTACACATTTGCACCACCCTTGCATAACAGATTACTTGCTGGAGAAATCCAGGTTACAAGCTTTGCTCCAGGTACTACAGCAGAAGGAGGGAGTGGCGCTCAAACCACAAACCTTCGGGTTCAGCGTTATTAATAACTATGGCATCTACTTGCATACAAATTAACCCCTAACAAGAAACAAGCACAAAAAAAAGTTTAAATTTTTTTTTAATTTAATCAGTGTTGGATGTTTTAAGAGGAGCAAAAAAAATGCATTACAGTAGTGTTATTATACATGGATTTTACATTTACAATATGTACATGTCTTGGAAAACTTGGTATAAAAATAAATCTCTATATGCTGAAATTTACAATACATACACATTATACAAACAGAGAATGTGTCTTCATGAGTGCTACAAACAGATGAGGATTCCGGGAGGTGACGTGGGATGCAGCTTTGGTTTTCCTGTGTTCCTGGCTGTACAGGACAGGATCAGATGCCCTAATGTTGGGCCACCAGCAGAATGTCGTCATACATCTGGCAAAGGAAGGAGAGGACAGTTAGTTACGAATGTACTGCTGGGACAACAAAATATGGCGGAAGCAGAGGAAGTCCCCTCCCTGTCACCCAGGTCATCCTCGCTCACCTCCTCATCCTCAGACAGCAGGTCGTCATCGCTCTCCTCTGACTCGCTCTCTGGAAGTTCCCGCAGGTTGTGAGCGGTTAACTCGTACAGCTGCCTCTGAATGTCCGTGTTCTGGCGCCCGTGTGTCAGGTGGTAGGGGCTGTAGCCACCATACGTCAGAGTGTTGACATCGGCACCCAGGGTGATGAGGAGCCTCACCAGCTCCTGGTTCTGCAAGTCCACTGCCAAGTGCAGAGCACTGCGGCCATTGCACAGCTCCTGAAGGAACAAAGGCAGGAGCTGGTCAAGACTCGAATCTCCACATCTTCACCCTCCCCCAGTCTCCAACACCATACCCCACCAAAGGCCTCAGTGGACCACAGGTCACCTACCTGAGCATTGATGTCTGCTCCCAGATGGATGAGCCTTTCCACCAAAGAGAAAAAGCCATGGATGCAGGCAAGGTGTAGACAGTTCAGTCCTGCAAGGGGAAAGGGGAGACAGTCAGTCAGGTAAAGGTAGCCAGGCCCCCTGCGAGGTAGCAGTGAACGTTTAAAGGTCAGGTGCTCAGGGCACCAATGCCCGTGTACCTACCGCTGTAGTTCTTCACGGCCATGATGGAGGGCAGCTCCGTGGGGCAGCTCTGGGTGAGCACGCCGAAGCAACTGAGCGAGCCGCGCTTGCAGGCGATGTGGAGTGCCGTGTTGCCCTGGTTGTCCACCAGTTGGGGGTCGCAGCCCGCCTTCAGCAGGTGATCCACAATCTGGGGCTGTTCAGTGATAACAGCCAAGTGGAGAGCAGTCTGGGGGGGCAGGAAGGGGGAGGAAAACCCATTAGCCACAACAGCCCCAAACACTGGATGCTGGGTTTAAAAAAAAAAAAAAAAAAAAAAAAAAAAAAAAACACCTGACAAGGCAGACATCTACCTGTCTCTGGTAGTTCTGGATGTTCAGGAAGGGGTCATTGACCGACTGCTGGATCATCTTCAAAGCACAGTCAGCTGCTTCGTGGATGATGGCAAGATGAAGGAACCTGGATAAGGAGGGGGCAAAAAAAAAAAACAAAATTAAAATTCTCTGTTTGGGCAGGGAGTGACTAAAAAGAACAAAAAGTCAGCAGTGCGTCGTTTCGCAACTCCGGATTTTTTCGTCCCGCTCGACTCATTTCCACCCGCTGGGGCCCGGCGCGCGCTATCAGCGGCCCGCATTCCTGGCACGCGGCCAGGGACTTTCCAGACTCGCGCAGGCCGTGGCCCCGCCCAGGCTGCCCCTCGCGCCAGAGAACAGTCCGTTCCTCGCGCTCCTTTGTTTACGTAAAGTTATAATTAACGCCAGAAGGCGCCGCGCGCGGACCCGTTGCTTCAAACTTGCTTCGAAAATGCACAAAACGCCTTTACTTGGCCTTTTTGCACAAAACCGTTCTTTTAATGCGCCCTATACGCTGCCATTTTTTTTTTTTAAAAAACAAGCGCACTCAAAAGTGCAACTTTCCGCCATTTTGAGAGCGCGCAGCCGAGCAAAACTTACGTGTCTCCTTCTTCGGATCGCTCGTGTTTCCACGGCTCGTCGCCCACTTCGCTCTTCATCTCGTTTCTGCCCCACTTCATCGAGCTGATGCTCAGCCGTTCTGTGTCCGCCGCCAGGCTGCTGCAATCGTCGTCCCTCAGCGAGTCGAGGCCGCTGTCGAGCCGATCGTCCAGCTGCCCTTTGGCGAACTTTGAGTCCTGGTCCTCCATATTGTAATCCGTACGCATTCGGTCACACATATCCACACGGCGCGGAGCGTCACTCGCCCTTCTTTCTCGCAGCTCTGAACGCAGTTGCTCCGCAGCGGCGGCAGGTCGAGTTAAAGGGGCACCTGGGGGCGGGGCGAGGGGCGGGGCGGGGGATTTCCATACCACGGATCCGTGCGACGGCCAGTGAGGAAAGTCAACGGCCGTCTGGGGGAAATTTTCTCTCCCCAAGAATTTCCTTTTGCATTTATTACTCTTTGTTTCCTTACATACATTGTGCGTTTTGTACGTTTTTGTCCGGTAACTAGACTGAGGGCGCGCGTGTACTGGTTCTTCACTGAGTTGTTTCTGTGCGGACCACCCGTGTTCGGCCAGGGCGCGTGGGAGCCTCGGGCCTCCTCTTATATTTTGAAAGAACACGTGCGCCTTGGGGGGTGTAAGGTTCTCATTTTGAAATATTGGGATATTTTTGCAAAATGTCAGTGTAATTATAGGGGTTTTTCATGGCCCAGTACTGGGCAGCTGCCAGCTGTGTGGGTACTGGGTACTCAGTACTGGTTAAGTCCAGTACACGTATTGTCTCCTTTTATGGGGTCTGTGTTAAATATTTTGTGCTGCAGTAAAGTAATTTTTTAGTTCAGTTTTGTTCAAGGCCGCTGGCAGTGTGAGACAGTCATTTGCCCCTTCATACAGCAGGCCGACGTGACACATCCATGCACCTTGTCAGGAATGGTGGAGGTCCCTTCGAGGGGTTATATCCCAGTATGCATTGCACCTGTGTGCCGTATAGCCGCGTCTTTCCGATTTTGTTGCGGTTGACTTGGATAAGATGCAAAGTTGAGCCCAACTGAACTGCAGCAGGACACAACCCAGCTGCTGACGTCGGTGACGGTCGACAGCGACGGGGTTGGTTGAGCTTTGCAAGTCATTTTGCCTTCTGCTGGGGAAGCGAAACCCCTCTAATAACGGGGAACACCTAGCAGGGAAACTCCTCGTGTGAAAATGTGGAGTTTGCCTGGCTGACACATGCTGTAAGAAGGTTGGGTCCTTCGCGGTTTGCGTAACTGCGTACACGTCTCAAGGTGGCCTTTTCAAACAAAGCAACAGTAACATAGCAACCGTATCCATGCATTAAAAACCACACACGTCCTCTAGCGGTCGCTGGCTTTGTTGGCGACTGACATCATTGTTTGAACTTTGCATCAGTAGGTGAGGCAGGCGCCACAAGCGGGATGCCCGATTCTGGCCTTTGTAGCTGGTGAATTTCGCACATTCCGTTCCTAAATGTTGAGCTCCATCCTGCGCCGTACAAGGACAGAGGTGCGGAGATGCATGTGCTTTTTTCTCATAACCCCTCCGTCATCCTCGGCGCAGCGGCACTTTGTTTATGGGTTTTGTGTAAAAATGCCTCCACCTCAGGAGACTAGCAGCCCCAGAGCTTTTGGCTGGATTTAGTGACTTTACAGTGTTGTGTGTGCGTGGTGGTCTGGAAAGTCAGAGAAACTCCCAGGTTTGCAAAACGACCACTTAACAGCAGTTCTGACTTCATCTGGTTGCGGCCTATAGCAACAAGCTCTGGAGGAGCCGCTGAGCAAAAGCAACCGTCTACCTTGACCGTTGGCTCAGAGGAAGATGGACCCCCCACTCCTCAGTTGGGGATTTTCTCTCATGGCTCTCGTGGATCAGCGCAGGAAGATGGAATGGCCTGCAAAGCAGATCATCTGAACCCAGACTGTGCAAGTATGTATGTTTGTAACACATGTCCAAGTGATCAAGTAAGCATGACGCATGCATGTTTCTCCCGACATGACCTCTGTCGCTTTGCACAAGGACAGGCGCAGACATGAGTCACAGAGAGGGCAAGTCCCGTGAGTCACGCCGCAGCCGTACAGGGATAACCCGTCCGTGAAGGAATGTCTGAGTGCACAGTTCTGTGGTTTTCCCTTGCTCCCTTTCTCTCCCAGTCTGTCCTGCAGAATCATCTGGAAGCCAACTATACTTCAGTACTGGCTGTACACCGAGGGCCCGTCGCACTTGCATGAGGGTAACCCCCCCCCCCCCCTTCTTGCTGAGGGTAAGAACATGGAAGAACATGTGAATCCGGTGAGTAGAGAGGTTGAGTAAATGCTCAGGGGGGTGTGGCCAGCGCCGTGGGCTGAGCTGGGGAATCCTGCCTGAAACTGGCACATAAGTCCTTGAGAAATGGGTGGAATGCAGCTCCCAATCTAGTTGTACCTGTTTAGGGCAGGTGTTCTGTTCCTGAAGCACCTGCAGCGGTACACTTCCAGCACTGGGAAACTGACTGTCACTCCCCAGACAGCCCTTTGCTGTTTGTACAGCGATCCAAAAAGAACAGAACACTTTTCAATAGTGTACGACACTGTAAATAAGTCGCCACGGTGGCAACACGTACAGCTTCCCAGACAGAAATCTGGGGGAAAAGTACTAACTATACAAATAACTATAAATTGATTTAGGCTATTTGTTCATTTGTTCATTGGTTACCGAGCAATAAATGTATGAAAGTTTTCCATTTGTTGTGAATGACCCTCCGTGTGAAATGTACTCTGGATTTTTGATCAGCGTATCCTTCATATTACAAACTAATGGTTATAAAAAGCGTGAGCGATAAATAAATGTCAATACTTCAAACACGTGTCATTTATTTCATGAAAAAGTGCATGAAAATTTTTCCTTTTGTGTTAACACTCAAAGAGTGTCAGTATATGCTGAATATTGGCTATAACTAGAGATAAAAGTGAAATTAATTTCTGGAATGTTCCTTTATTCCTCAGTCCTGGTTTCACTGTGCAGAACTCATTTGTTTAAGAAGATTGTCAGCATATATTTGCCAACACGTTTTATTTTTATACGTAGGTTGAAAAACGTAGCGGCGTCTGCGGTGCCGACTCACAGCGCCTGAACTGGTAGGATGTGGGTTTGAATCCAAATTTGTCTGTCTGGAGTTTTTATGGTCTTCCTGGGTCTGTGTGGGTTTCCTCCCACACGTCTCAGGTTAGCTGGTCACTCTAAACCCCCTCAAGCATCTGCAGCCACCCAACTTGGACTGTGCAGAAACTCCCGACCACAGCATCCCTGACCAGAATAAAACAGTTACGGGTCAAGGATGTGAAAAACTTTTACACATGAAACCAGGAAAACAGAACTTCTGCCAGAAGGAAATATTAAAGTGGCCGAGGTGCTCAAAGAAAGGAAAAGCCTACGGGGTCAGTCAGTCTATAAAAGTTATTTATACACCGTCCAGCTGATGTTCTCAGTAGGAAACGGCCCATTTAGGACATCAAAATTAGACTGGCTTCCATATGTTATTTAGGTATTTCTTCTGGTAAAAGTGACTAAAAGTGTTGCTTTATTTGTCTATTAATCCATCCACCCATTTTCCAGAACCACCTATTCCGGCCATTTAGCTACTTGCGTTACTCAGTATCACAGCTGATGCTGACAGTGAAGTTCTGCTTAGAAACCGTGCAGACGTTCGCCAGCAACTGAATCAGTGGCCGCAGGTCAGAAGAAGAGCAGCAAATGCCCACGGCCTGACTTTTCCCACAGAGAAGTTCACGGGATTAACGGTGAAACGCGCGCTTTGTCGGCGGGGGAAAGGCGCTGTTCCGCTGCCGTGCGGAATCTTACCTGCTCAGGTGCTGGTGCAGTTAATACAGAAATGAATTCACTCTTCATTTCTACAACTGAGGAGATGTTTAACCACTATTATGAGCAAATCAACACCTTGTTCAAAGCAAACTTTAAATAAGCGATATGGAAACAGTGAGATCGCGCACTTTTTCAAACACTTTGCACGTTAATAAATGACAAAATGCCGTTTGGCTTTCAACGCGTTAAAACTTAGCCAGCAGCTCAGTTAAAGGTCAATTTAGGTCACCTTATGGAGGGAGAACCTAAATGTATTAATGTTGTTCAGACACGTTTCAGTTCTACCTTCACTTTCCCCGCGTGCATATAATCTGATTTTATGCCCCCCCATGGAGTGTTTTTACTTTAAACAAAAAAAAAAAACAACTTTTTTTTTAACCGCAACTATTCTGAGCGGGGAAACTGTGTTAAAAATGTGAAAATGTCAGAGGAACCACATGGTAGAAGGTGAACTAGAAACGTTGCAGCTGCTGTTTCGTGGTGGAGAACTTTCTGCCAACATTTGTGGGTTTACTTCCCCCTGGCGGCACGAGCTGGGCGCCTTCACACCCCCCCCGCACTTCCGTATCATCAGCTTAGGGTCAGAGGCAAAATACTCCCCCGCAGCGACTTTTCTCCTCAAATTCACTTATTTTTACATCTTACAACTTAGAGAAGTTTATACTGAGGCAGCAGCTCATGTAGCATGGGGCTTATAACCTGAAGGTTGCTGGTTTGAGACCTAATATCTTCTTGCTGTAGACATCCATATATTTTGAAGTAGCTGTGAGCAATGTGTGAAAATCAGTGTTGGGTTGGTGTCCCATCCAGGGTGTAGATTCGTAGCCTGGTGATTCTGGGATAGGATCAGAGCACCACAACTCTCACCAGAATAAAAGAGCCCAGGATGACGGACGGACAGATGGACAGACAGACAGACATCCATTGAGCAGCTCCTCCCTCTTGTTCTGGAGTCTTGAGATCTTCAATGTTTTCCAGAAAAAACAGCTTCAAATGAGTTTCCTTCCCATATGTTTCAACAAGTAGTTTTGTCTGCAATGAAAACCACCTGAACCTCATCTCACCTTCATCTTCTCTATTCCAGAAGCACCCAGGGTCAATTCTCACTACTATTTCAAGGTCTCCATATATGGGACAAGCTTCTCTCCTTTTAAGCATGTTCCCCTGTTTCATTTTCCAGGAAATTACATTAAAATTATCTTACAGATCATCATAATTTGTTATATTTCTAATATGTAGAAATATGTTTACATTTGACGTTCACGCTTTAATATTTTTTAGTGTTTTATTATTTGCCAGCCTTTGACTGTGAATTGCTGGTGTTCTTTCTCAGTCTACATAGTTTCTGGAGTTTTGAGGGGTGTAATTTTATTCTTGTGTTCTTTTTTTTTGTCTTGTGCAAATGATTAAATAAAGTTAGAAATAAATGAGCATAAATTTGTCTTTTATTTTCAAAACAGAAAAAGTCTATATATTAATATAAAGATACTTTTACCTGTGCACAGTAATACTGAGCAGAAAGCCGGGACCTGTGCCCCGCTGTGATTTAGTGTCCTGCCACCGTACAGTACTGTGCAAAAGTGTTAGTCATGCAAGTTGAATGTGTGTTGAGAAGTACAGGTAGATTCTTTTCTACCATCAGGGAGGTTTCTCATTGGTCCCAAATTCATTCTGCAGCCTGAGAATGACCTCAAACACCCAATCTCAGTCATACAGAAGTATCTTGAGCAAAAAGAAGGACTCCTGCAACAGATGGTCTGGTCCCCACAGAGCCCTGATCTCAACACGATCGAGTCAGTCTAGGAGGAGATGCAGAAACAGTCAAAGTGTGCAGAAGAACTGTGGCCAGTTCCTCAGAATGTCTGGAAGAACCTACCGACCTCTACCTTAAACCACATGCAAGTTTGCATAAGAGAACGGATGCTGTTTTAAAGGCAAAGAGTGGTCCCACCAAATATTGATCTGATTGAGGTTTTTTTTGTCTACTGCACTTTTTAGAAGGTTTATCATTTAATAAGTATTCATGGCATTATTTCTGGAACCATCCTCACTTTATAGCATTTTTCCCCACAGTTGCCTAAGACTTTTGCACAGTACTGTAGATCTCAGCGTAATGCAGGTGACGCCTCAGCTGTGCAAGTAGTGGACACACTGACCCCCCCATCTTATGTGCACAAACTGCACTGAAAGTCGTTTGTGGTTCAGATTTTTCATAAATCCAAAAATCACTCTTTTTCCTAAATCACAATCAGCAAAAGCTTTATAACACAGAAATCCCATCGATCGTTTCTCTGCTCAGGTTCTATAAAACAAACAGCGCCGAACTTAATACTTAAAAATGATTGAAAATAAAATATATAATCTGCACAAGCTTGTATCTAGTTCTGGTTGTCTGTTCATTACTTCCCCACGTCTCCCGTTCATCTGCTTTTGGCCACTTTCAACCTTCTTCATTTTGGATATTATAAATACGGCGACACCACAACTGCACAGTGATTTATTTAGGTTCTGTGACTATTTCAGCTACTGGTGTCATAAATAAAGGTTTTATAAGGTACTTCATTTTAGTTTTTTAAATGATATTTCGGATATATGAATCGGAATGAAAATAAAAATGCTGATGCAAAGGTATGATATGCAGTAGATATGATGTAGACAATCTGGATGTGGTCAGAGAGGAATGACTTAGATGGACGGTGTTAGAAATACAAACCTAAAAGGAAGGCAGTGAACAATTATTCTAAGGACATCAGAAAGTTCCTTTGGTGTGAGCAGGTCCAATGTGTGATGTGGTTCACATTGTCCGTCATTAAGGTCCAGAAATTTGAACCACTGCTGTTTTGGAGGATGAAAAGTGGGGCTTCCAGCTGCTTTACAGTCCTGAACAGGACCCCCAGCCAGGATTGTACCAGTTCCTTATGAAGAGCAGTTTCCAGTCAGCCAAAGTCCCTCTAAAGCCCCTGCTGTGCTGTACAGGTGGGACCGTAAAGAGTTTGAGCTTCTGCATGTTGACAAGCTGCCTAATAGACCTACAAGAAAACAAGCGCAATATGAAACAAGAGGTGGTCCGAAAAGTACAACTGGAGTAACTGGAACTTGTTACTACCTGTTTAGAAACAAGGGAGTTTGACCCAGCCTAACTTTCCTCCCCAATGTTTCTAAACAGGTAGTAACAAGTTCCATTTACTCCAGTTGTACTTTTCGGACCATCTCTTGGCCTCAATACTTTTCACTTTCACTGTAAAGAGACAAATATTTTTTACTGTCTCAGTGCCTTTAAACTCAAGCAGTGTGCAGCACAAACCTGGTCCTGTAACTCTGCTTGGACTGAAGTATCAGCTAAATCAGCAGTTTCCAACCTTTTTTCCAAGAGACCCTTAGTTTACATGTTATCACCCCCCCCCTACACACACACACACACACACACACACACGCACACACCAACACACATTTACATGCCAACCCTTTAATATTAATTTCAGCGGGGGGGATGGGGGGGTCCCAAACCAAACCAGTATCTAAATTACAAATTAGTTCACTGATTCATACTTCATTCTAATATTTTTTATACACCCCCTCAAATAAAAATTGCCCCATGAACCCAGTGGAAACCCTGCAACCCCCAGTGTGTGTTGTGACCTCCAGGTTGAGAAACCATGAGCTCAATAATGAATAATAGAAGCACCAAACAGTCGGTGCAGATTTTTTGAAAATTGTTTTATTTGATTAATATAGAGTTCTGAGATATTTCCAAAGGATTCACAACCTTCTCTAACAGTGTTAGAACAACAGATTTAATTAAAATTATATTCAAATGTATTTTTCACACCTGCTCAAGCAAATTTTATGAATTAGTACTCTGAGTAATTTTTTTAATGTAATGTTACAATGCTGTATTTTTTATTGCTCTCATCTCCACATGCAACTCATAAATAGGTAACTCCTATCTGATTTTTCTGCTTTTGATATATGGTATATAAATGACAATTTACCACGGCAAAAACTTTTATATATAACCAAAGCTCTCATTGCAAATACTTGATATAGTAGAGAAAGTAAAATGTGTGATGAAATAGGGTTTTAAAGGTGAACACATTTACAAACGCTAAAAAAATTTTCTGAAATGAACTGTTGCGTAATATGCCCACAAGGTGGCGCCTCGAGATCGTGGACTGTCGCTTCGTCCTCTGGTCGGTGCCGTTTACCCATAGTTCTCTGTGGGGGCTACGAGCGACACCGTGGGGGTGGACAGTGTCTCATTCTTATTTTTCTACAAGTTTCTGAAATGTTCCGTGTTTTTTTGTCCTTCCCACGAGTCTAAGTGCGTCTGACATGAAACTTTGATACGTGTAAGAGGGGGTCCAGTGCGAGGCGTGTGTGCGTGTGTGTGTGCGTGTGCGTGCGTGTGCGTGCGTGTGTGTGTGTGTGTGTGTGCGTGTGTGTGTGTGTGTGTGTGTCCTTTGCTCTGTGTTTCTGCGACAGGCTCCGGTCCCCGGTGAACCGACCCACATGATGATATGCAATTCATAGCCACAAGAGGGCGCTCCCTCCCCGCAACTTTTCCGGTAAGCCTGTTTTCAACCTCGCACCCCCCCCCCCCACCGGGAACTTGGTTAATATTTTAGCCACAAAATACCCGACAAACGGTCAAAAAGAGCGGGAAGAGCGACGTTTAGTTCCATCTTTTTATCCTCAGAACAAACAGAAATGACCGTCGAGCGGCTCGAGGAAGGTGTAAAACTGGTGTTCAAACACCCCGGTGACCACAGCGGGGGGTGCGGGGGGCTGTCCGAGGTGCTGAACCCAATAATCCCCTTCGTGCACCATCACAGGAGCCTCGCGAGACTTCCCTTCTGCACCCTTGTTTTCGAACGATGTCGCGACTCCAGACACGAGACAGATCGATAAATTCATTTTCAGCAGTTTGCGGGATTAGGCGGGTGCGACCGCTTTGCTCTAATCCCGCAACAGACTAAGAAGTGCGAGACGCCGACTGTCCTGGTCAGAACCGGCCGGGGTGCCGGTGGCCTGAAGGCTGCCGGTTCGAACCCCTGTCCTGTTTAAATGGGTAAGTGACGGTAAAGTTCATTACCTCACCGGACAAAGGAGTCAGTTTAGTTAACATTAAACCATAAACGGTTCCAAAGTGAGGCAGTTAATACTGTATAGATGATAAAAAGTAAAATTAGTTTTTTTGCGCGGGGGGTGTTACATTTAACAGTAAAAATTAAATGTAAATAAAGTGAATGTTTTAAAAGCGCCAAGTAAAAAACCCTGATACTGGAAGTTGGGTTCGGGTGAGAAACGGCGGCGTGGCGTCGCTGTAAAGAGGATCTGCGTTCGATTTGTCTTTTCGCTGTGAAAAAGGTAAAGGGGCCCAGCGGGAAACTGTGCTGGTAAAGTGTGAAAATGTCCACATTTCATGCACAGGCGGTGCGGTTCCCACGCTGTGCGTGACTCCCCGGGGACCCTGAGCCGAGCGCCCAGATCCCTTATCGGCGTCCCCAGCTTCGCGAGCGCGACCACGGGGCCCTTATCAGCGGGATGAGGGGACATCCAAAGCTGTACCCCCCCCCCCCGCAAAACACACCCACACCGCATGGTGTGAACGCCCAGAGCATCGCTGGCCTCCCACCTGGGAAAGCGCCAGTGGAGACATTCCCACCGTTCCCAGCGCGGGGACACGGGGACAGCGAGGACGGAGGCTTATTGACAGACACTGATGGAGGTCGAGGGTTCAGCACCATTATTATTATTATTATTATTATTATTATTGTTATTATCTGTGAACTGTATAAGAACAGCCGCCGCATCAACGGCAAACGCGCAAATAGGCCAACCCGGTAAATCTACACATATTAAACTGTTAAAGGTTTCCTTCGAGAATGTACGACTTTGTAAGATAATTTACTTAATAAGTAAAATGAGTTTCGGCAGAAACTTTTTCTGTTTGTTGTTACAGAAACAAGAATATTAATATGATCGTCACTGACAAACGGCCGAATTGCGGCGCCGGTCTGTGTTGCGCGGACAGATTTCGCGCTTTTCCCGAAGCGCTGCGGTCGCGTGTCACTCGCTGCCGCCAAACTGCCCCAGCAGCACAGGCGTGCGGGGTAAAAACGTGGTACAACTTACGGAATCCTTGTCCGTTTAAACTGTAAAAAGTGAATTCTAATCGACGTGTCAAAAGAACATTGGCGCAAATGGAGTTAAAGTGTTTAATGACACATCAAACATGCGATGTGCGGCGCGCATCCGGCGCCCCGGGGGTCCTAATGAGGAAGCAGGTAAAGCGCATCCAATGGCCGCATTAGGGGGAGGCGACGGCGCGCGCCTACCGATGTCGCATTAAGCGGGATGCCAGCGGTGCCCGGCGGCTCAGAGAAGATGCCCAAAAATCGGGAGCAGAGCAGCGCCGCGGGATCAGCGGCAGCCCGTCCGGATCGGGGCGCGAGCCGCACTTCCTCCTTCGGAGGTGGAAACTGTCCTGTGAAATATGAAGATGTAAAAATATAAATCCGGACTTTTCATCATTTGTTCGCTTCATCTGTTGTTTTAATGAAATGAACTTAAATTAAACAACAACAACAATAATAATAATAATAATAATAATAATAAATCCTTACGCTTTTCCCAGTTAAATATCCTCGGGTTGGCATTTTATTATTAAAAGCAAGAGTCATGACAGCCACTAAACCCGGGTTGCGCTGCTGTGATTTATTCGTTACTGATTCTTTATTACCGGTGTCTTATAACTATTTACAATCACATACTTTTGACAAATTCTGCTTCATAGTCACTGCTGTTTTTATTATAACTTTAAAGGATTTTATTCTAAGAGTTGTGACAGGGAGCAAATGTTTTGCGTGAAAAGCGTATTTTTTTCTCCAGTGTGTTTCACTTTTTCTGGAGCACAGATCCGCGGTACGTGTGAAATACGGCTGATAGTTACCGGGTCACTGAGGGCGACCCGTTTAGGGTCCGTCAGAGTGGAAAGCAGAGTCCGCTCTGCCTGTGTGTGTGTGTGTGTGTGTGTGTGTGTGTGTGTGTGTGTGTCCCTGTGCGTCCAGTGACACCCGCAAGTCTCCACCCCTCAGTGTCCCCCCGGGACCCGGGTCCACGCAGCCGCTCTCAGTACCGATTGGGCTCTGAGCTCTGACGGCTTTGACACACCGTGACTTCACAAAAACAAAAGACGGCCCTAAAGATAAAAAACACGGCCGCGCGGCGGTGACACACACACTCACACACTCGGGCTCCTCGTCGTCCGCCCACGGACGCACTTCAGTGGCTGGTGTTCGCACGCAGTCGGACCCTCAGCTCCGCAGCGCTTTCGGCAAAATGCCCCGGGGATTTCTGGTGAAACGGACCAAACGGGGTTCAGCGGCTTCCTATCGGACACGCGAGACGGAACCGCCACGGTCCGCCGAGCCACCACGCGTGGACCTGTCCTCTCGCTCCGTGGACGGGCCACCGACCACAGCGTCCGCCACCTGTCCGGACACCCGAGATGGCAGCGGCTCGTGCTCACGTGTCTCCGAACCTGAGCGCGTAGAAGGAACCGACCCCCGGTCCGTCCGTGCCCAGCCCACGCCGGGCAACCCGGGCGAGCACGAGGCGGCGTCTCCGGGACGCGCTGACGCCTCTCACAGCCCCACGAAGCCCGTGGGCTCGGACCAGGGCAAGTCCTTCTTCGAAAGGTGTCTGAGCTCCCCAGCGGCGGCCGAGTCCTTCCCGACAGCGCCACCTGCCGCCGAGAGGATGCTGATGCTGAGCCGCCCGTCCTTGGAGCCGCCCGTCCACCTGTTCCAGCCTCTCCATCAAGCCCTCAAGCGCTCGTACCTGGAGCCGGAGCGCAAAGCCAAGTCCGCGTGCAAGAAGGCCAAAGTGGGCAGGAAGCTGAGCTTCGAGGACGAAGTGACCATCTCCCCGGTGCTCGGGCTGCAGATCAAGAAGGAGGGTCCGGAGCTGAAGGCGCCCCCGTCAGCCAGGCGGCGGCCGCTCGGGGAGTTCATCTGCCAGCTGTGCAAGGAGGAGTATCCGGACCCCTTCTCCTTGGCGCAGCACCGCTGCTCCCGCATCGTGCGCGTGGAGTACCGCTGCCCCGAGTGCGACAAGGTGTTCAGCTGCCCCGCCAACCTGGCCTCGCACCGCAGGTGGCACAAGCCCCGCCCGGCGAGCCACGAGGAGCCGCCTGGCGCCAAGAAGCCCGAACCGGAGAAGCGGGCACCGGAGGGGAAGGAGAACAGCACGGCGACCGGCGGCGATCAGCACCACGCGGCCGCGGAGAGCGACATCCGGGCGCCACAGCGACCCCGCGCGGCCGACGGCGCCCACAGCTCGGACCCGCGACGGAGGAAAGCGCCGGAGGGGGGCTGCGTGGACGCGCCGCACGTGCGCTGCTCGGACGCCGCGTCCTCCGCTTACCTGGCACCCACGTGCCCCCCGGAGGAGCTGTTCGAGTGCCGCTTCTGCGACAAGACCTTCCGGCGGCACGCGTACCTGCGGAAGCACCTGTCGTGCCACGAGCCGGCGATCGCCGCCTCCTACGGCCACGTCGCGTTCCCGTGTCACCTGTGCGGCGCACGCTTCCCCTCCGCCGAGACGCGGGACAAGCACGAGCTGTGGCACGCGGTGCGGGAGGATGCGCTCCTAAACCCGGGCGCCGAGGGCGGGAGCGCGTTCGCGCGGCCAGAGGCGGCGCGCGCCGAGCAGCAGATCCTCGCGTGTAAACACTGTTCCTCGACCTTCTTCAGCTCACCTGGCCTCGCGAGACACATGAACAAAGCGCACCCGACCGAGAGCCGCCAGGTGATGCTGCTGCAGATGGCCATCCGGCCGGGATGCTGAGCGCCGTCACACCTGCACGCACACACACACACACTCACATTCACCTGCACACACACCTTCACCGCAAGCAGGAGCCGCTTTCGCCACAGGTCACTTCCTGCAGCTGTAGATAACAGGACACAGTACCGTGTACAAAATAAAAAAAAATAAAAATGACTACTTTCGAATAGCCAAAGTAGCATATATACATATATACGTTAGAGACGTGGGATTAAAGTGGCAATACGTTTAAATTTATAAGCCCGATAAAATAAATATTACCCGTGGTAGCCTGTACTGTTTTTGCATATTCTGTGTCAAACACATCGAGTTTATGCTGTTTAAACTATATAAGTAGAGGAAAAATAGTTTTAAAGATGTTGAATTTTACGGTATGGTAATTTTATTGTTTTTTTATGCCGAAATTGTTCGCCCCCAGTTTGTTCCAGTATATTCTTCAGTGTTGTGACTTATTAAAATTAGAGAAAATGTAAATGAGCGTTTAAACGAGGCCGCAGCGTCCAACTCATCATATATGGTTCCTATGGAAAATGGACTGTTGTTTGTTCAATAGTTTCAGTTATTTTGAGGACAACGACATCCTACATCGTTTATTTTTCTTATCGGAAATAACTAAACCGATCTATTCGTGCTAATAAAAAGTTGAATTTGTGACAGAAAAATGTGTTTTTCTGTTCCAAATTACGGGCTTAAGGTCCTCATAAAAACTGTCGTGTAATTGTGTAATTCCAGTATAAATAACGTGCTATTTTAACATGAAAGGTACTTATTTGACAGCTGTTCTGGTTTCACTATGTTAACCAAAGTTTAATAAAAAAAAAAATGCAGTCATTGATTCTGTCTTCTGTTTTCCAGTACGTTAAATTCTCGCTCAGCAATTTTATTCTTCTGAGATGTTCATAAATGAACATGGTTTCAGCCCAACTTGTGCAATTAATACATTTTAACAGATTGCAAAAGAATTTTTTGCATTTATACTGTTATTCACTGAACAGATTTTCCTTCTTCCCCAGCCTAATCATCAATCAAAGTTGAAAGAACTTTCAAGTTTCTTGAATTTCCTTATTTCTTTAAGTTAATACTAGACCAAGGTGGTCTTGAGAGCTTTAATTTCAGTCACACTTCCTCATTTTAGCTGCACCAGAACAACAAAGGGGATGAAAATTGTGGGAAAGCTGAAGATTCTCGCAGGTCTGGGTCTTGAAGCCAGGAGGTGAGGAGCAACTCTCAAAGACAGTCACGCAGGACTCAGCGGCTCAAGTCACTGGACACGAGACGCGGAATTTCGTTTCGGCCCCTTTCCGTGACGGGACGACGGTCTAGTTTTACTGCTGCCTTTATTCACATTTTGTGGCTGAACCTTGGCTCAGACCAGCCTTTGGTGACAGAAAATAAAACGCCCTGCGGGGATTCAATCCGCCGAGGGGGAACCCTGAGAGCGGACAAGAATAACAACACTAGAGCCAAACCCCAGCCCCCCGCCACTGAGCGGTTCAGCACAGAGCCACAGTCAGTCGCGATCATCGCGACAGCTCTTAACATCAAATGTGGAAGAATGGAGTGGTACGAATACTTTTATTGTCAAATTTAATTGCACGTCCAGGTTCCTTCCTGTACAACCATTACAAACGTATTGATTCTAAAAGTATCACAATACTAATGTGCGTGGTATGTAGCTCTTTAATAGTTGCCCATGCAGTTAATACTGGCTTCATGCTGCAGTAGTAACACACAGTAAAACTCTGCTGATGAGCGACATCTTTTTCTCCTGCGACACACACACGTATTTGAGAGACAGGAAGGCAGTTACACTCATGTCATTTGGACAAAGTGACCCATGGGAGTGTGTGATCGTGCTCCGATTGACCCCCTCAGGAAATCGCATAAAAACGGATGTTCTGTTCTTTCCACTGGGTCAATGCGACGATCGGAACGAGAGCTCAGCATCTGTATAGAACGTGGTTCGGTAAGCCATCTCAAGTTCCAGGAATATTAAAATCGCGCTATGGTTTCCTGAAAACAGTGTTCTCATTGCTCTAATTATATGCAATAGTAACTTAAAAAAACAACAAAAAAAAACACCACATTCTAAATGTATGTCCCTGACATCATATGTATTCAAATGAAAATAGAAAAATGTATCAGCTATTAAACAGAGGCCAGTACACGTTCCAAAAAAAGTAACAAATTTGAGGTCAAAAAATGATGACTTACAATCCCTTTCCTCTAGCAGAGGAGCTAATATATAAATAGGCCGTAAAAAAAAAAGAAACGCCATGTAGCTTGTGCTGAATGCGAGCGTCGTCACTGGGGGCTGTAGTGTGGTCTCCCTCCTCGGCGAGGTGAATCGGGAGCAGTCCGGTCTCAGGCCAACCTGGGTTTGTCGAGAGGAAGGCCCTCAAATCCAGGAGGCTCCTTCATGTCACACGGGGAGCTGAGCCCCAGTCTCTGACATGGCGCGTCCGGCGGGGGTAACGAAGCGCACGCTCCGGCCCTGCGGCAGCTTCCGCAGGGGGCGAGCGGCACTGTCCCCAATGACAAATGTCCTTGCAGACGAAACACAAGCAGCAGAAAGGATTGTAACATGTTCAACACAAACGGTTGTTCTGTGGCTTGAGGTCAACTGAAGTTTTAACGTTTTTGGCAGATTTAAATAGAGTAAAATATGTACAGAATCCAGATACTATGCACACCGCACGCGTACATTTCTCTCTCACGCTCATACAAACATACATATACATCTGTGTAACCATTACATGTAAGGGGGCAGCTCAGCACTACTCACTGTGCATACAAATGAGAAATCAGTAACATTCAGCATCAGAAGCTGGAAACATTGGGGGGGGGGGGCAGCAGTGGATTTCACTGAGTGAAAAACAATTCCACATCTTGTGTACCAAATCGAAACAAAAACAGACAAGTGCTCAGCTTTTACCATATAACTTTCGAGCTTCAAAACACGATTACGTTATCTGACGCTTCTATGGTTTTGTCCAGCCCTTTAATAAAGAAAAGTCTACATCTGTCTGGATATTTTCTTCATAGACTATTATACAAATATAAAAAAAAGTGTTTTTTGTAGTATACAATAACTGAAAAAAGGATAAACTTCAGCAACCTCTCCTTTTAACAATCAGTGGCTTTTACAGTATTGCCGCGAAGAAGGGCTCTTTTAACCTTCCGGCACAGTGGCACCAGCTAAAATAACACAGCAGATGATCACGAGTTCGTTATTAATCAAATAATAATTAAAGACCATGTCTAAGCAAACACACTAGCTGCTTTTTCATGCAGCAGGCACACATCAAAAATACACATTTCTCTTGGTTTTCATTTGTACATTAATTATGCACATGATTATGTACACACATATATATATATATATATATATATATATATATATATATAGTCGAAATATATATTCTTTCTAACTATGTGAAGTTATACAGGCAGGGAGGGTAGCAGGTACTTTACAGGTGTATCTGTTCAGTGTGCTCAGGTGCAGGGTTTGTCATCATTGGCTGAGTGACCGATCCAAGAATGGTTGGTGGTAATTGGGTGGCCGGAGTCCTTGCCGTTGGGGCTGGGGGCAGGGTGGTGGGGTGTCCTGGCTGAGAGGCCGTGGTCAGGTTTTATTGGCAGAGCCGGAGGAGCGTCGGAGCTTCATGGACATGCGGCTCTTGCTAGCACGAGGTGACATTGGTGAGGCTAAGTCGCTCCCGTCTACCTGCGCTGCTGGACTTTCGCCCAGCTGACTCTCGGGGCATGAGCCTGTGGGGTGCGGGGGGGGGGGGGGGGGGG
>UFQX01000154.1:468392-657240 GCA_900497675.1 Arapaima gigas | reverse complement strand
AAAAAAAAAAAAGGGGGGGGGGGGGGGGGGGGGGGGGGGGGGGGGGGGGGGGGGTGAGGAGCAGGAAGCACAGGTGTCAGAGCCCTGGAAGGTTGCTTACAATGCAATGCAAAAATCCTGTAGGGCCAGGGATGGTTAACAGCAGCCAGTTTTACTAGGCAACCCAATATCCCCTACTCATCCGGGTTGGCTGTGCCCTTTTTAGCATTAGCTCTTATTCAGCCCACTGAAATAAAGACAAGGGAAATGAGGACCTCTACAAGGGGTTCCGGAACAGTCCATGCAGCTGTGCTACGTGCGATTCTCCTGCATCTCCTTGGCAGTTCGGCTGCACTACAGGTAGCTAAAGCCAGCCATACTTCTATGAGACTGACCAGAAACATAGTGTTGAAATTTAAAAACAACTGGGCAAGATAGTTGTGTTTTTCAGCAAGACATGAAAAAGATTGTCTTGTCCTGATTGGGCTTTGGCCTCCCTACTGAAGACAGTGTTAAGAGTGGGTGTCTTTTAGCCTTTTGGTGAAAGCAGCTAATATGCTCCCCCCCAGTAAAGATGCAACTATGCTTGCATGTACAGGCTCGTCCGCTGGGGGGGGGGCTTCAAAGCCAGCTGCAGGAGATGCAGGGACTAATCAACACAGAGTTTACAGCTAAACCTTTAACAGGGGGCAGAGACACAGTAGTGGGGTCAGAAGGGAACAAGAGCATCAAAACAAGAACTAAAAAAGGAACATGGTCTGGGTGGGTGGGGGGATCGACGAGGGGGGGGGCAGGGTAACAGGAAGAAAAAAGGTACTTTGCCATTTTCTTTTCAGCATACCATTCACAGCTAGCGTGAAAGCCCTTCCGTTTCACGCCCTTGCCCTTTACCTTGATGAGCCCAATGCTTTCTAGTGGAGGTTTGGGTAGGACCAGAAATATCACAGCATTTCTCTCTTTGGGGGGGGGGTGGAGAAACGGGACACAAAGGGTCAAACAAGAGAGGAGAGGAAAGGAGAGGAAGGGGAGGAAAACAGTATGGAGGGAAAACAAAAACAAAGAAAAATAGAGAGAGAAAAGGGAAGAAGAGATAAAAAGATAAGGTGTGTGAGCGGAGCGGGAAGCAATAGTAGGTGAGCACAGAACAAAGACAACAGCGGCCCAGCTGGGCAGCCCAGTACTGGCTCAGCGCGTGCGTGCACGGTCGTGCGCACGCACACACACACACACACACACACACACACAGAATTACAGATGCTGACTTGGACATAAAGCAGTATGTTACTTACCAGCACTCCCTCACTCCCTTCTGGATCCCAATCCCAATCCTAATCCCACCCACCACCCTGTAGCAGAGCGACAGCCTGAAGGCTCCCACTAACTGGCCCTCCTCACATCTGTGGTCAATGTAAGCTGCTGTGTTTGGCTTGGCTGTCTGCTTCTGCAAGGCTTAAGATTAACCAGCAGGATGGCACACCCCTCATCCCCATCCCCCAGGGTTTGGAGACACATGTACCTCTGTGTCTTTGGTTAGTGTGATGTGATGCTACATCAGAAGAGACCTAAACCCAAGACATCATGTTTATGTGAAGAGCCTCATGTTGTCAACACTGGACTTTCATACAGATCTCCAAAGAACACAAAATATACTCAGTGTCACATATAACACACGTGGGGGGGGAACAACTGTAGTTCATGCCACAGGATGCACTGTAAGACAACATGTGTTAATTTACTGAAAAAAGGAGAGCAACACTAGCAGTTAAACCATAAGTATTTGTGGTAATGCAGTCTGTGAGAGACACTTGAACCTGCAGGGGAACACAAGTCAAACTGGTCAGTCAGACTGGCATGCAGGCCCAAGATTAGTACTACACGTCGACCGGAAGAAAGAGTTGTGTTTTTCTCCAGTGAATGACAGTGGTTCAGTTTTAGTGGACAGAGCAACAGAGAAACCAGAAAAAAAACCTCACTAACAAGCAAGAGTAAAAAAAAAAGTTCAAGCAGCTGTCGAGTTATTTCCAAAGTCTTACCTTCAGATATACACAAGTGATAGTTAATGATCTACAGGAGGAAACATAAAGGGAAATAAAACTAAATGATGATCCAACAGATAGAAATAACCAAAGAGAACCAAACACAGTTGTATATGACTCCCTTTGGATCAACCTAAACAATATCGGTAATGGGGAAAAAATATCAGAAAACAAAAGGTTTTGGTACTGAAAATTCTGCAAAAATACTAAATACATCAATATGTCATAATAAAACTAATAAAACGAAAATTTTCACTATCAAAACAATTTTTTCCCCAAAAAATTGAACAATATTATCAGGGTTAAAAATAATTTACAATATTTAAACTAAATACTGCGCATATTTAGACACACCAATATGGATAGATGTGCAACCAGCCAAAATTATGAGTGCACCTGCTTGAAACTAGATTGTTTGGGTCAAAATAAATAAATAAATAAATAAACACAAAAAAACCAAAATTTTGGACAAGTGGAAGTCAATCTTATGACCAGAGTCTAACTATGAAATATTTGTGTTCGCCCACTGAGCGTGTGTAAGATGCAGAGAAGATGAGAACATGAGCTGTGGCTGTGTGGTTCCCACCATCCAGCATGGAGGCTTGTAGAGTTATCGCCTTCGGTGGCTTTGCTGGTGACTTTTACCAAGACCTTGGCAATCTGAACCAGCAGGACTACCGCCACATGGCATATCGGTGGCATGACATTCCGTCAGGATTACTGTTAGGTGGGCAGCAAGATACCAAGATACACACATCAAAGCTCTTTGTGTGTGTTTTTATTTGTAAATAAAAACAAAAAAAGCTGTGTAAGAACACTGGCAAAGAAGAAAACAACTCAAACTAATCACCTGGATGTTCATTGTTAATAACGGGCAGGGAACCTAATTCCAGCAAGTGTACTTAAACTTTTGATTGGTACACAAAGGTCGACCTAGAGAACGATAACCAACTTCACAACTGTAACTGAAGGCCAGACAGTGCAGATGTGTGTGCTGCTCAACAGGTGGACAAGAAAGCTCAGGTATCACAGTTAGACTGCAACTTAGCTGTACACATACGTCAAGATGTTGCAACACCAGAGCACCAGTAGACGGAGAGGGAGAAGGTAAATTTCTACATTTTTCTCTGGATGTCAGCAGATCCAATCCAGCGTTAGCAGAGGCATGGGAAGACTGCTACCCAAAATGGCAGGACACCTCTTCTGTGAGTGGCCAGCGCCTCGCTGCTCTGCTACACATGTGCTCAGCACCACACTAAAACCCTGAAAACCTCTCCAGCCAACCAGCTACAGTGCAGCAAGTTCACCTCACCCCGAGCAAACATCACAACAGCACCATAAAGCCACATATTTGGTATCTTCATGGCGCAACTTGTTGAACTCATTAATGGACCTTCTTACAAACAAGTCACTTACCACAAAAGCAGACTGGAGAGTAACAGGACTTAACCTATACTGATGTGTCCTGGCTTACTTGGAGCAAAACTTTAGAGGCGTAAAGAGCCATCCCTTTGTTCCAGGTGAAACACGCTCTTCAAAGAGACGTACCTGCTTCTGAGGGGAGGTGGTGGAAGGGGGCGGGACAGAAGACCTGTGCAGCGTAGTCTTCAAAGGTGGTGGGCTCCAGGTGGTGCTGGACAATGGTTTCCAGGTAGCGAGCTCGTTCCTCGTAGCTGGCATGCAAGTCAAGTTCAATGCACACAACCGAGCCAAGACCGCTAACAAACAAATACCCCTGAAATGCACTGTAAATGTATTATTCCTCCATACAAATGACATGTCGTCAGGCACTGGGATGCTTTTTGCTGTCAGCATTATTCGGTTAAGAAAAATGATAGTATTCTGTTAATGCGGAGTATTCAATTTTGTGTCTTTGCCATACAGAGCTACTGAAAAGCAGGTCATATTGCATCAGAGTGCGCACTGCACGCTGGCCGAATGAATCGCTGGAGAAGCAAACTAGATATTTTAGGGTCTGCGCCCTGCCAGGCGGCAATGGGAATGTGTGTGCATGAGCAGTGTGGCCCTGGGTTGTCTCACATGGATGCTGTGTGGCACCCCCTGCCTCCTACTACTGTCACCCACATTTCCTGCTTCCTGAGCTTATAGAGCAGGGAGATGCTGTGCAATTACCGGCACAGGAGTCAGTCTCGACGTGGTGTACAGACCTGGCCCTGCCCAGCCCCCACATCCCCCACCGCCTGGCAAAGGGCTGACATCAGGCCAGGAAGTTGCCTGTAAGGGCACGCTGGAGCGCTGGAACCCAGAGCCACCAATTACTGCCTGTCACAGGCAGGAGGTCCGTGCCTCCACCCAGAGGATCTGTCGCACGCTAACAAAGTCACGTCAAGGCTGTGCCATACAGCAAGACTCCACACCATCTCAAAGACACACACCCTGTCTCCTCTGCACTCCCTGCCTTCAGAATGCTGTATTTTCATTGCATAATTTTCTTTATTTCCATAATTCCGTTACGCACATCTGCCCATACATTTATACTGATGCCTGATTTAGATAATGGAACAACAAAAGTAGTGACATTTAAGACCCTACGAACCAGTGTGACGTTCAGCAAAGGGACAGTCAACTGCCACGTCGTCAAAAGGCCCAGAGGGGACGCCCATGTGACCACAGCTTATCTCAGGACCTGTGTGATGCTACCCTGTTGCCATGACAACAAATGTCCCGCTCTGTTGACTTCTGAAAGAGACGCACTGTTCTTCGAAGAAGGAAGAAAAAAAAAAAAAAAAAAAAAAAAAAAAAAAAAAAAAAAAAAACAAACAANAAAAAAAAAAAAAAAAAAAAAAAGAAAAAAAAAAAAAACACCCGGCGAAGCAAAAACAGATTTTTGCTTTACATGTCAACCAAAATAGCCCTAACCTAGATTTAGCGTAATTGAATTTTTTTAGGCCTTAGTGAAGCAGAGGGTATCTACATGGTGGACGAACCCCTTGGGTGGCTCCTGTGTGGAGAAGAGTGGCAGGGAGAAAAGCTAGCCTTTGTGTATTACCAGAAACTCATTTTCCATCTGGATGAAAAGCAGGAGGGAGAGTGCCCCCTTGCCTGTCCCCTCCCACCGAGCTCCCATTGTTGCAGCTCTCGACTCCGGGCCTCTCAGAGGGGAGGGAAAGATTGCCACCGACGAGGCGGCAGAAACGAGCTTGTTAGCACATTGAGAGTGAAGGATCTTGGTGGGGCCCAGGAACAGTCCCGGCGGTGTGTTAATTCGCCACTCGGAACATGCTGGTACTGATAGCTTCCAAATTGATCACTCCTGCCCACCCTCTGCCACCCCCCCTACCACCCCCTGAGCTGGTGGAGCTTGCCAGGAGAAAGAGGGCGCTGCCAAGCCTCAGGAGAAACAGGCTGCTGTCTAAACAAGCTGTTTCTTCAGAGGGCACAGGGCCAGGAGTGCCTCCACAGCTCCCGCCCCCTTAACACTGTACCAAGTGGACATGTGGGGGGGCTAGCAATGAAAGCAGCACAGCACTGACCCCTCCAGACAGGCTAGAGAGTGGGGAGGGGGTTCACTGCAGAGAGGGGAGCTACTGCTTGGCCCTGTGGGCTCTATTTGCCTACTGCTACCCAAATGAGGAAGACATGTTTTCAGCCAGAGGGACAACATAACAAGGACTCTTACGTGGCACTAGTATGGAACCACAACAGCTGTACATGTATGAAGGAAAACACAGATACATTTACACAGGACAGTATGCATACACCAGTGGCATAAATGGGAGCTGTATGAGGGGCAAAAGCCCCCTATACACAGTGGGTTCGCTCTGTTTGCCAATACTGATAAAGATGAGAAGGGGGATTGCAGAAGCACACTGAAATCACTTCCACGAAAAAACCATACACTCACATACAGCTAAGGAATCAAATAGGCCAAACTGCAGGATTCTGTCCATCATTCAACAAACAAAATATACAGGTTTTTCACAGCATTATCACCTTCATACCCACTACTTACAACAGCGATAAACTACAAATGTGAAGGTGTTCTGCAAGAGCCTTCATCTAAGTGGGGTATCTATTTCTTCCTTGCTGGACCCACGTAAGGGTGTCTGGACTGTATCCTGGGTGACCCGAGGTTGGGGAACGTGGCTGCTGTTACAAAACAAGCCAGTCTCACTCACATTCTAATGATCTCTGGGTGGCCAGATGTGTTAATATCCTACCCGCTGACCCCCTTGGTGTTGACATCTGTGAATTAGCACTGTGTGTATCATGACTCACACTGGCAATCAGAGGCCATTGTACTCCCACCACAATCTCTCCTAACTGCACTCCCATTTCCCTCCCATCCCCACAAACAAATCCTTGAGTGAGATGGAAGGTGCTAATATAGCTGTGGAGCGACTAGATACCAGAGGACCTAAAGCTGGAAGCTCAGCTGGCAGCTGCCCTTGGTGCTGGGGCTCACAACAGGTGCAGGAGGAAAGCCGGGAGACCCCCTGCTTAGAACTGCTTCTCTTAAGTGTGTGCAGCCAGGCAGGAAGAGTCCAGGCCCCCACCCAGATTCTGGTTATACTGGGCTTTCAGCTGCTCTGCTTTCCTGTATCAGCCAACCATTCCTCCTTCCTACAGGCCAAGGGGCCTAACCCACTTTTTTGTTTAAGGCTGCCTTACAGCATCTTCTAATTGTCTTCCTATAGCGTTCTGTATCCTTCAAAGCACCAAATATAACCCGGTGTAAATGGCTTCAGAGAAGCCAGGGGGTATCCAGTTCAATTTGTAAATTTAAATAGATCTTAAGGGCACATTCCTGTAAAAAAATCCACAACTCAAAATACCAGTCAAATATCCAGCCACTACAGCAATTCGAGGCTTACACTTATCGTACAAAAATGATTGAATTGAATGATGAAAATAAGTCAGAAAGGCCCAATATTGAACCTTACTGGGGAGAGTACTTTTTTCCTACCTAAGGGAACAGATATGAGGGGAAAAAAAGAGAAAAATTCATATAAATAATTAAATTTGAGTAGTTTTACAGACTGTAATTACAGACATCTATGTGTACCCAAGTGCATCATAATTGGTTTATTTTTCCATCTGATGCCCCTGCTGTCGGAGCCCTAAAAGTGATTTTATTACCGGCACAGGCGGCTGTGAGCGGCCACGATCGCCCATTAGGACCCTGTCACAGGCTGCCCCTAGGGGCCATCAGGACCTGGAGCTGCAGCCCCCCACTGCAATTCTACCTATTAATCTCCACTTACGTGCAATCGTGTCCTGAGCTTGGGTAACTCGTCCAGGGGACGGAGTCGTGCCTCAGGGGGATCAGCTGTCACAAAAGCCACGTTTATTCAGCAGTCAGGCCTGGAGGTTAGCGAATGCTAATGCTATAATAGAAACCAGCAACACAGACATGCTGTGATTAATATGTATGTAAATAATTCTTTTCTAGATTGTATAAGAGGCACTGTAAAAAGCAGCCCCGCTAGGTGCTGCTATACTGCTGACCGGTGAGATGGTTTGCATCAATTTACAGGGCTGTAGTGAAACGGCTCCCACATTTTGACTTTTAGTCCCTCCGGGGGACACTAGAAGTGTTTTTGTGTGCATGCCAGTCATATGGTTCTTTGGGTTATTCAGGTCCTTCAGCACAATGCCAACAATTGGCTTTCTTAACTTTTGATGGTTCTATATCGCCTCACTCATCAACACACACACACACACACACACACACACACACACACACACACACACACACACACACACACACACACACACACCCCTATGGGTTCTAAATCACTCTGGCTGTTTTACTTTCAACTACAAGACTTTCAGAATTTTGCCAGGATTTTAAATTGAAGGTACCCATTTATTGGGCACACTTTCTTACCACCACAATATGGGGAGCTGTACTTCATACCCCCCCCAACCACATAAGTGTCCAATCCAGAGATTGGACCCTGATTCCTTGGGACAGCCACAATCATGGTGCTGGGGAGCCAAGAGTGTCGAAACAATCAGTGCAAACAAACCAACTTGCCACGATAACACAATCTGTCTGCGCTCCTCTTCTATTTCTGCATTCTCTTTTCTTTTCTTTCTTTTAGACAACAGGAAGTAATTAGTGCACAGTAGCCCCCCTCCCTGCAGAAGCCACGTTACTGGGGTACAATGAGGCCATTGTGGGGGCTGGCCGAGCCGAACTTTGTGGCTCATCAAGCATTTGGGGGTGGGGGGGGGCAATGTCAGCCGCTTGGATGTGTATTTGTGTGTGTGTGTGTGTGTGTGTGTGTGTGTGTGTGTGTGTGTGTTGGGGGGCGGGGGCATTGGAGCCCAAGCTTTCATCAGCTCGCTTGCCTTTGGAAGGCAGCGTCACAGGGACAAGGCACTTACCCAAGCTCTCCCTATCACGCCTGGCCATATGCTGACCCCCGCAGCCCAGCAGCTCTGCTGCTGCCATCACATGCCCCCAAACCCCCTCCACACACACACTCACACTCTCACATACACACACATCACTGGACTGGAGGGGCCAATGGGAGCGGAGCTTACCGTTGCTCCCCCCTCGATCTTTCCACCACGCCAGCGTTTTGTCCTCATCTCCACAATCGGCAGCTAGCAGATGGAGCAGTGCTGTGGCTTGCAGGGTTACATTCATTTTGCCTCCAAACAGCTTGAAAGTCTATCCTAGTTAACGTGAACACGCATGCACGCACGCACGCATGCACGCACACACACAATTCTAGCCCCAAGCCGCAGGCCCAGCAGATCGGTTAAAACCTGGAGAAAAGGGCCGTGGGAGGGATGGGTATGGGACCTACAACATAATTCTGATTCCACTGTTGAAAACATGACAAGGGTGCCCCCCCCAGCCATACTTCCCACACACTCAGCCAGCTGTATCCTGGGCAAGCTGAGGCGTAACTGAGTGGAAGAGGTGTCACAAGGGTCAAGCTGCTCTAATCACACCCAAACACTGCTGTGTGGTGTGCAGCAAATCCGCTGTCATTATGTGCTACTGTTCACACACAGATTTCCCTGACGTGACAACATCCGTCATTGACTTGGACATGAATTTAGATTATTGGTGAACGAGAGGTGGCCAAGTTGTCTTCCACAAGCCTCCTAACATGGGCTTCAGGTTCAGTCACGTCAGTCTCACAGCGGCCTGCTCACCTTGCCTCTGTCACACACACACACACACACACACACACACACACACACCGACCTGCCTGCCACATGCTTCTCTGCTTCCTTCCAGTCCACAAATAAGTAAAAATCTGAGTACCTGTTCTTCCCTCCTGAGGTCAGTGTGGGGCAGAAAAGAGCCACTACGGGCCGGGGCAGCGACCACACCAACCTGCACAGAAAGCCAGCACCTCCTGCTGAGACATCTCCATCAGGGGGGTGCTGGGGGGTGAAAAAGAGGACTCTTTTGATGTCACCTCACTGGGCAGTGGGCCCTTCAAAAGAAAACAGTGCTTTTGAAAAGGTGCTATTTTTCTTTAATCTCACCACTTCTGTGTGCCGGCCCCAGAGCTGAACAAAAGGTAATTGTGTTCCTCGCTGTTGGGCCCAAGATGGCTGGGCTGCAGTTCAGCACCAGTGCCACACGCTCACTGACAGCGATCTCCTTTGCTGCTCAAATTTGTTCTTTTTAATTGAGTCATCTCTCCAACAAATGAAAACAAGTCTGTGCCTACTCTGGAGATTTAACCTTTAAATTTTTATTTGGTGAGGAGTGGGGGGGGGAGGTCACGGTCTTTGTATTGTTTTACATTTCATTTCATAAATCGTGTCTTCCACGGAGGACTGCAGACGGGAACAAGGTGAAAATTGCAGTAAGCAGAACCATGCCTTCGTGGCAGAAAGATCAACAGGTGTGAAAGGTGTGAAAAAGGGCTGCTTGAATGCTTCTCGCCACACAAAACTGTTCTCATGCATTGCATTATGGGTTTAATTGCCCAATTAAAACCACCACATCTGAAATGATGGTGGGTGTGGGACAAGCATTAGTATAAAGTGCTTTTTTCATGACAAAACAATCCAAATTTTCAGCTTAATGCACCACAATTATCAACAAGAAGGCCTGTGGGGAGAGTGAGAGGGACGCAGCGATCAGGGCTGTAGCTGGGGTGGGGGAGACAGAAGCTGGAAAGACATCCGTCGATAATGACAGATTACTGTAATTCTGGCTGTCAGGACCATCGACCTGTGCAAGTAACGCCAATCAATAGCGTACTCCTGTATTGAGCTTGCCACAGCGGCACAGATGGGCAAGATTGCTGCAAGCGCAGACTCAAGCTGGGCCAGACACTCTCTCCCACTTGGAGGACCAGGCCGACAAGAACTGGGTCTCTCCTCCACCCCTCTCTGATTTCTCTGTCTGGGTTTTGGCGATGAAGTCTTTTACGGGAGGGACAGCTGGCGAAGGTTCAGCCTAGAATTTGGGGCCATTTGGATTGGAGAGATTTAAGCAAGGATGTGACTGGGAAGATAATGGACTGGAAAGAAGCCCGTTTGAGGCAATCATCTACGCCTTGCTGAACGAGTACAGGAATATAGCAGGAACAATATAGCAGCACACACTAAGTACCATCAATGGCTTTTACATATCTCTTTTCTGAATCACTTAAATATCACTACCGAATTAGTTTTTCATTTAATACATAAAAATTACTCTTTGAAACTCTTATCCAATACAGTGCACAAAACCACATTAGCGGTTCCTCTTTTTAAGGCTGGTGCTTCTCAAATGCTGTTTATCTTGTGGAACAAGGAGGCAAAAGCCTGGACAAAAAACTGCCTACACGTTATAAATAAATAAATAAATAAATAAATAAATAAATAAATTCAAATGAGTGCAGTTATTCCTAATTTGGGAACAAAGTCCAAGAAAGAGGGAAAAACAGTGAAACCACCCATCACAACACACAAAAGCCAATCCAAAAGCAGCGTCAGGTGACTGGCGGCTGAGTTGGAGATGATACCTCAAATGTTGAGGCTGTGATGGCGGCATGTCGGAGAGAAGCACGAGATGTCAATACCGATTGAGTGTCTACCTCTGCCACGGCACAGGGCCGGGGATGGCGTTGGGTGCCCGATCAATGCAGCGTGCTTGCGCCCGACTGCAGCCGGGCCCCATCAGCTCAGCCGTCAGACCGCATACACATCTCCAGACACCTTGCTCCTCTGTGCATCGATCCACTGGCCTGAAGCACTCTGACACGCACATTATTTACTGTGTGTTGGGGGTGGGGGGGGGTCAATCGTACATTTAGACACCAACTGCCCCAAAGAGTATCAAAAAGGGAGCTGGAGGGCAGCACTCTATACATGCTAAGCTGTGGCCTCATCCATGTGAGGAAGTGATTCAGACACCACAAACTCGCTGGGGAAGCAGTTGGGGGGGGTTGTCGAAGAAGCAGAGGAAAGGATACAAGTTCTGGTAGAGCGGGATGAGAGACTTGAGTGCACGGCTGGCATTAATGGCAGTAGCTCGTACAACAGTTGGCAGAATCTTTGCGTCCACGATGGCACCATCAAACAGGGGACCAAAAAAGGGGACCTGAGAAGGAAATGAGAACACGATGCTCTGTTCTAAAATCTGAAGGATGCAAAATAGGATGCAGCGTAGGACATTGTGTAGACAGATGCTAGGGATGTCGTACACAAGGATCAAAAGACCATGGTCAAAATTGAAAAATTCCCAAATAAGTAGAAATTTAGCAAAAATTCAATTCTGGCAAAATACAATAAAAAAAAGACATTTTTATTTTTACATCAAGGGAGATCTATATCTTATGAAGTTTTTCCCCCTAAAAGACAGACTCAAAACAAAACCAAGCTAATGTTACTAATACATTGTTTTAGAGCTCAAATTGGCATTTACAGAAGCCAGACTACTCCCCCCTACATCTACTTACGTTTCTACACTTCCGTGGACTCAGTTAAAGGAGAGTAGGCTTACGTTTTATCTTTCTCCACAGTGGAATTTAATTCCAAGTACCCTATTCATTCGATTAGGCCGGACATAACTGAGGAGCCGATTGCAAAGTAATGCACCAAAACATATATGTTTGCTGTCTTGTACAATACATTAATTATGAGGATTCTGATAAATGAGTAAAATTGATTCTGCCCCTCCCCATCCTGCCAAATGAAACATATAGCTAGTTCTGCTGACAGTCTTGGGTACCAAAACGTATCAGTGTAAAACGTCTTTGCAAAGTAAGCCTTTGCCAGTCAAGGAAGAGTTTTAGTATGACTGTGTGCACTTGTGAAGGGACACTACAGTGAGTGTTAATGAAAGCTAGGCTGTGTGTGTCTCTGTGTGCTTGACTATTTTTGTCAGAAAAGCAACTGTGTTTTTTGTATATGTGGGGAAGCACAATGCTATTTTTGTGTTTTTTCTGTGGGTCTGTGTGTGGATGAAGAGGCTGTGTACTACTGAAAGGCCCATAGAGCAGAGAAACGAGCTCACCTCTGGCTTCTTGAGGATTTGGATGCTGTACATGTGGTTCTTCATTGGGTAGATGATGATGAGAACATCTCCGAACTCCGTGGGGATGATGCCCCGCCGATAGTCTCGCGAATGTTCCGACCACACAATGTGAACTTCGTCGTTTCCTAGGTGCCTCAGCTGTCGCCCCAGTCCAGGGTGTCCATACAGAGATAAGAGAAAGGACAGGCTTCAGTGCCTCTACATGCTGGAGTGACCATATGCCGCGTGTCATTCCGAGACTTAAACGTGCGAAATAAACAGATGAACACGCAGTGCCGACACGTACATACAACAGGTGAGTGAGGCCTCCTCCACATGCATCCAACTTGAGCTTGGATCACTGTGATATGACTAGTGGCCATTAAGACCATCTGCTCCAGTTATTGGGCCTGGCTCCCGTTGACCTTGAGCACTGACAGGTATATCATAACCCCATCCATCTTCCCTCGCACCCCCTGCTCCCATGTACTGGCCCACACCATGTCCCTCTCAAAAGAAGCACAAGGACCTCCAGCATGGCCAATCACACAGCATCAATGGGGTCGCAGCAACAAGCAAACAAATAAATAAGGCTTGCAAGGGAGCAGCCTGCACTGACTCACTTTAGTGTCTGGTTAACATGGTTTACAGGCCTTATCTGTAGATCGCTCTCTGCCCAGTGTCTCCTCCAGCAGCTCAAATTCAATTTGGTCCAGAAGAATCATGATATAATCCTAACCAGGGGGACAGGTCCAATTTAATTTGGGGCATTACGGCTGTGTGCAGTGCGAGCGCAGGAGCAGCCTTTGGGCCACGGACAGGGCTGTGAGACCCACTGAGGGCCAAACGGCCGCCCGGCAGATTGCCCTCCATGATACGGCTGAAAATTGACGCGATGAGGGATGGCGGATAAGCGCCGATAAGCACGTCGTTTTGTTGGGGAAATCGAATCAGGGGCTCGGGGACAGCGGTGAGATCTGAAACAACGCCGTTTGTAAGCGGTCCCGAGATTCCTTTCATCTGCCTCCTTAACGCACACAAGGGTCTCAGTCCAGGCGTGGAAGACATTAGATGTATTAATGTTTCATCAATGTTTAATCAACGCTTGCGGGGCACCAGGGTGCCGTCACATTAACCTGGACCTTGTTCTCACATCACAGCAATGAGATCTGCACTGTCAGCCCCGCAGATACTCCAACCCACACGCAAGGGTCTTAACGTGCACAGACCAACCTGCACGCGTGTAATTTAACACAGCAACCTGCATGTATATAATTTAACAAGGTAATAAAAATTTTCAACTGCAGCATAACAATTTTGGGAAAAGATTTCTGTGTGAGACAAAGCATGCAGTTTTCATCTGTTCTTTACACACATCTTCGCCACAGGTAAGAATTTCTTGGATGACAGGAATTCGCATGTGGACTAAACACTATAGCTTTTTTTAGAAAGGTTTGTCCAGTCCACTTCACAAGATCAATGTCAGTGATTGATGGATGGTGATGGGGCAGCCTGTGCTAAAGCGGCTGACCGGCTGAAGATTGGGGCTGGCTGAGAAAAGCTAGGAATCTGAAAGAAACATGCAAACAGCACAGATTTCAGCTCCCGTTGTACCCCCACAAGCTTCGACCAAGCAAAGTGAGCCCCCCATGAAAACGTCCAACAGAACAAGAGATAGGAAATGAAGCCTTTAGGCTAACGATTTATCAGTTTATTACAGGTAATTAGCCCATCGCTCTGGGATTGTGACAGCCGTGGACTTCTGCTATGGGCACGCCTGAATGGTTTATATGCATTCGCCGATTGACGGTACTAATCCAATCAGGGTCTGTGAACATCCCCTGTCATGTCAAACTGCGCTTCTCCCCACCCCCTGCTCACTACAATATTGCACTCCTGTCTATGGTCATTAAAGAGTCTGCTGTGCGAATTAGCACCTCGTTGCCCCCAAAGATGCATACAGAGGAAGCGCGGGGACAGGCCCAGTGACAAGTCATTGCTCAGCCAGTGCCAGGACAAACCAGTCAAACTCATTACCTCTAATGTGGCTGCTTATTAGATTGGTGCCTAAGAAAAATACCGACGCAGGGAGAGAGATAAGGGGGGTTGTCACATCACAGAGGCTAGAGAGGCAATGAAAAGCCAAGCAGGAGTTTGTGCTTTTGTTTCAAGCCTACAGCTAAAGGCCCTGGCAAGGAGAACACCCTAATAGCGATGACCTGAAGTGAAACGCATTGAGTATCAAAGATTTACTATTCTGTGGCTGGCCTGGAGGCTGGATTGTCCGCCACAAATGTGAGTAACGTTGGTGAATGGGCAGCTTTTTGCTACTTCAGAACTAAAACCCTGGGAGGATAACCTATGCAAAAAGTGGCTGTGATACAAAATGTGGCAGGAAGGAAGAAGAAGCAGCTCACCTTCTTGGTAAGCGAATCATCAGAGTCAGGTGGCATACGTGTGGACACGTGGAACATGACTTCCACGGTGGAGGTTGCAAAGTAGGGCATGGTGAGCCCGGTGCTGCGGTTCCGCTGCAAGCCACCCATGAAGCCACAGTGGGTGGTCAGGTCCACCTATAGGTCAAGAGAAATCCGGTCAGACCTTTCAAAAACCACCAGCTACTCAAACAGATGGAAAGTAACAGTAAGTAAATAGTTACAGAACTCAACTTGAAACTTAAAGCACAGAAGCATGGCATACAAGCAAGACCATTAACATGAGGAAATGTCCGAGAACAGATTATACTGCACGAATGGATCCAGTGTAAAAACTGTGCAGACCTGCAGTTGAGGCTGGTTTCAACCCAGAAATAAGAATTATAGCACAGGCAGGTGGAGTGGCATTGAAACTACTGTCATTTTGTTAAACAATCACCCACCCCCCAGTGAGGTGGCTGCTTCATACCTCCCAACCCAGTCCAGACACAAAGTCCTCATAAGCCAGGCTGCCACCAGTGTTGGACAGGATCGAATGCTTGTCCTCTTGTCCCTCAGCTACATAGAACACGGCAATCTTGTGTGTCTCTCGGCTAGCAGAGGGAGGCACAAACACAAAGGCACACACACATGCATGCAGTCAAACCATGTCTCAAGGTAAAATCCCCCCAGGTTGTGCAGTGTATGAGAGCAGAAAGCAAAGATGGCACCTCACCACTGTCTAGAGTCCAAGTTCTTCAGCTCCCTTAACAATTTCTCATTCTTCTTCAGGAGGTGGAAGCTGCTCCTGGAAGAGATTATATGGAATAGTGAGCGTGCAGTAGGGTGGGATACCAGGGAGGGAGAGGGCTTGACACTGTTACTGTGTCTACAAGTAAATGCTAGGCTGTCCTAGCACAGGTACTGGGGCCCAAAAACACCCAGGTTCAAAAGTCAAGAAAGGGGACCCTCGTGCAGCAGAGTTCTCTCCTCAGAGTGTGGCAATCTGTTACTTGCACCTTAACTAAATATATTACCTACCCTGGACCGCCTTAAAACGAGTGAGTAAAAGCTAATTCCTCTACTAATTGTACAATGTTAATAAACAAAAAACAAATGGACAGCACCCTCTCACAGCAGGGGTATGAGGGAAGATCCTCTTACCAAAGCACCTCCAACCAAAAGCCTATTACCTCTCTCTAAGGGTCTTTTCTCCACAAACACTGCCCTGGCTGGTATCCACAGAAAGTGATCACTCCTGGAGTTATTCAACTTACTGATTCACAAATCCTGTCTCACTTGTCAAAGTAACTGGGCATGTGTTTTTAGTGTAGCAACGTATGGTAACTCTCTTGCTTAACAGAAGTGGAACAATGAAAGGTTTTACTCTTGGGTCCTTAGTGTGTAAGGTGACAGGTCTAATTAGTGCTTCACCCGCTGCCCATTTAACTCTCACAGGGCCCAGGTCCAGGGCAAAAAAATGGCCACAGAGCACGTTTACAGAAGTTCTGCTGTGAACAGCATCCCTGATTCCAGAGCCAGTGTGGGAGGCCTGGGGGGGGGGCGAGCAGCAACGATACGGCCTGCCGATAAAGAACGCAGAGATAACACTGCTCCAGAGGAGGGACCTGGTCGAGATCAGACAGCGAGGCCCTCGAATGACAAGGAGGCACAAAGCCACAGAATAAAGACCCTTTTTTGTTTTGTATGCCCCCCCCCTTTCTGCCGCCTCTCATCCCCCTTTCAGTGGGCTCTTTATTAGCTTCTTACAATGTAATGGTCTTCATTTTCCCTCCTGAAAGTGAGCTATTTCACAGACACACGAGGAAACAGCATGAGTGCGTGATGTAACACGCGCACACAATGCAGCCGAATTGCAATACCTTCGTGCTTGACAAAGGGGGAATAATGCGCCAGTGCTGAAGAATGGCAGGGGGACAGAGCTCATTAGACAACACTCCCCCAGCCTTCCGTGGGCTCTTTATGAAATATACCTGCCGCTGGATTTCAAAAACACGGCTTTTTTTCCAGTTTGCATATGAGTAATGAGTCCATGTGCTTCTGCTGCTCTGCAAATGACACTCCTTTCATTAATCCCCCTCTCACAGGCTAACCGATCGGCTACCTTTTGTTGCAGGGAACAGCGTGAGCGAGTCCAGTCTGTCGCCCGCACCACTGTCACACACCTCCAGTAATCTAGCAGTGGGCATCCACGAGTGCACACACACATACACAAAGCCAGTGACAAACCATGAGATGGACAGATCGACCCCACACTGGCAACTGAGGGTGTCAGCTTCAACTGGCAATGCCCCCCATTTTGGAGATTACAGCTGCGACACATAGGGGGAGTAGACACAGCAGAGTGTTGCGGGGGAAAGCACCTTCTGTCTCACATGCCAGCTTCTACTCAAAATATACCTCTTAAATAAGACAGAATTTAATTCTGTGGCTCATTGCACAGGCGTTCAGTACAGACGGGTCAGACCAAACCATGAGTTAAGCATAACAGTGCAAACGAGAGAAATGCAAGAGTAAGATGTAAGCAAATTGGAATACAATGTAAAAAAAATATTTGGTACTAGGAAAAGCTGAAGCACAGTGGGCTGTGGCGAGGGTTACCTCTTCTCCCAGGAGTTCATGCCCAGCAGGTTGAGCAGTAGCCGACAGTAGTAGAAAGCTGACTGGGGTTTCTGGGGGACAGGCCGCTCCTGTGGCATGGCACGCATGTGGAGGTCATGGTCACGACGCTCACTGAAATCCTTCTCTTCCGTGAACTGCTTGAGAATAGCATTGATGACATCATTTTCCATTTTTTCAGAAATACAGGAGGGGGGTGGGGCAGGCACGTTGAGAGGGGCACCAGCCCGCTGCAGGCACTCTGGACTGCTCACACCCAGATACTGTAGCATTTCATCCAGTGCGTCTTCCCCATCCTGCACCGAGTCCCAGGATGGGACCACCTCCCGACATCGTCGCTTGGCAAGGGGTGCAGCAAACTCCAATGCAGCCTCGTCCTCACAGCTCTCCGGGCCTAATTCCTCTAGCTCCAACTCCTCCAGAGTTGGCTCAGCCTCTTCCACCTGTTCTTCCCCTTGCAGGTCAGGCTCTGACCTTTGTGGACCATTCTGAGTGTGGTGTGGTGGGACTAGAAGACTTGGGGATGAGCTGGACTGGATGCATTGGGGTGGCCCGTAAAGCACTGCAGAATCCCATGAGTACTTGCCGGAGATGTCACGCACAATGAGGCGCACACAAGAAGCAGTGCTAGTGAGGCCAGCTGCCATTCCGCCGCCAGGGACGTTGTCTTCAGCTTGGATCTGCAGGCTTGACAGCAGCGTAGTGCCATTGAGGACAAAGAATTGCAGGTTGGGGCTGTCAAAGAGCTCAGCCGACAGGTCAGGACTCTCACTGTAAGGGTTGTCCTGGTTCTCGCACACCTGGCTGGTCAGCATGGCTGGCCCTCCACTCATAGGGTAGTGGCCCAGGTGGTTGACCAGGTGCGTGATGACTGTGCGTGCCGCTATGGAGATCAGGCCATGTTGCATGCGGCTCTTCACTACAGGGGGTGACAAAGAGATAGGCCTCAGCAAGCTCATCGATCAGCATTCACACACACAGCCCTGCCATCCCAATTCCTCCACCCACAGCGCACGGGCGCCCGCGTTAACCAGGCAGAGCTGAGAAAGCGAGCATTTTCGTGTTTAAGCTCCGGTCAATAAGGAGACGCTAAGCCATGATGAAGAATGCGAGTTACACTCTGTGGGGTGTCCTGCTGTCTAGATTCTCATTCTACCCAATGCAGAATGAGTGGAGCTTCACCTCAGGCATGCACGTAGCTCTGCAGCCCCCACCAACAAGCACTGCCTGCCCTACAGTAAACACATCCCATCACACAAAAAGAGAGCAAAGGAAATAACCTTTATATCAATCTGACCGAAAGTATACAAAGACACAGAAATGCAGGCTGATGATTTTGAACTGGACGTCCAAGTGCTGCTTTTAATAAAAAGTAATGATTAGAGTGATCAGCTCCCAGGGGCCAGGCACAGGGAGACTGGCTCCAGGGAGAACGACACGGAAAAAAGGAGGCGGGGGAAAAGGAAAAGGTTCTCCTGCTTAGGAGAAGCATGCCTCAAACAAGGCTGAGATGATTAGTCATTTTCTTCTGTTGAAAAAGCAGCGTGCAGAGCGCGCTGTGCTTGGGCACCCCTGCTGTGAGCCCCCGCCCAGGCAGACATGTCGACAGGGCATTCTACATTGTCCTTAATGTTGCTAAGGGGCCCGACAGCAGGCAGAGAGCATCTCTACGGGGAAGGCTGGCTACCTGGATTAAGCTCATCGGTTTCAATTTTCTTTCTTAGCTGCCAGCCCCATTGCTGGTTTTAATTCACAGGGTGAAGCTGAAGTGTGAACTGATTTTTCTGAAAGGCTTTTAACCACTCGGTGTCCGGAGCACCCATGCCCACGTCCTTATCACTGGTTCACACACCACAACTTCTCTTCTAAATCAAAAGCTGAACACATTCATAGATGACACACCATTAACCTTTTCACAGCAGTGCAGTTCAATACAGCAGGTGAACTATGGCCTGGAATAATGCGATGAAGTCACACACATATTCCTGTTACAAACCACATCCATTCAAAGTGTACTAGGATTTAAGACCACTAATCTTGTCTCTTTTCTCAAAGCTCCATTTGCTTTCAGTCTCCACTGGGGAAGGGATGGGGCATTCTGTATAAGGAAAAGGGGTAGTTCATTTGGGGTTGTAGAGGGAGGGGCCTCCCAGGAGGGTCTGGGAGTTGCCGTGGTGACTTGAAGCACAATGCAATCCTCTAGATCTTTTGTGGAGAGACAGTTAATGACAAGGAGGCAAGGAGAGAAGAGCCACACAAGGTATAGAGGAGCAAGGGTCAGAAGAGCAAAGGGGAGGAAGGAGAGCAAGAGAGACAATGGGCATACGCTCGTGTGGCAGTGTGAGATTACTGTGCAGAACAGAGTAGGGAGTACCTTCAGTAACAGGCTGTAGCTTGGATGAACGCTCTGAGTCAGGAGAATGCAATGGTTCTGGCTCCTTCAAGCTGTCCAAGTGGAGTAGCGGGTCATAATCAGCACTGGCCAGGTCAGACAGGTGGATAGGGAAGTACTTGGGGTTGCTGAAGTTCTGGGCCCCATACACACACCCATGAAGTACCTATATGGAACAACAGTTATAATAAGGGGGAGGAGCGGGATGGGACGGGACCACTGCCATCCAGACCTGCCTTTGTTACACACAAATTGTGGCATTCCAGTATAGATGCCCTTTTACTCACCACAGAACAACCAGTACCAAGACAGTGCCAAAGAAATGGTGCACCAATTAACAGTAAGTGATGTGTTTCCATGGAAACTATGCTCAACTGCTAGAAAGTATAGAAGAGGCTACTACCTGTAGGTGTAGCTGAGGTGAGAGACCATGACATGATTGACCATGACATTACATTCATGACCATGAACCATGACCGTGACATTACATCATTTTCTCAGCTACAAACAGTGAGCCGCAGACTCCAGGGAGAAACAGAAGTCTAAGAACCAATTCACATTTCTAAACTGACCCATAAATTCAGCAAACAATGTACAGTTTCAGTAAGCAGAAGATTAGACAGACTGGACCAAAGGCCATTAGAATGAAGTTGAAGTAATGTCATCAGCACAATACTGAGCACACAAACACATTCCTCTTCAAATGGTGAAGAACTATGCAGCCTGGTTAATGTACCGTATAGATGCAGCTGAGGACGGACTTGTCGGATTTCTCTGGACTGAGTGTGCGAATGGGTTGCAGCAGGGCGACAGGTGGCAGCGCCATGACCCAGTCCAGCAGGCACAGCAGCAGGGACACCACCAGCTAGCAAAGTGCAAGTGTCATTATATCCGGTTAACAACTCCTCTCCTGTCAAGCTGTGTAACCTCCATTTCCAGCTTGCACAACACCACTGGCCTTACCCGCTTATCCAGCTCGTGGGGTGAGGACTCCGTGGACGGCAACAAGTGTGTGATGGTGGCAATGAGGACCTGACACCAAAAGCACAGAAAAATATTGCAACAAATGATTGATTCAGTGGTAATGACAACCATGTCCTTATCTTTTTTCTAGGTGTACTGACAAACACACAGTTACCTCAATTATTTTCTTGGGTGTGTCAGGTGGGAACTTCTGAAGATCATCCACATAGTTGATGAGCAGGTGGACAATGTCTGAGGCCACCAGAGCAACAGTCTTGTTGGGGAACTGTATGACAGGAGTGGAGTTAACAAACATGTCACAAATTCACCGCATTCTCAGAACATATTTTCAGGCTTCCGCAGACACATTTTTAGGGACAGAGAGTTTTCCAACCGCACTGTTCCTCTCGCCCTCAGGATCCTGTCACACCAAGCTACACACCACATTAACACTGTGGTGACATCTGACAGGGTTACTGAGGGTTGGGTGCATGTTGGCTTACCTTAAGGGTGACACAGAGCACATTGAGGGCATCCTTGATCTGCGGGTGCCGGGTGTTGTGCATTAGTTCCTCACACAACCAGAGGCCAAGACTGCACAGCGCCACACACCTGCACAAAGAAGATGATTATATAATGCAACTGAATCTTTTCTCTTTTACACAGTAGACTGTATAATTTTTTGCATGGAAAAATGTGCTAATAAATTAATTTCTGCAAATGAATAACTGCTGATTAATTATACCCCTCAGAATCTCAATAACAGGGTAAAAAAAAAAATCACAATTGTTACTGTATACAAAACTGTATAACATATACTGGTGTTATTACTGTTTACTTGTATGAGTAATTACAAGGTATTAAAAATACAAAGCAACAGTACAATTCTATACATAGTATTAATGATTATTAACACTATCTATGGTATTGTACTATTGTTTTTTGTAAATCCCATAATATTTATATGATGAACAGTTATACATGTTGGCTATATGTATAGTGCCAATACCCCAATACTTGTGAACTGTTGTACAGGGTTTATTCCACCGTGACACTGTTAACGGCATTACAAATCATACAATGGCAACTTTTCAGATTGAAATGGACTGTACTCTGCATGAACCCCAATATATTTCAATATACATGAACACAAAATATCTATACATCTGTTTTGTCCTGTACCGAGACCACCAGCCATCTCCCAAGTGGCTGACTACACCAGCTGATCCTCCAGGGACCATATGGTTGAATTGAGTCGTGAACCACATGTCAGCCCCAACATACTGCCTTCCCCCTCCCCAAATGAACCTGACCTAGCTAGTCCTTTAGACTGTGGCAGAGAGGCTAAAACTTGCATGTTCCTGCTGAGCTGTATGTTAATAAGAACAGCAAACAACCCATAAGACTCAACACCCACCGCATTACGCTAATCTGTCTGAATGGCCAGACACAGCAGCTCGCATCGATTGCCTAGATAAAATGCATTTTACATGTCACTCTGCTTGATACATACTGGCCAAATTATTGTCACTTGCCTTGTTGACGGCTGTGTGGTAATAATCAGGGCATGAGCCCACAGGTGGAGCCACTCAGTGGGTGAAAAGGCTAAGAGTGAATGCAGGTGCATACCTGGCTGGAGCTGAGGGCTCTTCTTTAGCAGAGTTCAGTATATGTTTAATGATATGTTCCTGGAAGACATGGAGAGACATTCATTATCACATCCCATTTCAGATTCCAATATATACATCTTAAAACAACTCATTCCATAACTGATTTTTTACTGAGGTATTTCAGAAGATACATTGTTCTTTCAGATAAAATGGCAGAGACTTTGGGGATTTTAATTTGCAACTAGAGATACACGATCTGACAATTCTGCGCCGATGCTGACGTCCGATAATTTCTACAGACTGTATTTTCTGGACCATAAGTTATGTTTTTTTTTCTCACCTCGTGGGCTGGTGCAACTAATACTCAACTGCATGCAGACATACAGTCAGGATCCCACTTATAATGGGGCTCTGTTCTGACCAAGTCATAAGTTGGACGGGATACAAGTTGGATTTCACCGTATACACAGTCTATTGTGCTGTACATCCAGTAGATGTCAGTAAAAAACAGAAGTGCAGGCTAAACTAAATACTGTATATAAAGCCCTGAAAGCATTGAAAATTTGTGCATGATGATGCTGTTATCTTTATGACAGAACACTGCAATTCAAATAAATGTTATATATACATTGGCCAATCGCTGTAAATATAGGTGGTAATATGTCGCGAAGGTTTTATGTCGGATCCTGACTGTTTATAATACAAAAAAAAAACAAAAAAAAAAAAAACAGCATACTATCAACTGTATTGTATACCAATAGTTTTACTAGTTGATCTCAAAAGAGTTACAATAGGCCAAAAATGCCAGCAACAGAAAGCTGAAAAAGCTACACTGTTGTGTATAACACATCTTACATGGCTTAAAAATTGAAAACAATTGTGCATAAATCACTGAACTGTTCAAAAACAATACTGAAGATGAAGCTTTCAGCAATGGTTTCAGCAATGCTGCAAAGGACTTAGGCTGGTGTGTTGACAATTTGGGGAAGCACATTTGATAATGTACACTGATATATAAACCTTTATGTTTGGGCTGGTCTTTATGTGTACATTTATCTACTAGTAATGTCAAGGCCGGTACGCCACTTTTATTTCAACCACTAAAATGCCAGGAACATTTTATTTTTAAGAAAAACACAACAACCTTTTACTGAATAAAGCTGCATATCCTGAGGGTCCATTTTTAATTGACCTAGAGGAAGCAGTTACAAATATGACTGCTTGCTTGACTTGGTGAACCCATTTAATGCATTGTGGTTCTTTGGGTAAAATGTCTGATACATGCATCTTAAGACTCTGGTGCAACTTATCAGGTGATTTTTTTTGTAAAGCATGTAAATTTTTAGGGCATAAGACTTATAATTCTGAAAATGACTCTGGTGCCGATACAATACACATGTTTATAAAACACAGAGAAAAACAGTACAATATTTGCCTAGATGAAAATTACAGGCAAATATAAAATTTATTTGTGTAATATTTAAGTTTTTCAGACCATGTACAATCATTAAAATAAACAGTATCTGCTGATACCACATTTGGCTATCTGATCCTTTAATAGGGAATGGGTTTGCAGGCTGTAGCCTTAAATGCTACATATAACTTTTCCTTGTTTTTAAAGAAAAAACAAACAATTGAAAATGGAAAAAAGGGTAAAATGATACAATGCTAAAATAATAATAATAATAATAATAATAATAATAATAAAAATAATAATAAGTAGCCTTTTCTGGAAGTCCTTCTTTTAGCATGAGAAGCAGATTTTTTTAAAATAAACATGTCTTAATGCATGCATGTCGTCGCAGGACCACATTAGAAGCCGCACTGAACAATCTCTCCCTGTCTACACTAGTCATTCTCACTTTGAAAAACTTCCACATCACAGACATTTCCACAACATAGCCCAGCATCACCGAAACCCTTTGCTCTTTCAGAACACCACAATTACATTATCAAGTATCAGTTTAGAATTATCAGTCAAATGTAAGCATTGTCCCGATGCCAATAATTAATTTAAATGATCAATACAACTATGATTAAAACATAGTGAATCCCTAGTTGCAATTTTCTGTTCTGAAATCAAGCTCCATACCTGGTGTACATTTGAACGCAGATGCAAAATGAAGACTTCAACCTAAGATTCCTGATGGGTCAGTTAAAGAGTTAACTATTTGCATTTTAGACTTCATGAATCATCCTCATATTTTATTTATTCAATATACAAGGTGCCAGAGGGCAGAGAAAACAAGAGTTCTCACTGGCCCCTTTAAGTTATCTGTTGTCATGCAAAGTGAGTTTTCACCTATCAAATGCCATCATGTGAATTTTGCCATCCATCAAAGGAGTACTGGGGTGCATGGCCTTAACAGCAACAACAACAACTGCTGCCGCCTACACAAGCTGCCTGCATGCCTCATCACTCATTACTACAATGAGCACCACAGGATTCCATGGTAACGGGCACTAACACTAATACTAATGTTTACCTACTGTACTGGGGTCTCTCTCCCTATCTAAGGACTGAAGATCTGCCAATGTGCTTTCCAGCATGCTTGTTCTGCTTTGTCTTGGGGTTCCATTACCTTGACATCCCTGAACTTGGTCATGACCACGTCTGCAGTTGTGGGGTGGAGAGCAGGCAATTCCTCATACAGGTTGGGGAAACACACCAATGAACCTAGCAGGATCTGAGCTTCCACTCGTGGAGCCTGAAAAATGGAGGAGCCTGTTAGTAAATGCGCTTTCTTATGACAGACCACACCCAAAGCCACACCCTCAGGTTCAGTCAATACAGTGTGTACACGAGGCTTAAGTATAGCAAACCAACATGAACATACACCATAAAAGCAAAAACCCAAAAGACTAACAAGACCAGAAAAACAGCAGACTAAAAAAAAATACAAATGAGGTTTGTGCCCTGAAAGAAATTAAATAACACAGTGAAATGTGTTTGGTAAATTAAACCGCTCAGCAAGACTGGTGTTTAAATTAAACAGCCCAGCAAGACATGTGTTTGGTGAATTAGATAGCTCAGCAGTTTGCTGGCATGCTAACTGGTTTGGTAAACTAAGCCCTATAGCATGGTGTGTTTGGCAAATTAAATGCTACAGTGTGACCTGTTTGGTAAATTAAACAGCTGACCGTGTCGTGTTTGGTTAGTTGCACAACTCAGCATGATGCGTGTTAGGTGATTAGAATGGATCAGTAAGAAGTGTGTTGGGAGAATTAACCAACTTAGCATCATTCTCACGTTGAGGGAGGAGCAGGCCGTCACCCTGCTGGCTGCCACAATAAAGTCCAAGATGAGCATTGTGGCCCCTGGCAGACCGATGGAGAAGAAACGTGGGGAGCAGTGCTTGATGATTGTGTTCACTATGTCCTGAGGGCAGAAGGAAAGAGAGAAAGAGATGAGCATAAAAGTTATGAAGTTGTGCGATTGAGGGGCTGATGAATTCGTTGCGGTTAGACCCCACCTGGTCCACATGCAGCAGACCACCATGCATAATGTTGTAGAAGTGGGTAAGGAAATCTGAGTTGGGAGACACGTCCTGCCGCCGCTTCATGATCTTGCAGATGAGCTTATAGGCGTGCAGCTTTCCCTGCTTGTACCTATCAGTCAGCATGGTGGCCTGAAGTGGAAGAAGCAAGAGTTTAGCACTTAACCAGAAAGGAGAAAATAGCCCAATGCAGATCGAATCCCCCAGGTCAAGTAGCTCCCCAACTCAAGGCAGAAAGTACTTGCACTGAATAAGAACCATCAAACTGTAGGGTGCTAACAGCAGAGGCCTCACACAGCCTTATTATTTTTGCCCTGATTCCATTTCAGCACACCATTTCTGCACCTCTACATAATTATGGGCTACTTCACAAACCTGACTCAGGCACTAACCTTGAAAAGCCAGGGTGTCAAAATACGCAGGGGGGGGATTAGAGCTGGTGGAGGTGGGGAGCTCTGGTTGTCCAGGGATATGCCCAAGTTGTCTCGAATCTAAGGGGACATGAAATGAAGAGATCAAAATCGCCTTTGTCCCTTATACAGGGCACAGACAATCACCTGGTTCCTCTTCAAGGAGGAGCTCACCTTTGCCAGGTTCTGCCACAGCTCGCATAGGTAGTCAAACACCTGAGCATGGATCTCTGGGTCCTTGATAGAGTTGACATCTCCTAGGATGCCAAGCATTCGCCGCCACATCACTGTGGCAACATCAGCATGCCAGCCAGTTAGGGTTCCTCCTGCCATGACACTGCAGTCTTCCGTCGGGAATTCACTGGTCTCTGAAAAGAGGAGACATGAGAGAGGAGAGATGAGGGTGGTGGTTAAACATCATTCACTGAAGTAAAACCAAACAGCAGAGACCACTGAACCGTGAACACTTCCCATTCTTCTCTACATTTCAGACACAGGATGAAAAGAACTATTGTGTCACACATATTTCACACCTGGACCCCAGAGGCCCCTTCAGTGAGTGAATGGCTCTCATCCTTGAGGAGTGTGGCTATAAAAGACATCTTGTACAGTGCAACTGTTCACAGCATACCTGCTGCAGACAGGACTTCCAAAAAATAGTCCCAGTGAACAGAACACAAACACACGCTGGCTGTCAGCTTCAACTTTGTGTTCTTGTTGTCTTCCCTTGATGTGTGTGAGTAATAAGGAGGTGGGGACAGTTACCTAGGTCATCGGGTGTTTGCAGGACAGAATGATGCATTTTCTGATCCAGCTGCAGTTCTTTGTGCTCCATGGGCTCTGCATTGAGTGTGGCAGGAGAGGGGGTCTGCGATGGGGAGCCACGGGGGGAATGTGCAGGCGAGGCACTCTCCGACCCTGGGGTCCAGGGAGTTGCAGACACAGTTAGTTGCTGCTAGTAAATGAAAGGTTCCGCAACACAAACTCCTAGAGCTCTGAGCTCACCAGTGATGGTGGCGGTGTCTGCAGACAGGCCCAGCTGGCTCAGACTGCTGGTCTCTGAGTCAATGTGCAGGGTGGTCAGGCTGGCCAGTTCCTGTTCCTCAGCCGTTTGCACTGGAACCCCTACACCATCCTGCTCTAAACAGCTCACAGCGCACACTTCTGGACCAAAGCTGAAGTCTGAACATATGACAAATAAATTGCACTGGTCAGTCATGGGCAAAACTGTGGTGCATACACCCCACCAGTGCTTACTAAAGGGGAAAAAAAACAAGAGAAGATAGGGAAAATTTGAAAGAAACTTCAAAAAAATTGCCAAGGACACTATGATTTTGGGGTCTTGTGCTCAGTCAATCTGAGAAATGCTGGGTAACACCTCACTTTCAAACTTGCAGCCATCCTCCTGGAAGGCGCTGAAAGAGTCTGACTGGCTGTCTGAGCTGATGAGATCGCTGCCACTGGCACTTGCGGGAGATGTCCATTCTGAGGGTACCCCTGGGTCATCTGCTGGCCGCATAGCATTCTGCCGGGTCAGCAAGTCTGGGAAATCTTTGGGGATCTCAAGGCTCCCAGGGCTACTGCCCCGCCGAGTCAGTCCCTGGAGAGACCAAAGCAGCAGCAGCAGTGTACTAAGAACCATTTATAGCCAACTCATTCACCCGTAACTGGTGTTACTAAAAATAATGCACATTACAGACACCGTGGCCAAATCCCAGATGCTGTTTCTGCAGCACTTTAGTGCAAAAAGAAGGGCTGCCTTAAGTTCCAGGTGGGCCTCATCTAGGGCTATGATTGACACACGTCTTTGACACCTGACTATTTCTCATAGTGGGAGGAAATGAACAGCTGTAAAGGTAACTGCTGTTCTCAGTACCTTTAAAAAAAAGAAATACAGTATGGAATCTGAAAACATCTAACAAGACTAGAAACTAGGACAGAAGTTGGTAATGGATAATTAATCACTGTAAACTGCAAGAACATTCCACTACTCATAGCCACCTGTTCAGCCATGGTCATAGACTGGGTACTGAGATGGAAACCACCAGAATATCCTTATATGAGGTACTGGGATCAACGGAGATAGGACGCTAATGTTTCGTGATAAAAAAAGCTGAAACCTAACTGTCAGTCCATTACTAAGCTTTTTAAAGAAATCGCCCAGCTTAATCTGAAAAGCTGCTTTTCAGTGATTAGGGAGTGGAGGAGCTCCTGAAGATAGACCCCTACAGCGCCATTAGGCTCCCATATTTATCTGTAATGGAAAACAGGCATGGCAGCAGAGGCTCTAGAGTGCACGGCCCAGGGGAAAGGAGGACTCACTGCAGTGTTTCGAGCCCTCAGCCTCTCTTGGATGAACTCGTCCATGAGGTCGCTGATGTTGGGGTTGCTGCTGTCCACATCTGCGGAGGCCACCCGCAAGCTTTGGCCTAGGTCCTCTTTGTTGGCTAGTTCCATGGAGAGAGGGGAAGGTGTGCGTTCAGATGCTGGTGCACAGTAGACAAAGAGCTTGACGCTGCTGCCCACATCTTAAGGCTCGCTCAACACTGTTATACACTCACATATACAATAAAATGTCCCCATTACAATTAAAATGTACCTTGAAAAAGCTTATCGTGCTAAAGTCAATAGACAAGCTGCAAAAGCACTTTTAACGTTACTGACAGATCTTATTTGTGGTGTCTATTTAGTCTTTGGAACAAGAACTCAATATTTCCTGTATCAAAATGATATGATAAAACACTGTCCTGCCTCTTGTTCTCCCACATCCTCCCTGAACACGAATGAGTCCCACAGCGGCAGCAGCTTTGTGAACAAAAAGAGCTCCATGAAGATGCGCCTGTGAGCATGACTGAGAGAAATCAACAGGGAGGTAATCGCCATCCATCCGGCCACAACCAGGAAGCGATGCGGGAGCTGTTGGCAATTCATGTGGGTCCAGACAGCCACCAGAGCAAGAACAGAGCAGGGGGCGTTAGTTTAGTGCCGAACAAAGTTAGTGTGAAGGGCTGCTGTGAGTGTGTTAAGAACCAGTGTCTCCAAGCAGAGCGGTTAAGCAACTGCACACAGCCTCAATGCATCATGCTGCTCCAAGAGACGAGAAAACAGACCTGCAGTCCAGAGGCTATTCCTTCCTTGTACTCCACACGCTGGTTAGTACTGTTGTGCTAGTTAAAATGTGTGTTTAGTGAAATAACCTGCCTTACCCTCCAAACTCTTAAAACTAGACTCCTGACATGACATGAACTCACTGGTGCTGATTTCTATGCCCCTCTAAGAAAATATGACCTAGCTAAATGCACAAGGGAGTGTCACTGAGGAGAGCTGACAGATAACATTGTTGAAACTTCAAAGACAATTGGAATCTGCTTCTTTATCAATGTGTATTCATATGCAGCTGAATGTTTCCTTTCGCTTTTGAGGGTGACAGTCTCAGATAAGAAGGGCAGTTCCTATGGTTGAATGCTGCCCTCTACTGGCATGATGATTAGCAGGTGAAAAACCAAATAAAACACCAAGAACCAAGACAAGTTGCAGGGTTTGATTCCACAGTGTACCTCTCATTGGTAGGCTGGCAGCACATCCGGAGGAGGGTAAACAGACCTGCTGGCATTCTTCTCACTAGCACAGGACATTAAAGTATATTATCTAGCAGTCCACTTAACCAGTAACTGCTGCAACCTAACAGAAGGTCACGGTGAGGCACTATGCTACAACAGCCCTGTGTTAAAGCTGCGTGTCTTGGTGTGAGAAGGCTGGGGAGACGTGAGACCGCATGCAACATCCAAACAGGGGGAGGGGCGGGAAAGCAGAGATTATGTCCCACAAAAGCTGGAGGAAGCTGGAGGTCCTCGGCAGGAAGGGGGGGGGCATCTCATTTTTGAAACTTTTAAAAAAGGAAATAAAAAAGCTTCATAGTCAAGTTGCATTCAGCAAAAACCAAACACGGGGGGGAAAGAAAAAGGTAGTTTGTCCATGGTTTGCTGCCAGGGTCAGGCGGCAGGCCTGGGGTCCTCACCTGGTGCTTTCCTTCCAAAATAGCCCATTACATGTGAGTAGAGCTCCCTCAGGGGTGCGTCGGTGGCTGCCCTGCCGTGCCGCTGTGGGGATGCGTGGGCCTTGGGCTTGGAGAGAGCATGTACGACAGATTTATACACCCCGCCCAACGCCCCCTGCTGCTGCTGCCAGTGACTGCAGCCGGATTCCTGGCTCCGAGATCTGGACCTGGGCAGCAGGGAACCACGGCCCAGCCGCCGGCGTGTCACTCCCTCTCTCTCTGGCAGCAAGTCCCCACACAGCGGGCCCAGTCCTGTCCCCACAACAGTGTGGCCACCAGTGCTGCTGCTGAAGTGGCTGAGCTTGCGGAGGCGGGTCTTCCAGAGTGCCTCCTTGGGCTCCAGAGGATTATGGAACTGCACAGATTCTGTGGATGGCCGGAAGCTAACATGCACCCCACCTGGACGTTTTCTTCCCAGCCTGGCCTTCAGGCCCACAGGACCCGGAGGACAAGGGGGTTGAGAGGTTGGCTCGGACTCCCAGTCACTGGCATCCTGTCGGAACAGCGCCGCACCCCTTGGTGCTTCCCTGCTGCAATGCTCTAAACACTTGTAGACATCCTGTTCTGGCTGCTCCAGATGCTCCAGCTGCTCCTGCTGCTCTATACTGTCCTCGTCTGTGGAATCAGCACTTTCTCCCTGCACTGGCCTGGACCTGCCCACACCCTGCTCCTCTGCTTTCTCACTGCCCCCCACCCCCCCTGACTGCAAGTAATCCCTGAGAGAGGCCAGCAGGTCGTCTTCCTCCTCCACATCCCCCTCCCTTTCTCCCACATCTCCCTGGGTGGGCAGGATGGGCACAGGGGCATCAACGAGCACCCCTAATGGACCGCCCATCTGACACAGGTGGTCATAGATGCTATCGCCTACATCTAGAGTTGAGCCAGGGCCAATAAGAGACGGACTGTCGGGGACAGGAAGTGCACCTTTGACCCGTTCGGCGATGAAGGGCTCCATGATGTCAGACGTACTGCTGCTGCGGGGGAGGGGCTGCTCCTCGGTGGAAGCGGAGAAAACTTCAGAGGGGGGCGTGTCTTCACCCTGGGAGAAATGTCGTGTGCGGGGGCCACGTGTTACCACTGGGGGGTCCTCCAGATCTGGCAACAAATGAGGTGTATTTACTGAAGGGGTTTCATACCAACAGACACAGATTGTCATACTAACACACATATACAAATTCCTATTGTTTAAAACTCATAAAATGCATTGTAGCTACCAAACAAGACAATGTAATTGCAAACAAAAGTATGAGGAAGCTTTGCCAGCAGGCTTATAGAAAGAGGAAAAAACATCTGAACGTACAGTTTTTTAATGTACAGACCAACATTTTCTTTGCCCTATCATTATTCACAAACAATTACAAAGATGGAACAATATTTTCAAAACAGGCAGTTGATGTGGGAATAAATGGGCCACAAAACAGGGAGGAAGAACAGCTTGTGTGGAGGTGTGGTGTGGATAGAGGAACACACACTAGCCTCGGCACAGCTGCAGGCGTCACCACAGCAGCACAACATGGCAAAAATGCATGCAGGGTAAAAAAAATAGATCTGTCAGTCATCAGAGTATCTTCAAAACAAGACTTCAAAGTGAACACAAACACAAAAACCACAGAAGAAAAAAAATTCTGTGGTTTTTGTGAGTGATGGATTAATGAGCACCAGTGAAAAGGCAACAAGCAAACACACTCACACACTCGTAAAAGTGCATATTTAGTTTTAGGTCTGCATACATACGCGCACACACTCTAACCCCACAGAAAATGGGTGGTGTGCAGGGGCGTGCAGCTACCAGCAGAAGGCGCTCTACCTGACAGCTCATCAGCTAGGGGAGTGAGGACAGAGTCAGGCAGGAGAGGGTGGAGAGGATGGATCAGGACAGGGGCGCTTTTGGCGCTGCGGATAAAGGCTGAAGACAGGAGGCTGTCGCCGGTGGAAACGCTCCTCAGTGCTTGGGACAGACACAAGAACACAGGCAGAAAGGGGAGGAGAGTGAGGCGGGCAGCGCTGGGCACCCCCGTGACTGTTAGACGCAGAGAGAGAGAGAGAGAGAGAGAGAGAGAGAGAGAGAGAGAGGGGAACGAAGGAAAGCAGACTGCATTGTGAGTAGGGCCTGTCAGTGCCTCAGTCTGTGTCCGTGACGACTGTGTTAGGTGTGCACAGGCCAAAGGTCAAAGGCTAAACGCCAGCCCTCTCTGCCCCATGGAAACTTCTCTAGAATAAAGGAATGCTTCAGCATGGACAAAACAACATACATTATACCAAAACATCAATAACACACTGAACAAAGCAAAGCAAAGCACATTTATTTAGAATCGGATATTCTATAAAATCAACCATCCGCTACTTCACAAAGTCTCTGTTGATTCATTTTGAAGTAAACCTGAGCAAAAAAGTTTAATATTCAACACTTATCTTGTACTAAAATGCATCTTTCCCTAGAGGATATTTAAAGACGTAATGGAAAAACCTATTGATGGGTCAATTTTTTTTCCTTCAGTATAAGCTCCTCCTATGCCACCTGCCACTCACCCACTGTCTTCTGGCGGACGATGCTCCTAGCTTTCTCGATGCCTGGTGAGCCAGCCGTGGTGGCGCTACGCTTCCTCATCACTACCTGCCCTGGAGGGTCACGACTCCAGCCCTTTGAGAAAGATCGGTCCACAGACAGCTTCTGCCCCTCATGAGCACCCCCTGGTGAGCAACAGATAGCACAGACAGTGTGGTTGCATGAAGCACACCTGAACTGCACAGGGGTGAATGCTCAGCATCATCAAGAACCTTCTGACCATAAGGACATTAGCAGGTTACCCCCACCAGACTCCTCAAATGCTGCACCTTTTCCCTTATGTTTCTTCTGTTTCTGCTCGCTGAGCTTGTCCAAAGGCAGCTCGCCCAGGTCCAGGCTGTAGAGGTTGCGCGCGAGCACCTTGGTGAGTGTCTCCATAGTGAGGGACCACTCAGTGACGAGCTCTTCCCAGGAAGTGAGGGAGGACAGGACTTGCAGCAGCTCATCCCACAGCTCGCGGGAGATGTACACGTTCAGGTTGCCCTTGATCCAGGCCACAATCAGTGTCTGCCATGGTACAAGGTCCATTAGTAACAACACCCCAAGCACAGTGCAAAAAACATATTATAAAAGTTCAACACTTCCTGAAAAGAAGGCAAAACTATAAGCTTCATTTATACCATATTTATCCCATAAAGGTGAGGCACATGTTGTACAACCAATTTGCCTTAGCTTTTTAAAAAAAAAAAAAAAAAAAAAAAACTGTGAATTAAATATTTTTCCCCATCACACATCTGTGAGGTTTCTCCATCCTCCCTCTACCTGAAAGATGGCCCCTGCAAGCCTCCCAGAGAGCATGTGGTTCTTCTTGCAGTGAGGCATGTTGGAGGGAGGTTTCTTCATCACACATTCTGTCACACGGAGGAGAACCAGAAGTATTTGCTCCCTGAGAGAGAGTGAATCTATGTTAAAAATCAGTGCCTATAGCCAAGGAACTCATACAGCATGCACCAGCATACGCAGCATACCATGTTTTCTGGTCCATGGTCTCATGCATGACCAGGCTGCGGTAGATATTGAGGACCCTCTTGCACATGTCCACATGCTCCTCAAGGAGGAACTTTAATTCATTGGCTGGCTCCAGAAGGAAGACATTGGAGGAGTTGGTGATAAATACCTAAAGGAAGATGGCACAGAGAAAGGTGCCATAAAAGAGCATGAGAAACATGAAGCACTACTTCACACAGGAAAGGATCAGAGAAGAACAGAGGTGCTCACCTGTAGAGTTGCCTGCATTCCTGCGTACACACTCTCCTCTGGCCCCTTGCTGGAGGAACCTCGGACCCAGCTGGAGTTCCTGCTGCTACCTGAACTTTTCAGTGCTTTTTCCTAAAGACACAAAGACAAATGCACCCAGAATGAGCACCGTAAGCTCCCAACAGAATGGAGAAGATATCACCAAGTTAGCAATGTCTCATCACAGCCTCTCTTACCTCTTCCCTCTCTGAACCATGATCTCCAGCATTTCCAGAGTGGGTGCTGGCAGAGAAGCAGCGGTCTTCCTCAGGCTCCCTGATGAAGATGGGCTTGTCCTCCTGAGAGATCCACTCCTGGTAGACTCTAACTACCTTTCTCATGGCTGCTGCCTCACACATAGGCAGCAGGAAGGCCTGTTACAGGAGAAGTGTGTGAGAGGCTTAGCTTCCAACCATTACATTCTCTCCACCCTGGGTTGATGGCTTACCTGGCGGAAGACCTCCGTGATGAAATTGACGTTGTTTCTGGAAGAGCAGAAGACCTTGCGTAGCACCTCAATGTCTGTGAGGTGCTCTTCATCTACGCTGCACAAACTGGAGGAACTCGGCTCTCTCTCCGTTAGCGTGCTGGTGTTGGAGTGTGACTGCTCTGGCTCACCCCCACCATCCAAGCCTTCCGGCCCCCGGCCTGACCCCTCCTCCCGCGCTGCAAATCCTGCTGCTGCTTTCTAGAGAGCATGCATGTATATACAATCAGCATCTACAGCTGTTTGGTCATGCAAGAGAGACCTAAGCAAGAAAAAGGGTACCAGGTGGAGGTTTTAGTGGATATTTAGGTGGGTCACATCTCTTGGTGCTACCTGGATGTTCTTTGGCACGTTGTCCCCGTCCATCCCAGGGATATGTGTCCCACTGCTGGTGCGTGGCTCCAGCCAGAAAGACACCAGCCAGCGGATGAAGATCACCCGAGCATTCAGGTACATCTCCTTAGTGCAATACATGGCTTCATTGGTCTCTGGGTCCCTCTTTACTATGATGTAATGAGGCTTTGGTCTCATGTGTGGAACCTCTGAGGAAAAACACAGCAGCACAATGTGATGTTATGCTAGAGGAAATTCCAGGCACAGAGCTTGAAGGCACCCAACACATACATGTATGTACATGAGTTCTCATCCTTACCTAGTATAGGACTATACAGACTGGTCTCATTGGAGAAGTTAGGGAAGATGTGGGGAAGGTAATACTTCTTAAAGTTTCCAAACAAGAAGGCAAATCCCTTCTCATGGTTCTCTTTGCATTTCCACTCCAGACTTTTTGCCTATAAATACACACAGCACACCCATATGAACAGCACAACCCACGTTTTCTTAACAAGCAGCAAACAAGTAACCTGCCATAGCCTGCCACAAGCCAGAAGGTAGGGCCTAACAGTGCAGTTTTGAATGTCCACCAGAAGATGGAGCCATGCCATGTGAGTCAACAGCAAGGATGCACAAGCACCCCTAGCGATCCGTCCACATACAAAACACGTTAGTCAGGTTAGTGAAGAAAGACGTGTACCTGGTTTACCATGTATTTCAAAAGTGCTTCTAGGAAGTAGCCAGTGAGGTCTTCCTGGCCTTTGTCTCCAGACTGGGGGGGCACAAGGGGGCTGATTTCCTCAGGAGTGACTTGAGCTGGGGATAGTGAGGTATAAACATGAGGGAGGTTTGAGTGGGTGCCACACTCTTCTCAACTACCTCGCATTACGCATTGCATATAAATCTACCAGGCTCCCTCCAAACAGCAAAACACATAACATCCTCTACTTCGATGAGAAATACTTACTGTCCTGGAGACAAAGAGGAGGGTTGACCAGGCTGTCAAGAGTCCGAGGGCCATATTCTGAGGATGGAGGTGGGAAGCCTGGGATCAAGCACGCGAATATCCACAGCTGCTCTTGCTGGCAGCTGGTCTGCAAGGCCTGCATCCACAGCAGGAAAAGCCTCACACCTTCCCGCCGAATCTGCGGGGTTTCCAAGGATGTTTCAACAGCACAGAGAGGGTCAGTCAAACCCAATTCTATTATCGGGGTAGTGAACAACATGTTAATAAACTCTTAAAACAACATTCGGTGATGATGAATTGTATTCAGGCTCAGGTCTAATTATAAGTGCAAGGGAGGGAATCAATATTAACAATACAAGTAATCATAACCTAAAGGTTTCAAAAAAATAAACATCGTTATGGCCTGAGAGCTGAAAGGATGCACACCTTTAAGGAGTTTCCAGTGTGGAGAAGCTTCTTGAGGATGAGCCCTATGAGACAGGAGCACAAGATCAGACACCCACAGCCTCTCTGCCATCTGAATAGTGATGCCCCTCTGGCTGACACACTCAGTATGTCATTATCAAAGTCCTTTATACAGCACAGTGGTAGAAGAGAGTACCAAGAAGGATGCATCCCAATCTTACATCCTCAGCTGCAGGCAATCTCATGCAGCTCATGCGACCTACAGTTAAAACCCACTGGTCAAGCAGACCACCAACATAAATTTCCTTCTAACCCTGCAGCAATACTACAAACATTCTTTTTGGCATAAGGATGGAATCAGTCACTAGTTTTGTCCTTTGTTGTTGGTGGGATACTCAGAAACATACTTACCAATGCTGTGGAACTGCCATAGCCCCTGGATTCGCTCAGGTAGCAGCTGGAGAATTTTCTGCAATTGAAAGAAATACATTTAATCTTATTACAGTCTATTCTTGGTTTTCCAGACTATATGGAGGGGGGAATATCGAGATATGGCAAAATTCTGCAAACTCAAAAGCATTATTTAAGTATAATATTTTTACCACGGTGCTGTAAAATGCAGTTTTACAACCTAATGTCAGGTATAATGAACATGTAATGTGGCTAATAAAAGTTAGAGCTGTAATTTAAACATAAATAAATATGGATAGTAAAGTGAATTATATGCAATAACAGGTAATCTCGGCACTACAGCTGGATTGGAGAACCATTATAAGGCGACCAGCTGGAACTTGGCTGAAGGTTATTTTATGCATTAATAATGTAACTTTCTTCAAAAATTAAAATTAATTAAATTATTATATTTTCATTGAACCCAGTGAGTTAGACAACAGTGGACCAGAAGGTTATGCCTACAGCCTAAAGTGACCCATGATGTGCTGTTGGTACTGTTTCAATGTAAATGTCATCATCTTGTGCTGTGCCATGAGGACTGCAGTAACCCTGAATTTCTCACTATCTATAAACATCACATGCTACTTCACCTTTTATATGAGAAAGAAAGAAAGAAAGAAACAAAGACGAGAGATAGGGGAAGAAGGAGTAATAAAGAAAAAGAAAGAAATAACAGAGGGTAAGGATGTCATCCTGCAGAACCTCTCAGAGCCCACAAGGACAGACTTGGACTGTGCTCACTCATGATGCTCAAATGAGCCTGTTGCTCTATAGAGGACTAAATGGTGGATGCACATGCACTCATGCCCAGAGTGTGTGCTGTGTTTGTGGAAAAAATACCATTACTGTTATCCTTACCTCGAATATGAATAGAATGGAGTCAAGTTCCTCCCTTTGAGATTTGTGGCCTGAAACACAAGATGGGGGTTGGGCATAAGTACAATATAAACAATAAATAGTTAACACCTGTGGAAACGTAATGGCATAATGGGGACGGGGAATCGGGTTCCCCAGCATACAAAAAGACAAATGTGTACCCCCGATATCTGTATTTAACTCAATTGAATATTGTTTTTAATATTTTGCTCCCGCAAGACCTTATGCCACTGGTCACATCAAACCCAAATCACTGTCTTCACTTTAGCTAACAGCAAGCCAAATGACCCCCAACTTAACTGAAAACCATTGTTGGCATTCAGGGAATCTTAAGAAGCAGGACCTCTCCTAAGCCTTCATCCTACACCAGGACAAGCACAGCTGTGTCACTGTCATCAGGCCAAGATGGCTATTTTGGTAAACAAAGCTATCAAAAGTCCTATCTCCTGGGATCAACACAGGCTTAGATAGCACAGGATATTTCTGCCAACAAGAACCCTATTGGAACATTCTTATAAAGCCCACTGTGTAACTGTCAGCAACCCAGCTAGGTTTTCTTCAGTTACTACTGCAACCTTTAAAATGCTCCCTGATCAACAATCACAGCAATCATATCTACACTTCAGAAACTTTCCAGGTAGCATGCTTCCATTTCTTTTTCAGTACAACTGCAAATTCTCCTTTTAAGCCCCCGAGTAGCCATCATCCTCTAGCTGTGTCAAAATTTTCGCTGGGCCTGTATGTAAAAGACTACAGTACTGAACAATGTATGCCTTCTTACATGCTTCGCCACATTCTGGAGACAGAACAGAGCTGTTTCTGATGTCATCAACATCTCTTTCGCCTCTCAACATTTCCTTTGTTTTCTCCAGTTCGACCAACAAATCTTCAATGCATCAGATCCCTTCTTAAACACAGTCCCATCTCTCAACATCAACCATATTTTACACCCTCAAAACAACTTTGATTCTATAAATATAGGATGCTCATAGAAAGCACAAATAGTGAACATTATATGTAATAGTTTTACTCACAGCAATCTTAGACTTACTATATGTTCCTTCTCCCACTGTCTCAGTCTGTCTTTCATGCTTTCATTTATTCTCACAATTGTAAAATACACTATCAGTACCGAGACAGTTTATGAGCAAAATGTGGCTGAAAGTGAAATGATTTTAAAAGAAAAATGGCACCCAACACTCAAATCAAGATCCTGAAAGCACCAAGGACGCCAGTGCTGGGTCTACATTCAGTGTTGGATGGGACTAGGACATACGACAGACACAGACAGCAGATCTGCTTTTAGAAGTTCAGAGCTGAAACGAGAAGTTTTTAACATTGGCACACAAAGCAATCAAGAACCAAAATACAAATGGTTGTACACAATAGTGAGGTGGGTCTTACCTTTCTGTTTTAGATTGGCTTCAATTGTTACAAAATTTTCAAAAAACACATAGTAGATGTGGGAGTAGTTCTGGTCAAAGAAATGCTTCAGGTCAACTGATTCTGAATTCTCTGTAAGAAAAATAAAGAGAGACAAAGATTTACCAAAGCAGACCATTCTGAAACACAAATAATTATTTGAGATGTTTACCTAAAAAAAAAAAACAACAAAAAAAAAAACAGGTGTCATTTAGTCCTGATCCTAACAAAACCATAGCGGATGTTTGGGAGATATAAGTGGACTGAGGACCCCATGCTGGACTAGAAGGCCCACCAGTTCACAACAGCCCCAGTGGCTGAGCCATGGACATATTTAGTGCAACACAACACCCGTGAGTCAGTGCAGATCCTTTGGAAATGTTATGCAGGACAAAGTTAAAAATTGTTAGTCTGTGTCAGAACATAGCAAAAAAAACTTAACATGCATTTTAGAATGTCTGGTGTAACCGATGGACAAAATGTACACACTGAGCAATGTCCTTCCTTAAGTGGAAGGACTACAGCGTGCCCACAGACAAACATGGAGACATCGGGGTGACAAGAAAAAACCTCAACACCCTAAGGACACCTTTCAGGCAATCCACCCAGAGAGAAGGCAGGCCATATCCAGGCCAAGTCCAGCAAAGCAGGATGACTTTGTTCACGTCTGAGTGACCTGCCTAACTCCACATGCCATCCCTACTCTCATTTACAGCACACTAGGTACAGACAATATAAAGTTAGAAAGAAAATGATCCATGCTTGATTCATCATCAAAAAACCCCATCATAACATGATATCTACAATGCATACATATACATAATATCTACATTAGCTCTCTGTGAGACTGTAGGCTAACACAGTAAGTGTTCTATCTCTTTCAAAAATGTTAACTGCAGTTTTAAAGTAACCTAGATATAAAAATCAATGACACCAAATGTCAAAGGCAGCATTTTAAGCTACTGTACAACTATAGGCTGTGGGCCTGCTGGCTCGGTAGATGCGTCCCTGTAGAGCCAATCATACCCATATTATACTGTAGTTTATTCTGTACCTCCCAACAGACAATTCTGAGTGTCAGAGAAACGGATTACTAAGCACTGCAGGCCTCTGTGCTTACAGAACTAACCCTAACTACAGAACTAACTAGGACCTGTGTAGTGAAAATCCAGATGGAAGAAGGATTTTAGGAGCGACCAGCTGAGCACTGTGTTGATATATGCCGCAGTATCCTGTACAGAAATAGAACAAAGGGACTCTTTCGTATCAGATTGTGCGGAACAGCCCAGTGAAACAAATAGTGTTTCCTTTTGTTAATGTTTACACATTCTTTGCCGTGAGCTACACGTCGAACACTTTATGCTCTACTCAGCACAGGGAACCACTGCATTCAAGCATAAAACACAGAATGTCTGGGAAAAACATGTCAGAAAAGGCTTTATTCTGAAATACTGTTCAGTAATGTTCTGTTGATGCTCAGTTCAGTTATTTCAAAAACAAAAAGGATGGGTGCTGTTCACCTCAGTGAGCAATTTAGCTATTTTTTTTAAGTCTTACCACAAAACATTAAGGTTTCAAGGTCAAACATGCATAGAGCTATTCCAAACCTCCAGGCTAACTTACTAACAGAAGGAACCAATAGTTCAGGCATAGCAACTTCCAAGGCATCATTATAGCAGTTTGTTAATTATTTAATCCTTTATAGCCCTGAAAGTGATTGTCTTGATCCAAGCATTACTCCCTGCTAAGGTGTACAGCAGTACCGTTGCAGGGAACCCAGCCCAAAACCAGCTTCCGTTCCTGAAGCACCTCTCCACACAGCTGCCGCTGAGATTTCCTGCAGAGCTCTGAATCCCCACAGGAGCCCAAGAGCCAGACACACCCAGCAGTCTCACAACAGATCTCATTTCCCTTCTCTGTCCTCTATCCACGCCAAACCCCAGACAGCCAAAACACTTAAATCAAAACAAGCAGACAGCAAAAACAGAGATACAGCTCCTTACGCAGCACTTTGACCCAGTAATGCTATGTATACATCAAGGTGATGCATAACAAAACACTGCTGCAAATTATTATTGTTGACTGTTGTAATTATTAACAGTATCAACCTAAAAAATGTATTGATAACTACAATAATTTCAGCTATCATAATCGTTAATCCAAAATATCAAAAAAGAGCTTCACATTGTTTCTCATCCACACAGCTGCAGATGATACCATAAAAAGTATGTTGATAAAGGATGGGAATCCACAGCCCCTTGTATACTCAGTACTTTGTAGTTTGTTGGTTCCTTAGTCATTGCTCAAGCATTCAGTATCTGTCATTCTTTTACTAAAGAAGCTGCATGTTTTCATGTGCAAAAAAAAAAAAAACAAAAAAAACTTATCATCCTTTTCCACCGTCTTATATAACAGTAGTCTGCTTCAGGTTCAGGTCCACAGAGGTAAAAGAAGCAGGATGTCTGCTCCTCCAACAGAACACAATACAGGAAACTGTTTCATCAGATTGGCCTGAAACTTTACTGCACCCATCACACCACTGTTTTTAATGTTTTCTTTGGCCAGCCACATCCTGTATTGTACTGCAAACATTTATCTTCACTTTCAAACTCCAAGACAACACTCAAAAAGAAGGACAGCAGATGCCATTGCAGTTAAGGTGATGGAATAGATTTACAACCTGAAGGCTACTAGCAGAGTGGCGAGAGGCTCCATTTTAAAACGTACTGCTTCAAAAAATATCCAGTTCTATAAACAACAGGTTTTTTTCAATAAAACCATGAGATAAGCAAATAAAGGAATGTGATACACATTTTAGCACCAGAGTTGTAGGTCAGAGCTCTAAAATTTGGGACCTAATGGGCTGTTTTGTCCAGCTCTTCCGGCTCTTTGTAACCCCCACAGTCTCATGCAGGAAACAGGGCAAAATTACAATACAGTAATAACATTAACCACGTTTGCAATATCTAGCTGTTATTTAAAGAGAAACCAAAAGGAGGGTGCAAAGGGCAGACAGAGTCCTAAATGCCCCAGACTCAACACCTGTGCCTTCCAGATTTTGACACAACATGCATGCATATTTCTGGTTTTCACTAATTCCTGAGTGGATGATACTTTCCCCTAGGCCACCCAATCTTCTTCAGCTGTATCAGTGTGCCCAGGACCAAGACCATGACCAAAAATTCCAAATTAAGCAGGTCTGGAAGCTGAGAAACATATGCAGTCTATACAGTACACACCAGGGTATAACATATGTCAACCCTTGATGGGATCGTGTCCATCCAGGGAGTAGTTTCACAGGCTTCCACCAATTGATTTCCGCAAGGGCTCTGGACCACTGTGATCCTGACCAGCACAAGTGGTTAATGGCAGGCTGAATGGATGGACATGATATGTCACTGTTATTATTATTTGAGCACATCACATCAATATTATTTCCCAAGTGCGAAGGTGGGGATGCTTTCATAATCTGGTCATTTTGCAAGAACTTTGCAAAGGCTGTCTTAAGCAATGAACCACTACCTTCTACTCACACAACCGTGACCCAAAACACCCCAGTGTTTGTACATTTGGGGGAAATGTTTTGCCACAATGAGGCCTGAACATTGTGAGTGGTTGAGGAACAGAACCAGGACCCCTCTCCCCTGTCCGTGTCCAGGTCGTTTCACCGGGGCACAAATTACTCACTTGTTTAAAATGAATATAAACCGGGTTTAAGGCCAGGGTTGCATGTATTTGTAGCGAGAACCTAGGGTTCGAGGAGGTGCAGAAGGGCGCTTAGTGGGGTAGCCCACAGCCGCACTCACCTATGACGATCCGGAGGTGCTTCAGACGTGTCAACACGTCCTTCTTCGGGTCCAGTACTTTCTGCGTCGACTTCTTGACGTCTCCATGAGGCTTTTTTGAAAACATTACGGAAGTCAAAGGAGTCGGGAGTGGAAAGCGATAATTTCCAAGGGGAGGAAAAAAAAGGGCTCCTCTTAATCTTCCCAACACGGCTTCTTCCCGGCTATAAGACGTGCGGGCCTCGAAATATTTACACTGCACAAATCCGCGACCCCCTTCGCGTAATAAAATGCGAGTGAGAGCAGAAATCGCGTGGGGCGGAGTGCATCTTGCGTGTGCGACACTAGTGCGAGCCGTGCGTTCCCGGGACTGTGAGGAACACACCTCTCCCCAAAACAGAATAAATGTCTGTGAATATGGCGGAGCGCGAGAGGGGGGAAAACAACTCAATGGACAACAGAGCAATTCAACCGGCCCTGTGGGAAAAGTGCAACCCTCGCCTGGTTCGGCTGTCTCCTTGGTGAACTGGCACTTTCACTTCCTTGGTTTTGTTTAAAAAAAGCTTGTTCTTATGCACAGTTAACCATATACAAATCTCCAGCTTGATCACTGCCGTTCTCATACCTCCGTTCCTTACTTTCCCATTCTGCTTTAGTGCCGTTGCAGCTGTGGCTCAAACATAAGACCTGAAATTCATGCACAGAAAGTATGACTTTAAAGAGAAAATAAATACCGCGTTTGTAAACTAAAAAAAAAATTACTCCATCGTGTAACTATCTTTCTTTGCTCTGTCACGACATGCTCCCTGGCGATCCTGGCACCGTTCGATAATTGATTACCTACCCTAAGCAAACGTCTGTTAGTAAACTTGTCATGAAACGTGTGGAACACTTGAATTGTGGGAAGCGTAGTTTTGTTGCGTTTATTCTAATCTTTCGAAGAATGACCCTGAGCTTTAAAAGGACTACAGTTACCGAGAATTCAGGAAGTCACGAATTCCGCGCCAGTCAACTACGCCTGTATGAGTAGTAATTTGTTAGTTTCTTCCAAACTCAAAGTTGGGCGTATTGTTTAGAATACAAGTTGGTAATACTATAAACCAGCTAAAACACTGTTTTAATTTCGGGTTCATTTTCATAACTGTTATTTAGTTGTGTAGCTTGCGGTGGTAGAATAAACTGTTGTGGTTTGACTTTCTCAGAGGGGAACTTGTTCTTTTCATCTCAGACACACGGCGGGAGCAACGCAGATGCCCGTCCATTCCCGGGAGAAGAAGGTGAACGACTCCCATGAAATGGAGGTGGACGATCCGCCTCAAGATAGTAGCAGTTCTGAAGACGAGGAAACGGAGACGAGCTCCATTTCTGAGGATGGGGACAGTTCAGGTGCGAACCCGAAATAAAAGTTCATTTGTGACAAACACCCTTAGCTGCACTGTAAAATGGATAATACGTGTGTGTGTGGTTGTGTTTGCTGGTGGGCTTTTGTAGAGATGGACGATGAGGACTACGAACGGAGGAGGAGGGAGTGCTTGGACGAAATGGCCAACTTGGAGAAACAGTTCATAGACCTTAGAGACCAGTAAGATTTCATTTTTCTGTATGGTGGGCATGTATTGGTAATTATCTTGAGATGTTTTGTTGGTTGGTCATATTAATAACCTGACCCCTTTTTCTAAGGTGACGTGTAATGTTAAAAAGTCAGCTGTACCTTGTTTACCCACTTATACAGCAAAGTATTTTTAGTGTATCAATTCAGAGCAAGTACCTTGGTCAAGGGGTCCAAGTTCACTTTAATGTTATTTAATGCTTTTCTCCAGAGTGACTTGATGATAGTCTAATAGATGATAATCTGCTTGAGATACAGTGGTTAATTTTTTTTCTAGGCCAATTGTTGGTAAGAACCTTGCACGAGTACTGTAGCAGGAGGCAACATTCAAACCTGAGTTGCTTAAGTGGAAGGTGGCACCTCTAACCACTGTGCCACCTGCTGCTCCACTGTTGTCAGGCTGTACAAGGAGAGGCTTGCTCAGGTAGATGCCAAACTTCAAGAGGTGACTGCAGGAAAGGCACCTGAATATCTAGAGCCACTGGCCAGCTTGCAGGAGAACATGCAGATAAGGGTCAAAGTGGCAGGTGAGAAATCCAACCAGTGCTGCTGAACTGATGACAAATCAGTCTATAGAATGTTCTACCATATACTGGAACATTGACATGCTGTGTGACAATGCGATGAGGTAATTGTGCATTCACCAGTGATTTGTCTCATGAATGTGGGAATTAATAGGTGAAAAATTGGTTATTTTTCTCTGCTTAATGAGAACTTTTTCTTGGATTTCCAGGAGTCTACAAAGAGCTGTGTTTGGAATCTATTAAGAACAAATATGATTGTGAGATCCAAGCTGCTCTCCAACACTGGGAGGTGAGGTAATCTACTGCTTTGTAAGTCATATTTGTTTGTCTTATTGTATGTGCTGTTCTATATTTGTATGGTGTTTTATCACACTATTTAGAGTCTGCACTGAATAGCTTTTCTCAAGCTTTAAAATGCAATTAAACCCAAAGTTACTCCAAAACCCTTCATTAAATCGTAATGTATAACCTCATGGTGATCTTCTCATTGACAGAGTGAAAAGCTGCTTTTGTTTGACACTGTGCAGAGTGAACTGGAGGAGAAGATTAGACGTTTAGAAGAAGACCGCCACAATATTGACATTACCTCAGGTGTGTTTGAATCTACCATCCTTGGTTAACTTTCCTTAAGGTACATTTTTATGCAAATATAATGCATTTCACATTCACTCCTGTTTAAACATTTTTGTCTACGAGATCATCAGAGTCCATTTATGCCCCTGTGAATTGGATGATGTAGGTCCTCCTGGCTCAGGTTTTACAGTGCAAGCTGGATCTTACCACCACCTATGAATGTGAAAATGTGTAACATTGTGTATTTTTTGTGGATGTGTCTTGCAGAACTGTGGAATGATGAGTTACTGTCAAGAAGGAACAAGAGAGACTCTTTCAGCCCTGACAAACAGAAAAAGCCTGTTGTTGTTTCTGATATCCTTTCTTATTCTGCATCTTATTCTGTAACTTCTGTCAATATAAGGTTAAGGCAGCATATTTTGTAATGGATAAGTGTGCTCATTTAAATTAATTTTAGAAGGATATAAGTAGGTGTAATTAAATATAGCAGAACAAACAGGAATTGTTTGGCTTTCTTTACTCTTCCCACGACCATTTGTTGTTTACATGCTTCAGGACTTGGATATACTGGAGGACTGGACTACAATCAGAAAGGTGACCATGCAGGTTGGACTTCAGAAGTGTACACACGTGTAAATGTATGTGATGTGCAGTGTATATTTACACCTACACCGTTTATTTTGCAGGCTGTGGCTTCCTTGGGACCACACAGAGGAAAAACAGATGGTAAAATTTTGTCCACAGCTATATTTTTGGAATTCTCTTAAATTTACTGAAACTACTGTATGCCAATAGCTTTTTAACAGCTTTCTTTGTATTTGCTTCAGACAAGCCAATGTTTAATGGTAGCCAGTTGTTTGGGCTTGGTAGTAGTACTCTCTAGTTAAATCCTCTTTCGATATTCCAGCATGTTCCAAAAGTGACAATCAGCACAGGGTTCGATCTGAAAATGGACGGCTTTTCTATGATGGCAACTGGTACAGTCGAGGCCAGGCCATTTGCATTGACAAGAAGTATGAGTGTCCCACAAGGTAACTGCTGTACATCTTCCTTGAAGCCATAGTATGACTGGACCTTTTTGCACCGCTGCTTCAGTGTTCTCTTTCAGGTTGAATGGGTTGTGCTGCTACTCTCTAAAGTTAATGTTTCTATCCTACAGTGCCATCATAACCACAATTAACCATGAGGAGGTCTGGTTCAAACGACTTGATGGCAGCAAGTCCAAGCTCTACATCTCACAGCTCCAGAAGGGCAAATACACGATAAAGCACAGCTGATGCTGTTGGTTGCTGTGTTCTGCATGAAAGGACTCCAAGTGCCATTGTTCAAATATGATATTTTGTGGACTATGGGGATCTAGAATTGAGACAAGTGCCTGTTGGTGGGTTTACCTAAAAGGTTGATCGCTACCTGTTTACAGATTCTCAGACTTGAGGGAGTGTTCTACAGTGTTATGGGTGTGAGGAAAGTCAAGGAGTAACGGTAAATGTTCTGCTGTGAAATGGGAACATTTGAATTGAAACTCCCCCCCCCCTTATAGAAGCTAGATATGAGAACTTGACCTACCTACACACAGTATGGAGCCTAGCATCAGGTTGGATGCTTCTTCATAGCTGAGGAGTCTTTCCAACCACACCACTAGTGCTAGAGGTGGGTGCCCACCTATAGTCTCCAGTGACCAACTTTGCAGCTTTGTAGAGTATAAGAAAAATTGAGCCTTAATGTTCTGACTGGGATTTTTTTTTGTTGTGTACAGTACTAGAATGTGCTTGTGACCTTATTTTTAATTGAATAGTTTGCATGTGGAGGGTGATGGTATCATGCAGCTCTGATTTGGCAAGCTTGGTGGGTTCAGCACAACATCGGGTTTTATTATAGCCCTCCACAAAGAGGCAAAACATCAGCTTAAGAGCAGCTTGAAAGGAAGATGCAAGACCTGTCTACATGTAACAGGAAAACCAAGCCATATGATGTGTATATACACTGCATAAATTCTATTGTTAGATTGTGTCTGTGTAACATTTATGTAATCTCTTGCATTTCATGTGACCAACTGTGACCAACATGTACATTGTATATAAAGTTTGTATTACATCATTATGAAAATAAATGTTTTTTTTTAAGTACAATTGTCCTGCACACTATCAATCAGTTGTTCAGAGCCTGGCAGCTGAAATTTTTTGTGAACGATATGAAGTTGCATGGTGACTTGTGTAAACCTCGGCTTCAGAACTTTTAATGTTTAATTACTTTTTTGTTCAGTATGAAAATATTTCTTTTCAAACAAGCCAGCATATTTCAGTGATTTGAGTTCCACTAAGTGAAGCATATACCAGCAAAGTGGTCCCAGAAAAAATACTGTTCGTATAGCATGAATTTATAAAATTGTTAAAAAATCAGTGCAACACTGATGTTCACTTTGTCTGATAAATAATGGAAAACTTTTGAAGTGAACATCAAAAATATACTGTGGTGAAATGCTTGAAAGGTATATACAATCAAGACTGTAGGAGGACAGTTTGGATTTAACTTCCCATGATTTGTACAGCAAATTATTGCATGTTTAGTTTCAAAATTGAACTACATGTTTTTCTCATATTAATTTTAAACATGAAGTTTTGAGTAACTTTTTGAAAAATGCTAACCTTTTTTCAGGAAGGATTTACTATTTTTTTCAAAAAGACAACTCCCATACCAATACAAATTGTATGCGTCATCCCAGTGCCAACATATAGTGATGGCAAACCATAAAAACTACACTGTTTTTTTTAGATTGGAAAATGTAAGAAGGAAAGAAAGTGAATGAGCTGTAGGTGATTCTATAGCTTCTACATGTTCAATTTCCCAGCTACCAGTGCCACCTCTAGTAACACCTCCAGATCCAATGTGATTCATGGTTCTCTATACTTTAAGGAAAATAACATAACTTATGCTGTATAATGCTTATGTTAGGTATTAGTGAATATCACATGGGATAAAACTGTAGATGAGCACAAACTCCACTGTATAGCTCTGTCTTGGGCTTTTTCCATTTATGACCTGTCAAATCCTGCTTTCAGAGGACTTAGAATGAACAGATAAGTGCACAAGGCTAAAAAGAGGGAGGGGTTGTCAGCTGCCCTGGTTTCCACCAGTTGCTCAGTGGGATTGAACAAGTCAGAATGCATGGTTTCTATCTGAAAATCCCTGCTGTTTCCTCCTACCCCCAAGATGCTTACTTTGACATCACATTTATTTATTTATGAAATAACTATGACAAATAAAATGCGATTGAGACTCAATGTCTTTGAGCTACAGTAAAATTAAAAATACATCTGTTGTCAAGCTGTAAAAATGTAAAAATCTTAACTGTATGCTCTACAACAGGAGGAACCACTTGTACGTACATCTATACATGCAAAATTGGTGTGTGCAGTTACACGCGATTGCCTGTGGTGTCGCTGTTTCGCCCCGCTCAAGAGCACCGTTTCGGGTCCGAACTGGTTTCTCGCTCGGTTTCTTTCAGTCTCTGAATCCGGGCTGGAGCAACATGACAGCGCGAAAGTCCGGGTCACGCCTGGAGACCGAAATAGAGCGCTGTCGGTCTGAAGGACAATGGGACAAGATTCCGGAGCTTGTGCGACAGTTGTCTGCCAAGTTAATATCAAATGGTAAGGTGAAGTCTGCGTGATATGAGCTTAGCAATCGCACGCTAGTCCGGCGTCTCTGTCGGGCCTGCAGTCGGGCGCGGCAGTTAAAGACATTTGTATGAATGACAGTAAATCTAATTCTTATGTAATATCTTAAACTGGCTGTCCATGACGTGGGGGAAATTAAATACATAGCCACAGTGTTAGAGTTGGAATTTGGCTGGATTCACTTCCTGTTTCCCGTTGTGGCCACCCTGGCGGTTGCTGTTAGCTAGCCCTTTAGCTTCCTGCAGGTGCATTGTGGGAAATCCATCCTGTCAGGCTTTAGGGTCTCGGTGTTAAATAAGCATAAAGATGGAGAAATGCGTCCTGTCACTGTATGTGACAGACAGTATTTCTTTTCATATCAGCTTGCGGTGAGCTGTAAAACAGTGTAGTGTGTTGTTTGGGAAGAGGCCAGAACATCCTTTGTGTCGATCTCGGCGTTTGAGGCGTGTTGGCGAAGAGTTTACGTTGAAGTCCAGTGGAAGCAACGTGCCTGTAGGGAACCCGATTAGTGAGCGCGTGAGGGGTCGCCAGGGCTCACGCGGGCCCAGCTGAGCTCTTCCTCCTGACTGGAGGTCACTCTCCTTTCCATCACTTCCTCTGCTCTCTGTCGCAGTATTGCAGAAAAAACGCCTATTTGAGACTGTAGGAAGACAGCAGGCAGTGTGGTAGTTACAGGTGTCCCCTTAAAATCTGAAGGGTCCTACTTTGAATTCCTGCTCCTGATGTTTCACCTTGGATCAAGGTACTTACCTTGATGCAGTAAGAAAACCCTGCTGTACAAATGGGAAATCATTTGGAAGTTGACTGTCTGCCAGTATAAACTGCCTTGAACAAAGTTGTCATCAAAATAAGGGTTAATAATAATACTAGCTGAGTTATTACTGAGTTAAAAAGTTTTAATGGTGGAAAGATAAAAAGTAACAACACATTGGATATCACCAAACTGTTTTGCCATTAAAGTGGTTGCATTTAGTACATCAGTAGTGCTGTCAGTCAGGCAAATGCCACAGAGAGCTGATCATAGTTAAGTGGAAAGTGCAAAAGACAGAATGTATATCACCAAACTGTTACCCTTAAGGGCACCAGCTCTAATGATGTGCACACAATAATTATATTATATTATATGCCACCAAGCTTTATTACCTTTCAGTTTTCTGAATTTAGTACAGTCTGTGTGTATTTGTAAGAAAGAATGTGCGTCACAGTGTGTACGTATGTGTGTAGACATTGTCAAGCATGGAAGGGGTGACAGTAATGTGAAATTTGTCATCAAACTTTATTATCTTCCAATTACTGCGTGAGGAAGTACGTCAATATGTATAGGATGTGAGGTGGCCGGAGTGCGTCTGTGTGTGCATGTGTGTATAGAGAGAGAATCCATCAGCATCACGTACGTCACTGTGTGTGCATGGAGAGAGAAATTACATCAGTGTCACAAATGCTCTGCTTGTGGTGATATTATGGGCTGAATGTGACATCAGTACTCCAACATCTGCAAGCTTTGTCAGAAGCTGAATTTTAAAATTTCAACATGTAAGTTTTTGGAAAGTCTGTTACATGACCTCCATGAGTTACTGTCCTGTACTGTTAGCAGGTTTTATGCTGCATCTGCTCTTCTTCATCGTGCCCTTTGTACTTCACCAAATGTTTCCTTGGGTTCCCCTGTTATGTTTACTTTTTAGTCATTTAGTTGAAGTGGTGTCAAATGTGTTTTAGTTCCAGGTGATAAAGAGCTATGGCCCATACATAATAGGAAAGACTTCTGTATTCCCTGTCTAAGGGTTTTTGCTGCATCTATCACCAGTGTCAGTAAAGCCATATAAATGAGTTTGACTTAATCTCACCTGGATCTGTTGCAGATGACCTGGGTGAACTGCTTCTTGGGGAGGCTAAGCTTCAACAACACTTGAAGGAGAACCCCATCAAGCAGGGAGCCAGCCCTCGAGGACCCAGGCCCAAACTGGTGGAGGTTCGCAAGCACCTGACAGCTGCTTTGGACCGTGGGAATCTCAAGGTACAAACCAACAGGGCATCAGTATCTTCTATAATATGGTTTTTTGATTGGTGTTGTCCTGGGTGCTTAAGGAAACGTCATTTCTCAGAGTGGTGGTAAGAAAACATGTTCTTCTTGCAATGTGTAATTGAGTTCAAAATGTTCTCATCAATAAATGTACAGATCAGATTGGAGTTGAACGATTCTACGTGACGTATTTTTTTAAGGGACGAGAGTCCATTCTAACGAAGCCAGTGAAGTTTTCTGTGTTATGTCATAGTTTCATAACTCTGGTTTACAAGCTTTCGTATTTTTTGATGCATACAGTAAAGCAGGGAACTCCATCAATGCATTCTTGAAACTTAATCTTACATTTTGCTAAAGCATCTGTTTAGAGTCTAAACATTACGTGAATATCAGAGATTTTTTTAACCAGCTGTGTGCCGGCACTGTTCTTGTACAAATGTGCCCGAAAGTATTGGTACCGTTGCATTTTATTCAAATAATGCATCATTCATTCAAAATGTATGTTGACAAGCCACATTCCTTTTGGGAGAATGTCCTTGGAAGAAACAAAACAAAATTAGAGTTTTTTGGAAAATCATACCAATATAGAAAATAAAACAGAGAAAGGAACTCCATCCCTACTATGAAACACGAAGGAGGCTCAGTGATGTTTTGGGGTTGCTTTGCTGCCTCTGGCAGCTGAAACTGTGCAGGGTATGCAGAAATCAAAGATTATCATTTTAGAGCGAAACTACTCTGGCAGGATAATGACCTGAAACATACCTCAAAGAGCACCCAGGAAAGTATGGCAAGAAAATTTTGGACCGTTCTAAAGTAGCCTGCTATGTGTACTGCTCTGAATCCCATAGGACATCTTTGTAAAGAATTCAAACTGGCAGTTGGGAGGAGCTCCCATCAAACCTGAGAGAACTGGAGCAATTTGCTCAAGGACAGTGAGCCAGACTACCAGTGAAGACGTATAGAAATCTTACTTGGTACTACAGAAAACACATGATTGCAGTTATTGTCTCCAAAGGCTGTGCTACCAAGTATTAGATTAAGGGTCCCAATATTTTTGTCCATGCCATTTTCATTTGTTTTTTTATTTAAAATTATAGCTTTAGTTATGAATCAAAAGCAAAGTTTCTGTTCTATTAAATGTGACATAAACAATGATGGGTACCAAATACTTTTGTCAGTTTAGGCTTATTTCATAGAAAATTGTAAGTCTTTTGAAAAAAGTGGAATGGTACTGACACTTTCGGGCACATCTTTATATAACCTGAGGTGTCAGCTGGTCGCAGCATGAGTTGACCAAAAGTGGTGACCTATCACTGAATTCTTTGCCCCCAGAATGACTACATGCTGGAGGCTCGACTACTGATGGCCAAACTGAGCTACGTCGAGGGAGACCACAGGGAGGCTCTTAACCAGTATTCCCAAGTGGTGCTCGATGACAAGCTGGATGGGGCTCCTGTCTACCGTCTGTGTATGATTGCCGAAGCCTATGCCACAAAAGGTGAAGCCTTGCCCTGTGAAGAAAATTCTGACTGAAACCAGTAATGTCAGTGAGAAGAAAGACATGGGAAAGCTGACCTCATGCATGGGAATTCATACCCCTTGACCTCTTTGAGCAATTTTACCCACAGACACAATGAGCAATTTTAGTGTAACCAGTTCATCTGAATTCATGTCATTTAACTATGGCAGAAAATGGTCCATATAGGGGCTGCTATTATTATTATTATTATTATTATTATTATTATTATTATTATTATAAAAATGACTTCTTAGTTGTCAGTGCTTATAATGCTAGACATACTGTACTAACTACCTACAATCATTTACCTGTTTATGTACCAGAGGAGTGTAATGCATGTAGTCACTCACACCTATAGGCACTAATTACAACTACAAATTACAAGTTCATCTGGAATATATATCTTTGGATTGTGGGAAGAAACCAGAGTACCCAGAGGAAGTCCATGGGGAGATCATGTAAACTATGCACAGGCAGACAGTTAAACTTTTGCCCAAAACAAAAGGCCAGGAGGTGTGAGCTAGGAGTACTATCTGCTGTGTGTGTCTGTGCTGCATTATCTCTATTACCCCTTTAGCTCTTTCATGCAATTTTTTCTTTATTTTTTTAAACTTGTTGGCTCTTTTCACTGAATGAAGTGCTTTTGCTGTCTGCTTTCAAATGTAAGACAAGAATTAGTGTAAAATGTTGTGCTTTAACCAGTGGGTGGCAGCAGTGATTCATTTTGTATTCTCGCCACTGGTTTTTTTCCAGTGCGCCCCCCCCCCTTCCCAGTCACAGTCAGACATTGCAGTTTGCATATTTTATCCCAGCAGTGATGGTTTTCAAACGGTGGCTGAAAATCCAAGGCTCTTATACTGTGTAGAATTCATCTCCCATAATTGTAATGCAGAAATGGAATGACTTGCTTGCCTGTCTGGTATATCTGGGGGATACCCATGTTTCCCTCACGTGTTGTACATTGGCAGAGTGATTGTACTGAAATGGAGCATGAGGAAATGTGGTGTTGTGGACCTGTTGTAATTAGTTTATCTTGCTTTTTGGATCTGGCCATAGGGATGATAAGTGTAATGGGACATTTTGTTTTTCATGCAGTTTTAATGAGGCACCCAGGGGTGAGGCCAGGCCAGTGTAGAGGAACACAAGAGCTGATTAGGGCCTGGGAAAGTGGCACATGGCTCTGAATTAGTCACGTGTGGCTGGTGGTACAATGTTATTAGCCATATCTGGCCTGTAGGAGGCAAGGGTGACATGACTTCAGCTTGCTGAATCATGTATGGGTATTTGTGTTTGTGTTTCCTGTCCATCTTTGCTGTTCTGTCACTCACTTCCATGGGGTTCACCAATTTTGAGCCCGTGCAGCATACAGCTGGCGCGACTGACCAATCAGCACTTCCTCTTCCAGTTACCCATAGTATGGAGGTGCATCTCACATCTTTTCATTGTTTCTTGTGGGCAAGAATAAAGAGGTGCTTTGTAATGCTGTACCCTACTGTGCTCTCAAACAAAAGATGATCTAGGTGAAATCCACATCATTGAGTATTGTTGGTCTGTGGCGAAGTACATTTCCAGCTACAATACATTAAGGTTGTATAATTGACTCAGGTATACAGGCATCCCTCATTATCTGAATATGATCCATTCATGAAAACATGTCACATAATGAATTTTCAGATTTATATGGATTTTCAGCCTATATTTCATTATTTTTGAAGGAAAAAATAGTTCTGTCACAGCCCATCCCAAAACCCCAATCAGTTTCCCCAAATATCCCTAAAACAAACTTAATCACCTAAATAACAGTTCACCAAGGATTTCTGTATATTCAAAACACAAATTACTTAATTATTATACACTTGATTAACTCATTTGAGGGTATTTTTGTGTGCAGCATGCAAAGATACTGTACAGTACCAGATAAATTTTCCTTCTGCGTTGCCTCGAACATGTACTGCAATGTAAATAGAAAAAATTTTATCACTTTATAAAGATGCATAATGAAGGTGTTTTTCACTTAATATTAAGGGAAGGTGATGTTAGTAATGTACAGCACTTTTACGCCTGCCGTGAAACATTCCTATGGGGAGCACAGCTGAGATATGACAGCAGCACATTCTTCTTGGTTTTTGGAAATTGGAAATCCCAGAGGAGTTTTGTGCTCAACTCTGTCTGGAAATACCTGCCCTGTGGTAATTGCCACTTTTTCATATTTTTGAGCAAAAAACTATATTTTTGAGTGCCCTTTAGAATGGTTGTATTGTTCTGGGAAGAACTGTCTGCCCCTTCCAAATATGAAGCTTTTTCTCAGCTTGACATAGATAGAGTTGATTCCAGCCCCCGGCAGTGACACAAAGGGAAGGTTTGTATTCAAGAGTGTTTTCTTGGTGATGTCTCACAGGAACCTTTGATGTTTCCTGAATTGGTTGGCTCACTGATCCCCTGACCCTCTGTTGGTGTACATAACAACAATATATCATGGTGTAACTTTAGCATCTGGTTGTTACACCTGAGTGTTAGGGCTGAGGTGTGTGCACCTCTAGGGGCACGATAGGTGGCTGATGAAACATTCAGTGCTTCCACTAGGTTTCTGGGCGCCATGGCTTAAGTCTCCAGCCACCACCTTGCTCATTTTTTCCATTTGGCTGAAGGCCTGCTACAGACCTCCTGCATGGCTGGCCTGTGCTTCTGGTCATACTGTGTTTAACCCTACTCTGTGCCTCTTGCACTTGCGAAAAACCCTTAATAACAGGTCTTTAATGGGAATTTCATTTTTCAACTGTCCAGTGTTTCAAATAGTCACAAACAAATTATCTTCATATTGTTTTTTATTGCCTTTATTAATGAGTACCAATACAAAAGTAATTGTTAATGTTCATTTTCATTTGTTATGAGCTAGACATTTGTTTGCCCAAAATTATTTGTTTTTGTATGTCTCATCTTTAAGCTCCTTTTTCCAGCTTTTTATTATTGAAAGAGATGTATGTATAGCTAGTTATGGTTTAAACCACCGATGATATGTACTCACAATTCTAAAATGACTGTTAAATCCATCCTTAGTGTGTGCTGCATTAATATGTTTAGATGTCAACATCTGCTGTGTGTGGGAAATGTGCATCATTACAGTTTTTTTCATACTATCTCTGCCTGACTACAGGTCTGTGTCTGGAGAAAGTTCCAACAGCTTCTCCGTCCATTTCCAAACGCAGCACAGATGCTGACCAGGAAATCATCACCTGTTACGAGAAGTCAGGGGACATTGCACTGCTCTATCTTCAAGAGATGGAAAAGGTAGTTAATTTATGGGCTTTTTTACATGACATGGAATGGATATGTTAAAGTGGTATCTGGTTAATGTCATCTGAGAGTATCAAGGGGGAACAAGAGGGGAAAAACATCTAGCTTCTGAACATGGGCATAACTTGTGCGACCGTAATCTACCTAATGAATTAGTTTCTGTTTAGTGTCATCCTAGATTATATGAGTAAATTTTTGCTAAAATGTATTCATTTTCCCTCCTGTATTACTGACAGCACATTAAATTTACAGTCTTAGCTCACAAAAAGCTGCCAACCTCAATTCTCGCCCTCGCCATGCTATATATACAGCTGTGACACACACCTATACTGCTGTATAAGTTGTGAATTATCTTGCTTGCATCATACATACTTACCCACTTTTAAGTCACCAATGTTCCCTTTCACCAAAAATTCATGGCAGATAAATATGGGTGACATAACAAGCTAAGACAATGGGAGGATTACTACTAATAGTAATCTATTAATACTTGAGAATCTGAAAAAATACAGTTCTAATGAGGGTTTATGTTATGCCTGTTGAGACTGTGACATTGTAGGTGTTGCAGTTATCCTGCTCACTGTCTCATATGATCAGTTTGAGCTTTAGCGTCCATTGGAATTTTTGTTGTGCCAAAACTGCCTGATCTGAGCAGCAGGGATAGCTTGCCATCAGCACTAAAACAATCTTTTGGCCAGCAAGTACAGAGCAGAAATGTAACATATAACCAATATTACAGATTTAGATCCCCATATGAATTGCTGCTGGTGCAGTATCAGTACTGTGCGTTGGTGGATGAGCCTGCCTGGCTTAGTGGAATGTGAAGCAAGTTGTCTGGAAGTTAATGCACCTCACTACAGCTGATTTGGGTTTGTGAGGAATCAATTTATGAAATTAAGAACTGCAGTTGGTTACCCAGCTTTTCAGTGCATCAAAAATGTTGGTGTGGCTTAATGGCTTTCAGACACGCATGCTAATTTCAAGCCAGATGACTTGCCAAGGCCATTTTACAGCCATGTCTTTCGACTGTCACCTTTTCCACCATTTCTTAGTTTTCTGGTTGTAACGAGCTTTAATTTTTATAGCTTTGATGTATTGAAGGTACACATCTCATAATTAAATCTGCTATTTGTGTTCAGTATGTACGTAAGAAGTGACGTTAAGGACTGTATATAAACTGGGGGCAGGGCATGGGCAGGAGAGTGCCACAAAAGATGGCACTGGTGCATTGCAGATCGTGGACTGTGGTTTCAGACCTAGGTTTGAATCTTGCTCATTCTATGCATGCATTCAGTTGACGTGCTGTCATGTTTGTTTGGGTTTTCTCAAGGTGTTGGTTTTCTTCCATAATAGACATATATTTATATTGCCTGTAGAGTGAAAATGAGTGTGTGTACATGATTGCTTCCATGACTTCAAATCACTAAGATCCTGCATTGCACAAGTGGTTAATGGGTGTAATACACATATCCTCTTACTTTCAAGTGTAATATGTTCTTGGAAATCGGATCATAAGGTGAAAGCTTGTAAGTTGGAGCTGTAACTACCATCATGGCGCAATCATCCCTCGCTTCCCTCAGCTCTTGGAACTCTTAAGTGTGAAAAATCAGGCTCATATTTGGTCATAATTCGGTAAAAGAAATTAAATAATTTCACTCATGTGAAAACTCGTAAGTCAAAGTAGTCACCTATTCTGATCTATAGTAAGTTTGTGTGCAAACTCTGCTTTTCTTGTTTTACTTGGAGTCTTAAGTCAATTCTGCATATACTATTATGCTAGTTCACTTTTATATCCCCCCACTACACAGGCCCTTAGTGCTGGCATGCAGAACCGCAGCCCTAAGCCCGGCCCAGTGGCACAGGAGCAGGAGCTGGGATACTTCCTGGAGACCGGTCTTCAAAGGGCTCATGTTATCCACTTCAAAAATGGGTAAGGCAGAGCGTTCCTCAGCCTGCCTTTCAGGTAGCACATCAAAAAGCACTGAGCAAGACACATGCTGATCCCCCAAACACCTGCCATGTTGTTTCTTTGCACCATGTTTATTGGCCATGTATTAATCATCTCTAAGAAATTTATGGATGGCATGTATCTATATTTGTAATTGATGCTTTAAGGTGTGTCAAATGTCGTATGACTGTTAGGCCAATGTCACCTGTTGCCCACCTCAAACACAAACTGACTGTGGAATATTCCTTTTGCTACATGACTTCCTGGTTTGATTGGTGTGACAGCAGAAAGTAGGTATCCATTAACTGAGACTAATAACTTTGTTACAAAGTTCACCATTTTTTTCCAGTAGCTGTAGTGCTTTGTCCATTCTTGGATGTTGCCACGGGCCCCTGCCCTTTAAAGTCTTTGTGGCTAGCTCATCCCCCCTCCCCACCCTCAGCTACCCTAGTTTCTGATGACCCACAGCATAGCATGTGCACTTGAAAGGTATAGCCCTGGTTAAGGCACTTGGAGGTGATGGAAATGTGTTTGTAATGAAACAGGAGTACATCTTCTAGCCATGATAAGGGTGCTGTGAGTAATGCCTTACACCCTGAGTTCTTCTGCTATCAATACACCATTGAAGCTGGTGCAAAGGGATTTTTCTGTGCATCAGTGCTAAGGTAAAAGTACTCATCCCTGAGGTCCTATATAGCCCTGGCTTGTTACTTGCACTGTGGTAGCATATATTGACACCAGCCAGCTAGCGGCTATTTCTCCATTACCATTGCTGCTTTTCCTCATAAGTGGTACATTTTGACCTGGTAGATTTAGAAGAAATGCTTCTTATTACTCATTATGTCCATGTCATTATTTCCTGTTAGTGTATTACTGCTGAAGTGTGTTTATGAATACTGAGAAGTGTACTGGATTCAGTTTCATATATTCCTTTGTGGTCAGACTAAAAGATTTGCTTTTATTGATGAACATAACCTAAAGAACACCTCAGCTGGGAAGGATGATGCCTGCAAGGTTAGCCTGAGAGTATCATAGAAAAAATGGTGAATGACTGAAGTGCTGTGGTGTTATGCTCAAGGCCATAGGCCGGTCATTGCTACTGGAAGTGATGTTTCCTGCTTGTTAGCAGTCAGGTTTGTTTAGTTCAGCATTTTTTCTCATGATACTTGTACTCCTTGTTGTATTTCGAGGCCTTATTTCTGTGAGTACTGAGATGAACGAGGGCTAGTGCGTGACAGAGACACTCAGAAATGGAATCCCATTGAAACAAGAATATGTAGAAGTTGTAGGAAATGTGCCTGAACAATTATTCCAAAAACAACTGTTCCAATTCCTGGAGCCTCTTTTTGGACCTTATTCTTAACTGTCCACTTGTTCCTTCAGTGTTCTCCTTCATTCACTTGACATTTTAATACAGTGTTGTCCTTAAAGCAATAGGTTAACGGGAGAAGTCATTTTGGTGAGCTGACCTTTTCGGTCAGCAGAAAACCACTGGAGATAGTTTTCATGTGGCAGTGCACAGGATTTATGACATTTTCACAGACTGCCGCTCAGCAAGCTGTCCTTGGTCGTGCCCTGTGTCAAACCTTTGTCCACTGCATAATGTTCCATGTGAAAGTTTACATCAACATGTTGGGACCATAGTTGTCTTGCTCGCTGCTGGTAATGGCTGATGGTTCTGATTTTATTTGCACATATGCACACACAGTTAACTGCCTGAAAATTTTGCATTTCAAACAGATTGAAAGTTTTAACATGTAGTACAGTTGTTAGAACTGCTCTTCCTTATAGTACCAAGCTTCACTGTGTAGCCAGAAGTCTGGGCCCCTAAATGCTAGTGATTTTAAAAAGGATTCAACAACAACCATGTGTTTGTTTGGAGGGGGGCTGATGTCTTTCTCTTCTCCAACCTCACAACGATGCAGCAACTTGACAAGAGGGGTTGGGCGGTTTCGCGAGATTCTCCGAGCTGTCGAGACCAGAACCACACAGAACCTGCGAATGGTAAGCCTTATGTTTGGCATCTTTCCTGTTCTTGTTAAAATAAGGATTTGGAAGTATGGTGTTATTTGTACTACCCACAATGACTCATAGAAATATTGTCAGTATATCATCCTAGTTATTTAATTATTAAACTTCCACCCTTCTTATAAAGCAGACTGTGTAAATGAGTGTATTAGGTGGCTGAGATGGCCCCTGACTGCTATCGATACGGCAGCAGATGGCATAGAGTCAGACTTGTGGCCATATCTTAACATGGCCACCTTACTCTTGAATTGCTTAAGTAAGAAGTATCCAGCTATGTTAGATAGTAGCTGTATAAAATCAAGAGCAATGTGAAAAGAAGTATCTGAGTAAGGGAATGATGGATGTAGTGTCATACCTGTTTCCCCTGCCTTTCTCAGACTATCGCCAGGCAACTGGCAGAGATCTTACTTAGGGGCATGTGTGAGCAGAGCTACTGGAGCCCACTAGAGGACCCTCCGCAACAGTCTCCCCTCAATGACTCCCAACGGCAGGGCCCCCTCATGAGGGACTACAATTTGAGCAGAGGGCCCCGTGTCTACTCAGGTGAAAAGTGAGTAAGCTGTGGGCTTTCAGCCCTCAGGCTCAACCTATGCTGAAGAGAAAGTGACTATACTGAGAGTGAAAGGTTAGGTCTGTTGGCTCTACACCAGTGCAGGCTGTTGGAGGATGTCAGGTCTAGAGCTGATGGAGGAAGGAAGCCAACCGTGACTGCCCCTACCGTACTCATGGCTTCTGTCTCTGTCCCTGCAGCCTGTTCTGCCCGCAGGAGAACACGGAGGAGGCATTGCTCCTGCTGCTCATCAGTGAATCCATGGTAAGACTTTGGGTACAATGCTTTCTCATTGCCAGGGGCCAAAATTCCATTTCAGAATATGTAACTGCATCGTATGAGGTCAATCGTGTGTTAGGGCACTTGTATAAAGAATCATAAATTGGTTGTTTTATATAGAAAAACCATAAAACATTCACCATATTTGTTCACAAACACCCTGAAATTTCCTTTTTTTTTTTTTTTTTTTTTTTTTTTTTTTTTTAATGCCCAAGCCATTGTGCTCCTGAAATTTATCTTCACTGGCATGTCCTTCAGTGACCACATGTTTTCATTTGTTTGTAAAATACAACACTTTGCTTTGTTTCAGTTGTTTACCTCAACAGACAAGGAACAGAATTTTTTCCACTGTTTTCATTGATGGGTCACATACAAGGCTGCTGATTGTGAGGTCTGCGTGGCCTTACAAAGAACCTCTGTGAACAAGAGTAGTCAAAGGGGTGTTGGCCCTTGTGCTGTTCTGTGACTTGTCGCCTCTTTTTCTCCAGGCCAATAGAGATGCAGTTCTGAGCAGGATTCCAGAACACAACAATGACCGTATCATCAGCCTACAGAGTGCCTCTGTGGTCTATGACCTGTTGACAATTGCACTAGGCCGAAGGGGCCAGTATGAAATGCTTTCTGAGGTGGGAACATGACACTATCTAGGAATGTCTTTAAAAATCCACCCGATTTCCTCATCCTTGAAAAGTGGGCTAGGTGTGGGCTGGACTTTGGAGCTTCCTTTGGGTTTACTGGGACTAAGCTCCCAGCCAATTCATCCATGCATCTATATTAGGTCTTGGGGTAGATGGTGGTTGGACTGCCTTTCTTTGCCTGGGGTGTGGAAGCTACAGCAGATCACATAATTGCCTGTTTTAAACATTTTAGAGAATTAGTGCTTACCTTTCAATATGATGTATAATTCTTTTATTCACATTCCATTTAAGTTAAATGAATCTAAATGTAGCTAACATGTGAAAGTCTTTCTAAGGAAAGTATAGGATAATATATTTATTTATTAGTGTTAAACCATCATTCCTAGTTAAACATGACTTCTCAAATACAGTTTGCTTTTTTTGACGTTATACCTCACCTGTCATTCTCTCGAGGATGATTTTGTGGATTTAGTTTCTTATTGTGACAAATCTGCCCCTCTCCTGTGGTCCACAGTGCTTGGAGAGAGCTATGAAGTTTGCCTTCGAGGAGTTCCATCTGTGGTATCAATTTGCCCTGTCACTGATGGCTGCTGGCAAAGTATGTTTCTTCCTGAGTCCTAGAATCATGGCACATCCCCCACACACGATGGCAACACTGTGTATCAAATTCCATTCTGTTGTGTTCTGCTGCCCATAGTCAGCAAGGTCCGTAAAGGTGTTGAAAGAGTGCATGAGGCTGAAACCAGATGACCCTACCATCCCATTGCTTGCTGTCAAGCTGTGTATTGGCAGTCTGCACTGGGTGAGTGTCTTAATACAGCTGTTGGACCCCAGAGCGACTATGTCAAGCTGTAGTAGAAGTTTTCAGCAGGACTAAGAGTGTCATAGCCCTTGCTCAGATAGCTGCATGGGGGCTGTGCCAGTAAAGTGAAGCTGCTCACTTTTGATTCACGGCAGAGATTGTAGTGGTCAGGCTTTTTGAATAACAAATAATAGTTAAAAATTTACTGGAGGGATCTATGCAGAATTGGCAGCTAACGTTTGCCTCTTTCTCCTCATCCTTTCACATACTGACATGTAGCTTGAGGAAGGTGAGCGTTTTGCCAAAATGGTGGTGGACATGGGGGAGAAAGCATCAGAGTTCCGAGCAAAGGGCTACCTTGCCATTGGCCTGGTCTACAGCCTGCGAGCCACAGACGGTGAGTGTGGGCGAGTGCACCCAAGGGGCAAGTACTCTGAGGGCTGCTCCCTGCTCTGTGGTGTGTTTTGCCAAGCCTGTCCAATGCTGCACATGTCAGCCACATGGTCCTTTAATCTGTCTTGGCTATAACCCACAATTCTTTATTGCCTTACAGCTTCACTGCGCGGGATGCAAGAGGAGTACCAAAGGAAAGCCCTGGGTGCCTTTCAGAGGTGAGTTACTGTTGCTCAGTGGGCTCATCTCCTTTCTTCTGGGCAGTCTCCTAATGGTGCACTGGAGAACTGATAAGGGTAATGCACCTGCATGATCAAATACAAGCATAGAGGGATGGGTCTATAAGGACCGGAAGTTTGATTTAATTTTGGCTGTGTGACCTCACCACTGCCCTACCCCACCACTGCATTGTCCTCCACAGAGCCCAGAGCCTGTCTCCCACAGACCACCTGGCCTCCTTTTACCTGGCATTGCAGTTAGCTGTCTCTCGACAGGTAAGGCTTAAGAAGGGCCCTGCTTATCCACTCTTCTGTATGTTGTAATGTTGTGGAAGAGCTAATTTGCTAGGCTGGGATGGGTGGGAGTTATATCTGGCCAGGGCTGCCTTCTTGCCTCTCACTACTGCTTACAATTGGTAATGTTCTTGCATTCATAATATCAGAGAATTTAGCAGCTCTATGGAGAAAAAATTGATCAGCACTACTCAGAAATGTGGTCTATGTTGAAAGATTGCAGACAAACAAGTGGCCTGTAAGCTAAGACTCATCCTCTTGGCTGACCTTTGCCAAACCTTCATATGGGAAGGAGAGCCTTGTGAAATTAATCAGCTTATTTGCCCATCTTCAGTCATGTACAAAGGAACTATCCCCATGGAGATGAAAACCAAACAAACAAAGAACTTGCTCAGACCGAGAGAGAGAGAACTGTGAAAGGACTAATTCAGATTTTATGTTTGAACAAGAGACATATAGTTTAATGTCAAGGGCAGGTTTTCAGGCCAAGCCATGAGTTACACACATTGTCACATTGAAAAACAGCTGCAAAGCAGGAACTGAGTGTGAAAATATATTCTAATGGATGAATGAGTGAATGAATGTTACTAGGTATTTGGCATCTTCCAGTATTCATCGTATATTAGGACACCTTTGATGTGCATTATTGTATTTGGCTGGAATAGCTGCAGAACCACTACCAGAATCTCTATTGATCAGTAATGCCTGTGACACACACAAAGTTCAAAATGAGTTTCAAAGTCCTTAAATTATGCATATATTATTTCCTGTCTTCTGCATCTAGCACAGACAAAATTGCATATTTATTCATGCATTATATGTATACTGTATGTATGTACATGATCTCTCAGTTGTGTGTTGAGAGGGAGTGTCAACGATGAGACGACTTCAGCTTTAGACATTTTTGAAAGAAGTGAAACATTTGACTGGTTGTCCTTGAAAAGGTGCACTTTCTTTTCTTCTCTGCAGATCCCTGAGGCTCTCGGGTATGTACGACAGGCTCTGCAGCTGCAAGGCGATGATGTGCACTCGCTGCACCTGCTGGCCCTGCTGCTGTCTGCACAGAAGCACTACCATGATGCCCTCAACATTGTAGAAATGGCCTTAAGCGAGTACCCTGAGAACTTCATGTGAGTGCAGACATGCCATCTTCTAGTTGGGAGTACTGCTCAGAGTACAGGGTGACCCATTTTAAGCACCTTTGTTTTTTCTGTTGCCCTGATCTCCCATCCCCTGTCACCAAAAGAGTGTTAACTTCTCCTGATTGGCTGGATCTGTAAGAGTTTAGCCATCGGTTTTGTCAACTGTTAGTCAGCAGTTATCCATTGAGGAGCCCTTCCTCCTTTGCTTCCTACCCGTGCCTCCTTTTGCCGAAGTAGTGAAGAGTAAGCTGAAGTGCTTATGGGAGTAGTGAGTCAAGGCTGTGCACACACCATCACAAGATCCCAGTCAGTCACTCATTTGCTCTCAAACAGTGACATATATGGTGCTGGAAGCCAGTCTTTGCAGAGGCCTAAGTTTGGTTTAGTAGAATCTTGGTGATTAAAATTATTTGAGCACAGCAGCTCTGCAGTCTGTTCACTGGAAAAATCAAATTCTGGCCAGTTGGCACGTTTGATTAAAAGATTGTGTGGCCATGAGGAAAGCTCAGAGTGGGGGATGCTCAAGGAGCTCCTCCTGTACCATCTTCCCAAGCCCCCACCCATCTGTTTTGCTTTTCAAACTTACTTCAATTTGTTATTTATAATGTCATCTCCTTTATGACTGCATGTCTGTAGTAGAATGGTTTAGCTTTGGTTCCTTTAACCCTTACTTCTGTTTGAGCTTTGTAATGCATTTTTAACCTACAAAGAGTGACTGCACTCCTAACTCTTACTCTGTAAATGGGCACATCTCCACTTTGCTCATAGGCTGCTGTTCACCAAGGTGAAGTTGGAAACACTGTGCCGAGGCCCAGAGGAGGCTCTGCTCACCTGCAAGCACATGCTGCAGATCTGGAAGTCCTGCTACAACCTGACCAACCCCAGGTGTGTCCTTTCCCATCTTATAGCAGTGCAAAGAAAAGTTTGTGTCTGTTTGTGGGTGAATCTCAAATTAAGTCCTTACTTGGCCCCTTCAACTTGATCTGTGTATTTTTGTCACCAGTAATTTAAACCCAAGTATCTCTGTATAGCCCTGTATATATGATAATGAATGTGTGAATGTATTTTATATTAATAGTTTTAGTTTTGCCTGAAGCCCTTATTGACTGGAGAGACCACAAATGTGCTTGTCATAGAAATGACCCCTTCGAAGTTTTTACTGTTCTGGTTGTCCATTCTAGGATCGGTCAGTGTGAATGGTGGGGTCTGTAAGGAGAGGCTGTCTCTTTCCATAGATGGAATTGATAGACCACTAAGACCAAGGTTTGTTTGTTCCAAGCCTTTTGTTTAACGCAGTAATGTGAGTCCAGAGAGAGCAATTAGTAACCCAACCCTTTGGACTGTAAAAAGATCCTGTTTGTATAGCTGAACCAATATGCGCCGCAGCAAGGTGCGAGCACAGCTGGTTCCTATTGTGGAGTCTTGATTCAATGCTGCAGGTCTGCTTGGAACAGCTTTTTCATCTGGGTTGTTTTTAACCTTGGAGATGCTGTGCGATACATGCTGCAAACAACCTCAGAAATTCCAGGGTGGGCGGAGCCTGTTCACATCCACACATCATATCTTTCTACACATTTTATTCTGTCTTTTCGATCCTCTTTAGAGGGCACGGTCTCTGTACCATATTGAATTGCAGCCACAGCGTCGGTGTCCCAATAACTTCCAGAGTTAGAAACATGGCTAAGAAGTTGAACTCACTTGAATGACAGAGCAGTATGGGTGCTATATAATGCTGGTCATAAGAGATGTACCAAATGAGTATTCAGTCAAGTGAAATGTGGTGTGATGCAGCTTATGACATGCACAGCTGCTGGGGTTTTAGCTGCTTGTGAGCCATTATTTGTCTTTTTAGTGCACAGAGAGTATGAAGATCCCTACATTCCCAAATTATTATTGGACATATATATATATAGCTTTGTGATCTTTTATAGCAGCTTTGCAGTCCTTCACCTCAGCCAGATGGAGCTGTTCCCTTGTGTGACTGGTTTTCCATTACATCTGAAAGACAGGCAGTTCTGTTTCTTTGTGTTACATCATTTAATTATCCACCTGAATCTCCAAGGCTTCTGTTTCCCATAATAAGGGCTGAATCGTCCTCGTTAGAGTGCTCGGGCTCAGTGGCTGTTCACATGCAGACTCTCAGGGGACAAACTCTCATTGGATGCTGGGTACTAACCAGCCTCTGTGTTTCTTTCTCCCGCACCCCTCCTCTGGGTTTGCCCCAACCTCCAGTGATTCAGGTCGAGGCAGTAGCTTGCTGGACCGCGCTATCGCTGACCGGAGACAGCTCAACACCATGACCCTGCCAGACTTCACGGACCCTGAAACAGGTACGCTACCCTGCAGACACTCTCTGCTTTGGACTGCAGGTGGAAGTCCATTATTGCAGAGTTTTAGCTTCTATATCTCAACATGATGCCATCCAGATCTTACATCTTTTATTAGCAGTGTTAAATCCTGCGGTCACACTGACTTGTAGGAACAAAGTGCATTTGCACTCAGAATTCAGAACCCACTATGTTAATAGTTCCCCAAAAAAGATCTGATCCCTACCAGCTCAAAAAAAATCTAGTGCCAAACAGTATGACTTAAGATTTTATAGCTCTGGTCATGTCCACTGTCCCTCTTTCCTTCTTACTGCTACTGCTTCTTACCTGACCTATGTATCCCCACATTATTGTTCTCATCTGTTCTCCAGCGTCCGGCTCCTGCTCCTCTGTGTCAGGGTCTGAACCCTCCCCTCTCTATTATGTGCCCCCTCTACATCCTGCCCCCAACCCCAGGCTCCACTGTGCCACGAAGCCCGTTCCCCACGCTTTCTGTGACCACATTCCTCTCCGACGACCCTCCACCAGTAATTCTGCACTGGGTGTGGTTCACCTCAGCTCTTCTTTTCCCTCTCTGTTACTGTCTTGTTAAGCTTACTGCTTGGAAAGAAGATTCTAACATTCTGTTAAACTCGTAACATGGTTTTTTTGTACTGCTAAATCACACATCAGCTGAAAGAAAATTTTTCAACACTTAAAATAATAAACACCTAATGTGTTGATTTAAAGCACTGCCTGCCATAATTTTGCGTGTGTAACTTACCTTTAGAGGTGGTGTGTGCGCACATGTGTGTACTCACATATACATCCTCCTGTTTCTTTTCTTGAATATGACCTGTTACATGGCACATAGCACCACATGTCGTTCAGCAAACTGCCCCCCCCCCCCATACCTGAATAACTGTGATACAGAACACCCTCCACCCCCACCCATAGATCTGTACAGTTAACTTATTCACCTTTGCCATGGTGTCCCCTTCATAGGAATCTTCTCCCATTGCAGACCAACACTTAAGGTGCTGAAAATGAAGCTCATCATGCTTGGCTCCCCCTCTATCTGTTTAGTAGATTTGAAGCACATTAATTGGTGCTGGTTGACATCAGTTCCATCCAGGCAATTCAGTGTACAGAACATGCTTGGGGGAAAGATTAAGAAGAGACAGATATTTTCCGTGATTCCACTTCCACTGTCTTCTTTTTAATATACAAATCTGACTTGATGCGTTGGGTTCTTTTGGCTTGCTCTGTTTCTTCCTTTTTGAATTTCTGTTCATTTTTATTTTCTGTGAGATTTTCTTTTTGTTAATTTTCTTTTAATTTGTTATTTCAAAGGCAACCCTCCAGATGCTTACTTTCATGGTTTTTACTCCATTTTTTCTGTTTGTAAGTAGTGCTTTACTTGGAGGCCACCGAGCCTTCATTTTTGCCCAACTGCTGGACTCCCAAAACCACATGGTCTTTTCTCTGCCACCGAATGTAAATGCTACTTGTCCACATAGACATCCTGGGCCGCACTGTACTGTTACTGGTCTACTGCTACTGCTGGTATTGCTGCTGGTACTGCTGTTGCTGTGTTGTCTGTTTTGTTTTTCGTTTGAGATCCTTTGTCCTGAGGTGCTGTGCTGCATAACGAGAGCTGAGTGCAGGCGGCCAGCCATGCCGCTCAATAATTAAAGAGATGGTATCATTTCGTTGGGCCTTGCGCACAGCCTGAGCATCACCGATGCAGAGCCTCATTAACAAGAGAGTCTTTAAGAGAAGCCTAAGCCCAGTGCACATCAGCACCAAGCAAACCTGAGCCCAGTCAAGTTCTATCATCATCATCATCAGGATGAGATGGAGGTAGAAGTTTGGTGGTAGATGTCATTTAGGTGAGTCAGAGTTCATTTAGTTGAACCCCCTTTGTTCAAAGAACGACTGGTCCTATATATGTGAACTGCTACCAGTCGAGTAAAATCAAGAGGCTCATAATAGCTTACAGGACGGCTAGTGCAATACAGCTAGAAGGCCTGAAGGAATGCATGCTGTTTCTTTAAAAAATGTCACGCCAGCATCTTGCTGCGGTGAAGCTCCACCCCTTTGCATGCAACCATTTGTGGTCATTCCTCACAACACCACCATTGCATTAGGAAGCATGCTGCTAAATGTGTGGGCTCTGGAAGTCAGAGCTGTTTGGTTGGTTGATTGGTTGGTGTATTTTTTATTTATTTATTTATTTTATTTATTTTTTTAATGTGCATGGGTTTTCATACTGTCACCCAATTATAGGCACCTCACGGGGGTTGATGATGGCAATGTTCAACAAGAACCACCTAGACATCATCATTCTCCCTAAGTTTTACTCATCCAGTAATCTGTTGGTTTCAGTTTCTCTCCATTGATTGGTTTGCTATATTTCCTAAGTGATATATTAGAATCATTGATGCATCTATTCAAAATGATTTTTTTTTCACTCTGCAACAGTCTGGCTGTTTTTCAGTTTTTTAATTGTCAACTTTAGTGTCCAGAACCAAAAATATTTTTCAAAATAGTTGTTGTAATTTGTACATGTAGGCTAGTATTGTGTTCCTTGAGCAGTGCCTATGGCTGTGAGGCTGCCTGAGGGGGTTATCTCTGTACCCCTTATCCACAGAAGGGTTCTCCTCACAGTATGCAGAAAAACTGGGTCAGGATGAAGAGAATTTGTAGAAGAGAGAGACCACAGAAACATTAGAGCATTCTGTGTTCTTAAGATTGGTTATTGACATAGCTGTTAACTGCTCACAGGTGTAAATCAGAGGACCCAATCTGCAGTTTCTTGAATTTATTGTGTGGTACTTATGGTCAGTACCTTGAGCAAACCTTTGTTACCTGTGACAGGTAAAGTACATGTACAAATGCTAGTATGAGCCATGACACTAAGAAGTCAGGAGTTCAGTAAAAGAGTACTAAGAAAGAGCAAGCTGGAGGGCAAAAACATGTCCTGAGAGCTATCTTGTCAAGGTGCTGGAAATTAGAGTGCATTGTCTTGAGCATTAAAATTCAAGTTCTAAAGCTCTGTGTGTTTTGGGATTAGCTGCTGTCTGGAGGTCAGTCCCTGAAGGAAATGTAAAGGGACGGCTCATCTACTCAGAGAGCTCCAGTTATCAGGAGCACACATGGATGTAGATAGGCAACCATCACTTCCTCTGCAGGGATACGTGTGTGACCATGGTGACACAGCCATGCTGTCAAGCCTGGAATTAGTTGTGGTTCTGTTGGGGTTGCAGGATGCTGGCCTCCCTTCTGGGGCCAAATGACTGTGTGTCACAACCTGGCAGCACTAGTAGTGCTTACTGCAAGGTCTGTCAATAGGCACCATTACTGAGGAAGAAAACCAATCAGTGGAAGAAAAATGTTGGTTTTATACAAAGATTTGCTTTGGTTAAAATTATCCCCAATCGGACTGACAGAAATGCCCTTAAACAGTTCTAAAAGTTCTTATAAAAAAAAAAAAAAGGAGGAAAAAAACTCCCAGGGGGGGCTTAGGGGTTCTGGTGGGGTGGGGTGGAGGTTGGCTTGGATGCAGGTTTCTCATTCAACCTTAGAGAAAGGTTACCCAACAGAAATGTCTGAGAGGAAGGCTGTCATTTCTTCACCTGCAAGGTCACAGACAGCTGAGCCTCTTTGATCGGCAGAGTTTGTGGTGGTATTCCCAGACGCTACGTCCCCCCGCCAACTTGGCCACCTCCTCACATTCCCAGTTAAATGCCAGCAAATCCCATTGATTTGTCTTTATCTCATCAGTACAATGCTTGAATGTTTCTGCTACCTAAAGTCAAGATGCTCTTTCACTTCTCTGAACAGAAGGCTCCCCATGACAGTTTCAGATCACAAAGAGCTCTATCTCTCTTTTACTAATGCCTCTTTGGGGCTTAGCATGAAAATCTCAGTATCTCTCTAAAACAGATGCAGTGCTTGCTTTAATGCAGTAGTGTTGTGTTGCCCTAAAGCAAGAGGGACCATGAGTAAACCTGCAGAGGTTCTTGCCAGTGTCCTCTGCCTCTTCCCCACCATGAGGTTGCCCTGTTGACCCTGCATTTCCCCTTTCTCCTCTAGGCTCTGTGCATGCCACATCCATGGCGGCCTCACGCGTAGAGCAGGCCCTGTCAGAGGTAGCATCTTCTCTGCAGAGCAGTGCCCCCAAACAGGGGCCCTTGCACCCCTGGATGACCTTGGCACAGATATGGCTCCATGCAGGTGAGTTGGAGTGCTTGCATTTAGCCAATTTAGCCACCTCAAAGGGGGGCGGGGGGGTGCTGTGATTAGTTTAACTTATATCATCTGATACCCTTGGATAAAGGGATCTGCTAAATGAATAATTTTGGAAAAGTTCTTTTTAAATTTTAGCTCTTGGCTTTATGAAGGGAATTTAAGTATTTATGAGGAAGCATTCAGTTGTGATCTTCGCACTGATGGCTTTACCTTCTCCTCAGACTTGTTTCTAACCCTGGATGGAACATATTTTGTATTTCGTTTAGAACACTTATTTACTTAATTTTTTAATGTTGCTTTGCTAACAACTTTGCTCATGACAATGTGCAAAGTCAAGGTTTGTATAAATTGCAGCAATGTCTAACCATGTTCTACAGCTGAGTATGTTATACTGTACTAATTTAGTAGTAAGTTCTTTTAGGGGAGCAGTGGGAGCACAGACTCTGACCTTTGTCCATTGATTGGAAGAAAACCATTTCTTACTACTATACCGGCTCCTGCGTATCTCCTTTGTTTGTGGTTAGTGCTCCCATAATCCCCGTTCTTCTTGTATCTCTTTGTTGCGCGAATAAGATGCTCAGGCCCCCTTCCATGTTTCTTGTGTGTGTTCTGACACCTGTTCTCGGTCCTGCAGCTCTACTGGTTCCACTGCACACAGCACAGAACATGTGTTTTTGGCACTCGTGCTCTCCACTGCTGTAGCCACACATAATTTGTGTGCACATGCTTTCACATGTTTTCTTTGTGAACCCAGGAGATAAATAAGGTTTTTATTTGATTCCAGTCAGTGTTTAGGGCTGTTTTGGTTAGCACTGTACTTCACAGGACCGCATCCTGAGCACAAAGCAGAGTATGACTGCATTCTCTTTTTTTGGGGGGGGGGGCTAGCGGAGGTGTACATTGGCATGGGCAAGCCAGCAGAGGCCACAGCATGTACCCAGGAGGCCGCCAACCTCTTCCCCATGTCCCACAACGTGCTCTTCATGAAGGGACAGGTGGCCGAGCTGCGGGGAAACATGGATGAGGCCAAGCGCTGGTACGAGGAGGCACTGGCCATCAGCCCCACCCACGTCAAAACCATGCAGAGACTGGTGAGTAGGGTGAAGGGGGGAGTTGGGAGTTAGCAGCACAGGTGGATAGGATGGGAGGATTTGAAAGTTTAAAAATCTTAAGTGAGACTGTGTATACCTCATTGGCCTGGTGTGTGTAAGAATTTCCCTTATGGGCTGTGCCTGTGAGGGCCTGCTACCCACCATTGCCTGGCATGTAGTGACAACATACTTCTAAATGGAAGTGACACAGGTTGTATGAGGGTGAAGAGCATGGAGCCAGCATGAGGAAATCCTCGGGGTCATTCTTCTAGATATCAAGCACATTTGCAGGGATTCTAGTGTTTTACCCCTTGCCAGGTGTGCCTTATATTCTTGTGTGGCAGCAAACTCCAGGGACTGACTGTGCTTGGTCTGCAGGATGATCTTGTGGTTCCCTTTCTCTGAAGCAGAGGCCTCTTTTGACGGGTCATGTAGGCAGTTCTTACATTTGTCACTCTGCAGTTTGCCGTAGGCTGACGTGTTGCTGCTTTGCTGCTTGGCGTCTGGATTTTCCACTGCAGAAGCGAGTAGTATTTTTCAGTTTCCTCAGCTGATCAGACCTGATCTTTAGACCCACCCAAACATTTCTCCAAGTGTTTCCCAGTACTCCCCCTTTTATATTTCTGCTTTTTGGGAAGAGTGGAGGGAATTGGACACAAGTCACAAATATTTTTATTTTCACATCATGTTCTTGACTTGTAGTAGTTGAGTTAGTTACACCCCCCCCCCCCCCCCCCCCCCCCCCCCCCCCCCCCCCCCCCCCCCCCCCCCCCCCCCCCCCCCCCCCCCCCCCCNCGCCCCCCCCCCCCCCCCCCCCCACCTGAGAGATTGTGCTTGTATGTCTCAGGTTTGGATGGATACTGCTTAGCTCCGTTAGGCTTCTCACTGTTCAGCCAAGTGCAACGCTTTTCAGGTCCATAAAATGCGGCCTCATTATGTGCAAGTCCACTGACTTGTGAAAGAGCGGATCGGACAGACCACCTAAGAGGAGCTTCCTGATTGTCTGGCTAAACCCAGGTAGAACCAGAGTGGAGTTGATTTTTGTGAGAGGCCCATCTGTTCCTGCTGCTGAGTGACCCAGTGCCATCCTGACAAACCCCTCCAACAAGTCTCAACAAGTTTCAAGTTTCTGCCACCCTCAACTCTGAAGAAGGATTGGGGTGTAGAAGCTGAGCTGAGCATGTGCGGTAGGTAGACATCAAGGATGAACTAGGAGCATACACACTGCCAGAAACACACTGCTCTGAGTGATGTTTTGACAGGACAGCAGTTGCAGAGCTCCAGGCAACCATGCAAAATGTGAGCAACTGAAGGTACATGTTTAACGGAGTGGAAGTCGTGAGCTGGATAAATTCAGAGTGTATAAGGGTGTCCATTTGATAAAATTTGTTTTTCCTGGCAATGCACGCAGCTGTCACAGATCCAAGGGAAAAGGTTTAAACTTTGTGAGGTAGTAGCTAATCCTGAGAGTCACTCTCCATTCGTTTTGCACAATTATGTGATTTGCAGTTATTTTGTGCCCTTTCCCCAGGGGTTGCCTCTGAACCTCAGCCTTCAGCATCTGTACAGCAGACACCCAGGCCCCAGAGACAGTCTGATGCTTTCAGGGAGCTCTAGCAGATTAAAACCCCCCCAGAGGCAAGGAGGTGACTGATGGCCAAGCACACAAAGTACTCTGAACTGACCCTGGGCCCAGTAGGGACGATGAAGCGTTTGAGTTCTGTCTTGATCTAAGCATGTTCTTGACCCAGTACTGTGGTGTGTGGCACTAAGCAACATGGCAGACAGTGAATATTATATTGTCACTTTTGCTGTGAAACTGAGCCTGACAGAGATGTTTCCTTCTGGTCTCAGCAGTAAACAGGATTGTCACTTCTCATAAAACTGATGTCAACGCGACGCCATCAGCATTTCATTAAACCGCCTGCCTCAGCAGTCCACTCTCATTTAAAGTGGGGTAGGAACGGCGGGCTTTGTCTAACTCGCAGCTCATGTGCACCAGTACCTGCCCTTGCCTTGGCCTATGTTTTCAAGTTTCTGGAAGAGCATTTTTGTATTTTGGTTAAATATTGTTCTCCTCTCACAGGGTCTGATCCTTCACCAGCTCCAGCGCTACAGCCTGGCTGAGAAGATCCTTCGTGATGCGGTACAGGTGAACTCCACGGCCCACGACGTGTGGAACAGTCTTGGTGAAGTGCTCCAGGCACAGGGCAACAACGACGCAGCTACTGAGTGTTTCCTGACTGCACTGGAGCTAGAGGCCAGCAGTCCCATCCTACCTTTCACCATCATCCCCCGAACCCTGTGATCGACTGCCAAGTCCCTTAGTGACTTCAGTGAAAACGTCCATTTTTCTTGTAAATCAGTAGATCCACACAAACCTTCATTGATATTACAGGGTGTGACAATGGCATCTCTCCCATCTCACTCTGCAGTACTTGTGCTCCTGATTCCTTCACTTGTCACATGCAGGTGAATTCCCAGGAACGTAAGGTGGAAGATGATGACCTAAGCACATGTAAAATCCAGTTTATCCCTGTGTGGAAAGAACAGATTGTTGGGACACATTGGTTACTTATTTTTTCTGCTAACATTAAATCTGTCATGAGCTCAGTTACATTTATGTTGAAAAATCCATTTTTTTAGTCTTAAGGGATTTTTGTATTTGAGGTTTGAATGAAAGATTAACTGTACTTGTTGCAAAAAAAATATCGGGACTTTCTTGAAGCTGGTGAGGGTGAAAGTAAGCAGTACCAGTCTGACAGATTGGGGAAACTGACTGTGGTGGGACAAAGAAATAGTTGAAGTTTGTAGAAGTGGCTGAAGAGCCAGCCAGATGAGGTGCTACGCAGCAAAAATTCAACACCACACAGAGAATACCCCCACTTTCCTCGTCTCACAGAAGGATGGCTAAGCACAACAGCAGGGCTGGATGGCTGGCAAAGAGATCATCTTCCTCACTCTGAACAAACTGCCACCCAGGCCAGTATTATATGCCAGGAACCTGCATGGAACAACTGCCCCAGCTCCCAAACTGTGTGCATGTGTGCATACCCACATTTCCCTGTTTCCCCTATCTTTGTTTGTGTTTGGATCACTCAGAAATGACACTTCACTTTGCATAAATTGAAAAGTGTGCATTCCTTGTGAAAGTGAAATGTACAGGATTTACACATTGTCAGTGTATTACTTTACCCCAGATTCTCGTGTGTCTGTTTGTCTATGTTAATGCACATGGTTTATAAGAGTGATATAAATGAAGCTAAACCCATATATGTCAATAGCTCTAAAATTGTAATGCCAAAAATTATTTTAAAAGCAAATATAGTTTTTCATATTACTGTTCAGGTCAGGTAGGTTATTGCAGATCTGTAATGATTGATTTTTAGGATTTTCTTTTTTAGTAAATTATATTTTACAGCAGGTTGTGTTACAGAGATTTTATGAACTTGCAGTATTTATTTTTCATTCTTTTTGAGTAGCTCATACTCAAAGTGGACCGAAACGTATCAAATTTTGTCCTGTACAATGGTGAAGCTAACTAAGAGGTGGAGGGGTGACTGCTGTGTCTGCACGGCATCAGTCCAACAAGCCAAACGGCAGGTTGGCTCATCCCCCACTGCGGTTCCCTGTATCCCACAGCGTTGGCTGCGTCTGTGCTTGTCGGTGCGGTAGACACATGGTGGAGACCGGAGCAGTGGTGTAGGCACAGACCTGGACCAACGCCACTTGGAAATGTTTAATGATGTCAATAAAAGAGCCAATTGGGAGTGTGCTCCATGTGTGTGCATTCTGTGTTGACAGAGGAGACTATCTTTTGTATCATCCTGTTTCACTGGCAATGGAGTGGGGGCAGGCAGCTGACTTGCTTGTGTTCTGCCTTCAAGCTGACTGGCTGAGTTCCAGATGAACAAGACCCCTGTCAGCATGTCTCTTGGGATGATGGCTGCGGCGATGGCTAAACAGCGAGGAGTGTGTCGCCTCCAGATCCTGCGTGGGTGTGCCACAGGCTGGCCAGAAGCAGACCAGGTTTTCACTCAAGCTCACTATCTCGTACTGAGAAGCAAGGACCGAGCAGAACTGCAAACATGCAGACATGTTGTGGAAATTAATCACATCGAATGTAATTCATAAGGTTGGTTTTTAGAGGATGGTGTTCAAGAGGACAAAAAGTTATGATCGTGGTGTGGGGGTATGACTGTGCTGTACTGTCACTCCTACTGTCCTCACTGTCACTTTCTTTTCTCACAATCCAAGCTGTTGTTGATTTGCAAAGCACCCCCACCCCACCTCCTCCCCTCCTGTCTGTTTGAGGACTGGCGCAGATGGTGTATCACAGCGAAAGGTGCATTGCAGTGTTGGGTCTGGGCTGGGGGGGCAAAGAGCCCTCTTGAATTAATCATCAACATCAGCAAGCTGGGCACTTTAGAGATGTATTACTGACCCCATATCAGAGAAGCTATTCGGCTGCTGCTGAAAAATTCAGGAGGTGCGAAGCCCATTTCCCCTCGCTAGGACACACGGACACAGCTGTTGGAGATGAGTAGCACGTTATTTTAAATATAATCAACATCCTACATGTTAACACCTCTTCTGTTTTGCACTACTATGATGGCATTGAAAATGATATTAATATATTACTGCCAGTTTCCTCCTGCAGAATGTCACTGGATCTGAGCTGAGCATGACTGCAGGAGGTCCACTGTCACTGCAGTGCTGGCAAGTGTGCCCCTGGCTGGAAAAGAGCACTTTTCACACATTGATACACACCTGGATACAACCGAAGGGCATTACATAGAATGGCATCTGTGTTAGTGTGTGTCACTGCAAGGTAAGAGGAAAGGAATTATTTTTAAAGCCTATTGCAGACTTTGCTTTTGCCTCTCCTGGAAAAGCTTCCGTCCGCCATCAAAAATGCATCGGCGGTCGACAGCAGGATGCGAGGGTGGCCTTTCCTGCTCGGCGCTGGTCTGCGCTGCTCGAGTTATGTAACACTCCTCAAGCTGGGCCAGGTCCGTCACAGTTCTGCGATGAGCAGGCACCCGTGGGACGTGGTGTGTCTGTGAACCCAACGTAGAAGCTTTGAGCGCCACTGGTAATGCCCACCCACAGTGTCCTTCATATGAGTGGCATCACCCAGCTGGTCAGGTCCAAGTGAAAGGAAGCCACACCTGGGCAACTCAAGTCAGCTGAAGGAATAATACCTTCTGAATACCATACTTTTCACACTGGCCTCAATTTCGGAAAAAACCGTTTCTTGATGTTTGCAGCAGACTTGATGGCCCACCTGCCATGCAGCAGTATCTGCTCTAACAGTTGGTGTTTCTTAGATTTACTTTGTTGTCTTTAAGGAAGGATCCCCAAATGTCCAATGGCTCATTCAGAGCTCATTAAAGTCCCCAAACTCTCACTAGGACTGTCCTTTGGAATGTGGTGTTTCTCTGCACATTTTCTCAAAGGCTTTTCTACTTAAGATGTTTTTAATGACCAGCTTTTCCTATGCCGGTATAGCGCCGAAAGTCTGAGTGCTGGTGTTTATCTGATTCAACACAAAAATAACCACATTACTGATTCCCTTTTCTGCAGTTCCTGAGAAACGTACTCTGCTTTGTGCTTTAGCGCTTAAGTTAATTCCTGGCTAAATCTTTAGGGGTTGAGGCATTGGGCCTGTCAATGATAAGGGTTCCCACATGGAGGCATCCCACTCCCAACTGCTATGGTGAGTAGCAGTACTGATTTGTCAACCTCTGTTCAAACCACAAAGAAATGCTTCAAAGGGAAAAGATTGCCTGGGTGCAGATTTCCCATAGCCTTCATGCACACGCAACACAATGTCAGTTCAGCTGGAGAAATGAGGAAAGTTATAATAGGATCTATATAACATGTACATTTAAATAATGTATTTAAATACATGAGATAGATAATGAGTACTTCATTGGGGATGGCACCCTTTCATATTATTGTAATATAAAGAAATGTTATATAATGCAAACTCTTCAACTTCAGTTCATTCCCCCTCGACGACCAGGTCAGGTCCTGCTCAGGATGATCAACCCCCTTGTCTCTTCACTCAGGTCTCATCAAGGCCTTTGGCTGGCTTTGCTAGATGCCCCATTTGCTGCACACGTACAAGCTTCTGTCCTCAGGGATTAGCGTTTTTGCTGACAACTCCTGTTAGCACCTTGTTGTTAGGGCCAGAATGGCTTCTTTGTCCATCTGAGTGACCCCCCAAATGAGTTCAGTACAGGGTTGAGGGCATAACTGGGTCCCAGCATCCCTAATGACAGTTCAAATTTCCTGGCTGGAGGCTGTTTGTGTCCTGCTCTCTATGCCTCCTCTTCTTGCTCCTCTCCTAAAAGTGGTTTAGATGCAGAGTTCATGAGCCACAACATCTCCTATGTACAGGTGTTTGTGGAAAAAGCTCAGGCTCCTAGTTTAGCAGTTGACACAGCACATTGAGCTCAGTGACACTTGGTAATGGAGGTTCACTCTAAGCAATCCATACAGTTGTAAATGCAAGCTGGAATGAGTTATTTCTTGTTGCTCTGCATGCACTTGAGCAGACCTTTGCCTGCAGCTTCTCTCAGCTTGAAGCATGAGCAGTTTCCTCTAGCTGGCCATTTTCAAAGCTTATGCAGAATAAAAAGAGCAGATATTATCACCATGTTTTGTTACAAGAACCCAGAAACTGCTCACTATAAACACCAAAGCAAAGGAGTCTTCCTCCTGTATTTTTGTCTTTTTCAGCTTGCACTTGTTACAGTTCTACTCAGCCAGTCGTAGACTGTCAAAAAGTACCTACAACACCTTTCTCTGGAAAGGCATGCTACCTCCCACCACTCTGCTGATGGTCTCATGTTCCTCTCACTATTTTAGTGACCGGCATAAAGCTGCTCTCACTGCTCTGATGGACATCCCTTCAAGCTCCTCTCTCAACTCTGACAGACCCCAAGCCTGTGAGGCCAAAGATATGTGACCAACCCAGTGACAACACTGATACCAGTTCCTGTTGGTTGGATGCCAGGAGGTGCCAGTGAGGGCTGCATTGTGGGAGACAGGCAGGCTGACCTGGCAGTTTAATGGGGAGGATGGCCAGTTTCTCTGCAGAGATACAAGGCTGGTTTTATTAAACTCATTATATAATGTTGCACTAGAAACGATAACTAGGTCTGGCTCACCGGGGAGGGAAATCAATGCTGAAATTTTAACTGGAGACCCACATCTAGAGCAGTTTTTCCCCCTCACAAGCCTCCCACGTGCCTTTCCACATCCCTATCAGCCCAGCTCCTGCAAGCGGGTGTTGCTTGGCAACCAGCTGATCGCCCAAGGCAACCATCCTCCAACACCACTTGGAAAGGCGTTCTGCCGACTCCAACTCGTGCGTAAGCACACAAGCCACCTATTTCAGTAACTTGTACATACTAATAACCATAAGATAAAGCAGGGATGGAAAAAGAGAAGGTGCCAAACATTAGATGAGTCACGCAGCAGCCAACACCCTCCTCCGCTTGGTGTCAGCTACAGCTCAGTAAAAACCATACCACTGTTTCAGTTCATGATCTTTTATTGGAAAAAAAAAAAAAAAAATTAAAAGGCGAGCATGTACAACTTGGAATGGATATAAACTTAAATCAGATGAACAGCCTTGAAGACTTTGTGCCAATATTTTATGCAAGGTAAATGACACAAGATCAAGTCCGCACTAAGATCAACAATGTTCCCTTGCCAGGAAAAGAAAAAAAACCAAAATAAAAAATAGAGCTTAGTGAAAGTCACATTCTGCACACCTTCACCCCACCCCCCCCCAGTGCAAAGCACAAGGAAAAGGTAATCCCACACACCCACATGCCTGGCATTTTCTAAAATGGTCTTTGATGAACAAAATTTTTTTTATTTATTTTTTTTTTTAAATACATTTATCTACTACAACTTCAGCACGTGGCCAGGTCCCGGTGAACTTCCAAGCCATCAGGAGCCCAGTCCCCCATTCCCCAAGCTTTGTCCTGCTGCAAGTGCAAACAGCACCAGCCCAGTGTTGCCGGCTTGTCCCCGATCCACCAGTGTGCGCCAGCCTCAAGCTGCATGCATGAACAACAGAAGGAGAAGAGATGGCCAGCCCAGACGCTCAAGCAGGTGGAACTAGGAGTTCCTCAAGTGCTTCCTGTTAGTGAGCAGTAGTACAGGTATATTTCCTTTTAGACTGAATGCTAGACTGAGCTTTGGGGATAGAACAGAACCACATACCATTACATGCAGATATTTTTGCTTTTTTCCCCTCCTATATGTGAACAGAAGGATTCTCTCAACATTCAATTATATTTTCTATACAGAAGTAGTATGAATAAATGAACATTTTTGCAAGAGGTAAGTAAAACATCTGATTTTTTTTTTTTTTTTTTTTTTTTTAATTCTTCTAAGAGGGGCAAGAAAAGTTCAGGAGTTCCTTCATTTTGCTGTCATCATTTGTACAAATTCTGTGGAAAGAAAAAAAAAAAAAAAGAAAAAAAATCAATTAAAAATATTTTTCAGGCAACCACAGAACAGAACCCCCCTCCCAGTTTTGTGTGAGTGTTCAGGTGAGGATTTGCAGTCTGGCTGATTTCCTGTTAGTTGTCATAAAAAAGTTCTAAATGTGGCCTTTCCTTCACCTCAATAAGCCATTTAATAACAAGCTGACTGTACAAGACTGTACTGTGCTGCTTTTGAAAGTGTGTTTTCTTAGAGCGGTAAAGCAAAAAAAGGGGCACACAGATCTGGCTGCCTCTCACCACAGGCTTACTGTACACTGTGCCATCCAACAAAGCAGCCTATTAGTGTGACACAGCCTGCTTACATAACAGACTGGTAGTGAGAGGGGGAGGTGTGGAGCGAGATGTAGCGCAGCACACGTTTACGCCTCGCTGCCTACCTGCACTTACACACTGGAGATTGATGTCACCCTGCACAGAGCAGCAGTCTGGGGGCAACCCTTACCCTCGTAATTGACCTGCCCGTCCCCGTCGATGTCTGCTTCTCTGATCATCTCGTCCACCTCCTCATCTGTCAGTTTCTCGCCCAGGTTAGTCATGACGTGGCGCAACTCGGCTGCACTAATGTAGCCGTTCCCATCCTATGCAGGAAGAGGAAGTGAGCACCGGGCAGAGCAGTGACCGTATGAGCCACGTTTGTCTTTCAAACTGCACTTTCAGTAACTAGGAGTGCCGCTTACCTTTTGCTCCAACCAACAGAACCAATACCACCTTACACTGTGCCAGACATCATTGTAATTATAGAACAAATGATCTGGAGTTAACTAGTCCCAGTGGGACATCTGAGCAGGAAGTAAACACCACAGGTTTTAATGAATTTACTCTTCACTACACTGCAAAATAGTCAGGCCAGGCTGATAACACACTGCCCAAAAAACACTTACACACCAACCCCACCCTCAAACCCGGGGCACACCTTGTCAAAGACCCGGAAGGCCTCGCGGATCTCCTCCTCGCTGTCGGTGTCCTTCATTTTCCTGGCCATCATGGTGAGGAACTCTGGGAAGTCAATAGTTCCATTGCCTAGAGGAAAGGAAGGTGCTGTTGAGCTGAGGCAACAGATTTATCCGATTCACATCATCGCACAACCATCAGGTGACCACGTGACATTTGAGTTCTGCCCATTTCCTCTCTATATGTCTAGTCAAACCAGAGCCCATCTACACTACAGGACTGTCAGTGGGGGAAGGGTCCTCAGTCTCATAGTGCAAACCTGCTGGACATTGTCATTTTGCGCCACTTACTTATTCCATATAGCTAAGGTGCCCTGCACTGCTATGCGACTACAGGACTCTGTAACTGACATTTTGGAAAGTAAAAGTCACACTTATTCTGAGCTTTCACCACATACATAAACAGTTTCACTCTCAAACAGGGGGCCGAGCCAGAGCAGCCTCTCAAGAACAATATTTATTGCAGCATGATCTTATGAAGTGCATGCATATCTAGGGAGCACACAGAAGCGATGCAGAACATACCGCTGCAGATAAGTCAAGAACATGGCAGGAAGCCTACGTCTGGCATCTAGCCAACCCTGTTCTGTGATATACATCTCAGTTTAATTCTACTTTGTTGTGACACCAGCAGTTGCTGGCAGCGAGTGAGCCTGCCTTGTGCATCAGCTCTCAGGTTCCCCCCTGCTGTCTGCCGTACTCACCGTCAGCGTCCACCTCATTGATCATGTCCTGCAGCTCTGCTTCTGTTGGGTTCTGGCCCAGTGACCGCATCACTGTGCCTAGCTCCTTGGTTGTGATGGTGCCGTCTCCATCCTTGTCGAACAGAGAGAAGGCCTCCTTGAACTCTGCAGTGATCAAAGGGTACAGGATGTCAGTGCACAACATATTTAAACAATCCTCATGTCTCAACAAGGCATGCTGTAGGGGAAATAAATAACAGTTTGATACAGAGTTTAGTTTAGTGAAGCCCAAACACTTGAACAGACAGACACGGTCCATTGTGTTTATGGTCACCAAGTTTAAGAATCTCTTATTTCACAATGGAAAATGGTGTCATTCCCACTTGTTTATTCCTTTAGTCCTCACTCCTTAACTGTTTTATCCTGGTTGCAGTCTTGGTGGTCCAGAGCCTGTCCCCAAAGCACCGGGCACTCAGCTATGAAACTACACCCTGGACGGCACTCGAATCCATCACAGTTGTGTATTGTTTTGAGATATTCCGTCAATGGTGAAATCAAGGGAAATGAACTTAGTCATAAAAACTACATGCATTTTTGCAAGTATTTTTAGCCTCCCCTCAGCTTGTTCTTACCTGCAATCTGCTCCTCTGTTAGCTGATCAGCCTACAGAGGGGGAAGAAAAAGGAGAAAAACAGTTGCTCACTTGCAGATCCAAGTTTGTCATGAGGGTTATAAAAGTCTGACCACACATTTGTGGAATGCAGCTCTCCCCTTTTCCTCCCGTACATGACCAACAGTGCGTCTGTTAAGGCCACAGTGACTGAACTGTTCCATATTTATAGCGCAGAAAAAAAATGCTAATGAAACACGCAAACAGCTGCAAGTGTGGCGTTGTCGGGGGCCACGTCTGGAGCAGTCTGAAACGAACAAGCAGCGCTTTCAGACTTCATGTGAGACACGCTTACAGGTGTGAAGGGTTTCGCTGCTCTCTGTGGCAAACACGCCAGCGAGGGCACCACAGATCAGGAGAGAAATCTTGACTGGCTGTTAGGTTTTAAAACAGATGGCGCCGTCTGCCCACTGACTGCATACTAAGCCTCTCTGTTTGTGCCGCGGGTCCCCTCCCATCCTCTACCATCCCGCCTGGCCGTGACTGATGGCTCTGCAAAGCTTCAAACAGTGACCCACGAGGACATGCAAGCCTGATCTCACAGCTGCAGTAGCCGGCCCACACCAAGAGCGCATTACTTCTCGTCTGCACAGAAAACACTGCAGCAAGTGTGTATTTGGTGCCTTATCTGCAATAGGACCTTAATGTTGTCCAGGTGGAGGTCAGTCAGGTCTGCCACCAGCCTCTTGGCCTTTGGCTCTGCTGCGTGCCTTACGTCAACCTTCCGAGCGTCAGCTTTTTCAGCCACCAGACTATTCTCCTTGCTAGGCTTGGTCTCCAAGTGGGCCACCCCACAGGCTGCAGTGTCCAGCCTTCCATGCATGGCCTCCAGCCCCACAGACAGGCTCTGGGTCTTTTCTGCATTCTGCTCCAGCTCCCTCCTGGTGACACTCAGCTCTGCACGCATTGCCTGCAGCCTGTGCTTCAGCACCTGCATCTCCTTCACCATGCTATCTATCCGGCTGTTGGTGGAGTCCACCAGCATCTGGAGGAATGTCTTGTAGTTCCTTTCCTGCTGCTCAATCAGCTCCTTGTAGAAGAACTGCTGCTGGTCCAGAAGCTCATACACCATGGACAATGAAACAGACTCCTCTGCCCTGTAGATGGCACCTTTTTTCGGAAGCATGTTGCTACCCCAAAACCTCTAAAATGTTTCAGTGTGTTGCTGGAATGTTCTCAGTGGCAAGAGGGGAGGGCTTCTGAAGAGATGCAGCCAGGGAAGGACCCCAACGTCCTGTGCTTCTGTGGCCGGATTAGGGTAGTATTGGGTGTCTGGCGGAATAACTTTCATCAGTGGTCTGCTTGACTGTATCGTGTGTTGGCGATTGGGCCTGTCAGCAGTTCGGTCCTGTTACAGTCACCCAGCGCAAGCCCACCTGCGCACACGCTGCAGGACAGCCTCACAACTCTGGAACCAACTACCCCACTAAGCCATGGAAGGAAGGACCCCAGTGTAGCAGCTGTATCAGTCGGCAAACAGGACATCAGTCACCTCCTGCTTCATTTGTGGTCTGCACATACAGAAAGAAGAAGGGAGCACTGAGACACCACGTATACTGCCTCTAAAGCTTGTGGGACTATAATAGCAGATACTGTGCAGCTCTGGGTGTGTACACAGTGAAGGTGCTGGATAAGGTGGCCACAGGAAGTCACAGCTGCCTAAGGGGGACAGCTTTAGAAAGCAGTGTTATACCACCACCCCGGGAGCAGTGGGTAGGTGTGTCTGTGGGTGTTGGGCCCTTCCTGCACGGAGGGGAGATCAACTGCAACTCCCCTGGACTGGCTATGTGCATACCAGACTGAGGGCTCTGAGGCCAGCAGACACCACCTGGACAGGTGGCAGAAAGTCTGTCCCCATGCCAAGGTTATGGATGCTGAAGGGGAGGGAGCTGATGCCACCAAACAGTCCCTGCAGCAATTCCTACCCAAAGGCAACACCGTTTTGTGGTTCAGATCCCGATTCCGGTGTATTCTGCGCCCGTGTGCCAGAAACACCACCAGTGCCAGTGCCAAAGCACACCACGGAACACACATTTCCACGTTCTCTGGGGGGGTCCACCTGAGAGTGACACACGTGCCAGGGAGATCTGATCACACCGGCTGCTGCCTTCAGACTAGCACTGTTGGCACTGCACACAAAAAGCTCCACTTTATAGTAAAATCACATGCTGCCCTGAAAAACTGCACGCTTTCATACTTATAAATGTATTACGTGACCTGCCGTTTCTATTTAAAAAGTGCACCTTACAAAACAACATCTGCATAGAAACTGCTGTAATAAATCCATCCCTGCACACTTAATGCCTTTACAAAATGTTTATAGCGTCGCATAACTTAAGTTGCGCACAGAAACACGTGCCAGTTTGTGACGGTCCCCCATCATAACCTAGACCAAAATCCCGGCACAGAACTATCGGTGTGCGTGTCCTCAGCGTGGTGAAAACCAGCGCCCCTCGCCAGATGCGGTGCAACATCGTGCAGTCCGTGAGCATCTGGAGCATCACAGCAGGGAGGAGGACAGCGGCTGTCCCCACGGACACACTGAAAGACCAACAGTGTGTGTAGCATCATACGTACCATATCTGCTGCTCCTGGATGAACGGTCTTTATAAATCTGCACTACACCGACACCCGTGCGCCGAAGGTTGTGGACGAGCACTTCCGGAGATCCGTCGGGTACGTGAGCGCGCGTATCGGCCACTGACCGCGTCCATACAATAGCACACGTTCGCAGACCTCCAACCCTGTCACTGCGCGCGTTCACCTAAGACCCTTCCTATATAACCGCGCGCGTTCGCCGAAATACGTGAGTGTGCCCGCCGGCGCCCGGGTCTATATACCTGTGTGTATTCCTCCGCCGCGCCGACCGGGCTCACTTCCTCGAGGTCCCGCAGCAACACGAGGCAAAGCCCACTAAAACTTGAAAGGGGCGTGGTCACTTTTAGCCATATAATAAAGTTAACAGACCTCGATACGGGGCGGTTTGATCTGCGCTTGAATAAAATGTTCGTTGTTGCTGAACAGTAATACTACTACTGAAATCATTAAAATTATTTTGCTGCCTAAGACTTACGCTTGCATGTATTTGCTACCGGTATCATATTGCTCATTGGTTAAGTCAGTTCATCAGTACACACAAACCTCAAATGAGATTTCACTCAAATACTGATTTTCAACTTGTTTTTCTAAAGTGTAAACTTTGTCTTAAAATTCTGATCATTCCACAAACTGCACGCCTCAAACCGATGTCAGTACATGGCACTCCATGATAGCAAATCTATATTATGGTTATAATGGTCATGAATGTATCCAAAAAGGGTTAACATGGATTTTACTGGAAAAAAATGTTCTTAGAGGTACCTTTCTGAAAATTCCTAGGATAAAAACTATTGGAAATTCCGACCATGGCAAAAATATTTAATAGCTACATTGTAAGTTAAAGTTCTTTTAAAACGAGTCGAAATAAGTGTGATTCAGGTGGGTGGAGGGTCTATAATACAGCTTCATGCACAATAAAAGATATATGTACATTTTAAAGCAACACTAAGATGTAATACCGGATCATTACAGCTGAAAGTGATTAGTAATGTTTTATTATACTATGGAAAACTGTTTCACACTACACAGTCGCATCTGTATAACATATCACACTTGAACAGAAAAGGGGCTCATACTATGAAAGTTTATTTAAAATGAGTTATTTGTTTAGTGGCTGCCATGCTCAGGAGCCGACACTTTGTCGGTTCAGATAAAGTCATCCGTTGATTTCCTGCTCAGACATCAATGAATTCATTTGGGCACTACTTTATTTCTGCGGAGGAATACTCCATAAGTTTCGGACCTACTTTCGTTGTTGATGCTGGAGCCATGCCATATTTTTGTGACGTCGCTGCTGATTGGTTACTCGAAAGCCGCAATGTTTCGCTTTGTGTGTTGGCTTCTGTGATTGGCTACGTCAGACCCGCAATGCGTCAAGCGGGGTTAGTTTATGGAAGTCGAGCAGCGCGATGCTATAACGCACACGGTTGTTATGTAATTAGTATACCGAGTCAACATTTCATACATACAGTAAGACGCACACATATACACTGTACTAGTCTAGTTCTGGAGAGTAGAAGAAGGCTTATGTTTTCGACTTCATGAAAATAAACGAAGTAAGCGTGTTTGGTGGAGAATTTCGGTGACCAGACTGGTCCCAAGTGTCCACGGTACTGCTTCCCTGCCGTGGAATTTACAGACACAACTGAGATTCCATAAACTTTTCATTCATTCAACGTTTCATTTTTTTAGATTTGATAAGTTTATATCCCGGTTTTCTATTCCAAGGCTGGCTGAAAGTTTTCTCAAACTGCATACGTGCCAATAAATCCTTGTAAACAGTTTTAACAAGTATTTTGCATGTGCTTTGTTCGGATGAATGAATTATACACACCTCGGACAGGATTTTAGCAAGCAGATTTTACAAAGCTAATTGCAATTGCTAAATTATTTTACTGGTTAATTCCTTGTGCGTTCGTTGTATCGCTTATTGTAAACAAATACAACTGGGTTTATTAGTGGCTGGCTGCGTACTTTGTCAGCGGAATATATAGCACACATCGTAGCAAGTACCAAAAAATAGCGAGAAAGAACATAATGCAATTTAACGATAATGTGCCTGTGTTTAAAACTTTTGTCTGCTGCAGCACCTACAAAATTTCGGAATTTTAAACCCTGCGAAATGAACGACTGCAAATATAAATGCAGAAGAACAGTACGTTTTTACAGAGCAAGAACGCAATATGTGACTACCGCTGGATAGATATAGCATTACTAGATCACATTGTTATAGTTTTTTGAACTATAGTTTTCTTAGTTGTCTAAGAATGAAATTGCAGTCAGAGACACACTTGGTAAACTTTCATTAAATAAACGATAAGTAAATTCAGTTTGTGTAAATTTTGAAAAAAAAATCTAGCCTATGCTTATAACGTAGTAGTAGCAGAGTTACGATGCCGATTCTAGTAGCTAGTATATCTACGGTCACTCAGTCGCCGTCTGACGATTTTTTTTAGTGACGTAAAAATCCTGCGACTGTTTACAGGTGGCGCACTGGACTAATGATGGCGCTCTTTCCAGCTTTTGCGGGAGCTTCAACGACTAGTTCAGCTAATGAAAAAGCCAAAGGTTTGTGTGCACACCACCCGTGGTCCTCCGAGTACAGCTGAGCACCTCGATCTTATATGTGTAGAATTCCGTCTTGCTGTTTTCTGTCTGCTCTTTTTATTTAAGGATGTTTTGAACGAAGGTTAAAAGTGAACATGTGCAAGCAGTGAATTAGACAGTAACTAATTGAAGACAAAGATGTCCGTTCTAAATTATGTTTTAAATTCGGGGTAGTGTGTCGATGTGTGCCGTCTGACTCGCATGTGAGGAATGCCAGCAGGTCGAGGTTATTAAAGTAGACGACACACAGTTGACAACCAGTACGGGTTTTGGTGCGACAACAGTCAGCCGAACAGATGACTGAATTTGAAATCATATACATTATTACTTGTTTATCATTCTTATTATTGTTTAAAAGCGTTTTAAACTGCAAACATCTGCTTTAATGTCAGTCGTGAGAACAGCAAAAAGTGTGATGTTATTTACTACTAGTTTGCGTTCTAAATTTAATCTGAAACTACTCTGCTTTCTTATTATAGTATTTCCAGTTATCTACTTCCCTCAACAGTTTTACTAAGAATGAATGAAGTGTCTAAAACAGAAATGTAAGTGTTTTGAATATTTAGGGACAATGGTTCATATTTCTTTTTGTAATCTTTGGTTTCTTCTTGCCAGTGTTCTCTTTGTTTATGCATTAAAACTATTTGTACATTATTTGTCGTTGAAGAGAGAAAAAGAAGTTCTAGCATGTTGTCCCTCAGAAATCTTACTGTGTGGAGATAAACAGATTTCACAACTGATGAAGTGGAGCACAGAAAAGCTCAGCCTGGGTTGCGAACCTGCATCCTGCTGGAAATCTGTGTTTGTTTAACTTCTGTGCCACATTCCTACTCCAGAGGCCTCGCTTAGCACTTGTGAATCAACTGGTGTTTAATTGGTGCACAATGAAAATACAGCATGAGTACCAAGTTGTCTACTGATCAGCAGGTTTGGAAATGTTGAGATAAGGAGAGATGTGAGAGAAGACCACAGATAATACAGTAGGCAGCTTTAGTGTAATGAATGCGGTTGATTTTGGTTCATTTCAAAATGAAAACCGTTGATGTAGTTCAGCTGACAGCTTCTTGGATCCCACTGCAGTTGGGAGTCAACATGATGTGCTGTGTGTTTCCAAACAGCTGTCCTCCCCACTGATAAATCCATGACTTAAAAGCCCTCGAGATATAATTGGAATTGATTTGCTGTTCTTTTTCCTGTCCACAGAGCTGGACTGGCTGAGCAATAGCAGTTTCCGCTCAGATGCCGCCCTCACTATCCACCAGCGAGTCCTGCACAAGACTGCGCCTGAGGGGCAGGAGGACTCGGACACAGGGTACGAGGGGGTCCTTTGGGGTTTGATGTGTTTTGAATTAATTACGAATATACAGGATAAATTGACAGATATCCTGCAGCCTGAGATGTATCATAGAGCCCTACCATACCCAACTAACGCCCTACCTATCTACCCCCCTCCACCCCTAATACACCACCTTGTAAGCTCTTCACCAGGGTCATCAGGTAGGCACCATCCTTCATCGGCGTTTCGCTGACTCCGATACCTCCGGATGGCTTAGCAGTGTGGCCTGGCATCCGAGACCCACCCCCCTCCAAGCTTACTAGGTCAAAAGTCCTCACCTAACTATACTACCTCACCTTCCCCCATTCTAGTTGCGCTCTCCTCAACCACAACCACTGACTACCCCCTCAGCTACTTGTGACAATTCTTTTACCCCTTCCCTTAACCTACGTCCTCTAATTCCCAACTCACTCAACAGAGCAGTAACAGTTCTTGCCACTTGCTGAAGGGGTTGTGAGACCTTTTGCTGGAAGTTACACCAGCACAGCTGATGGGCTCCTTCAGATTCACTGTTAGGTTTTCACCCTAATTTGAAGCTGTTGTCTGCTTCTAGTCAACTGTCTCCCAAAAACAACTCTCCTTCTACTCTGACCATAAATGCTTTTGATATTTACATTGGTGTGCCTAATTTTGTTGCAGCGTCTCTACTTCTAAAGCACCGGAAGAGGAAAATGAGAGCGACTATAGGTACAAGAAAAGGAAAAAGAAGGATAAGAAGAAGAAGCGCAAGAAACACAAGACAAGGCACGGCGATCGTGAAGAGAGCAGTGGTTCTGAGTCTGATACAGTGTATCCCAGTGATCTCCTCAAGGAAGACAAAGCCACTGCCAGGTAGGAGAGCCAGAGCAGCAACGTTCAGGAGGCTCTGACACCATGTTCTCCCCCTTAAGATATCCACATGTCCTTTCACTAGACCCTAGTTAAGCGTTTCTGGTTAGCACAATGTGACATTAGCTATGTAGTGTGTTAGTGTAGTGTAAAATCAGAGTAATACAGCTCTGACATGGTATTCAGGCCTGCAGCTGTAGGCTGTCTGTGTCCTCTCTCTCTCTGTGATTTCACCTGGTCACTACTGCGTTGAGAATATTTAGTACTTTGTGACTGTGTTGGGAGAGCTGAATACAAAGCACCTCCAAATGGATGGGCATGTAAAGGCTGGGCAGCCTCCTGTATGCCACTCTGAGGCTCCTCATATGCTGACCTACCTCTCAGGAGATGCTTGGCTCCCTGCAATGGACCTTGGGCTTTTTCTGTGGCCCATCTCCTCAGTGAACTCGGAAGGGTCATGTCAAGCTATACATTTCCCATTTTTTATTTTTCAACCTGTTCTACTGTATAATTCATCTCTAATAAACCAACATTTCCATTTTGTAGGAAACTGTACTGCTTTGAATGTTTGAAATGCTTCAAAAATAGGGTGGAATGACAGTAAATGTGAGGGCAAATGGATGTGCTTTGAAAGTGTATTATGGGTATTTGGTGAACTGAAAGACCTGCTGCAAGTCTCCTGATGGACACAGAGCTGAATTGGTTATGGATGGTGTTTCACATGCTCGTGCCAAAAAGATCAGTGTGTGTGTTGTGTCCTGTACAGCTTGGAGGAACAAGTTCCAGCCCAAAGTTCCTTCATCTGGCTGGATGACCTTACAGCCCCCACAGACCGTCCGTTTTGCATCGATAAGAAGTCTGATGCTGCCAACTGGGAGTACAAGTCCCTTTACCGAGGTGACATCCCCAGGTAACCACTGCTTTTACTACAACCCAACCCATCGGTGCTAGGGCTCTCCTGCAGTGGTGGTTTGTGCCGTGTTTCCTGCATGATTTTGTTTGACGTGTCGGTTTGAAGCTTCACAAGCTGAGCTGTTCTGCTTTCATTTTCAACCGTCTTGTATGTATCAGACGCGTGGTCATCTTTCAAATGTGGACAGCTTGTTCGCCAGATGTTCTCATCTCTGACCATTGACTTGCTTTAACAATCCCTTGGCCTTCCTTCTGTTGCACAGAAACATCAGCTAAATAAAGAGTAATAATAAACCACCAACATTTTGCTTGTTGACAATCTTTCTACAGATGGTTTGGTCCCTCCCACTGAGGAATAGTAGAGCTGTTTCTATGTGGAACAGTTGATCCCCAGCAGTAAGTCGACAGTGCTGAAGATTTTGCCATGCTGATTATAACAGGACAGGTTGCATTTTTGTCCACTGGCCCCGTTCAGGAAAATTTTATTTGAGGGTCACCTTTGTGGGCAGCTCAGTCGCAGTGGGCTGATGGGATGATGGGTGCCTGGGTACAGCTCGACAGTTGAACCGCAGTACGGGATGCCTCGGTGTCTTGCAGTCCTCTCTAAATCATGTCTGCAAGATACTTGTCAGCAATACTCGTGCACTTCTAGAGTTGGTTGCAGAGAGCAAGGCGCATATCTCCTTTGTGACTTTGCAGTGCTAAATATGGTTTTGTCAGGAGAGAGAGGAGAGGCTGGTCTGTGATTGCCTTGGGCAGGAAGGATCATGGTGGTTCCTTGGAGCCTCTTACTCTGCTTCAGCTCTCACCTTTGCTTGGTATGATTCTCAAACAGGTACAAGCGCAAGGGGAACTCATCCTTGGGCCTAGACCCTAAGACCCAGGCAGTGAGCTGGACTGATGCCAAGACTTCAGGCAAGAAGCGAGGGGATCGGACGTTGGAGCGCTACTTCTCCCGAGGTGGCCGTCAGCTGCTGAGTGCCACGGGTCACTTGGTGGTTCCTGGCTCCCGTGGGTTGGGACCAAATCCGAAGGCTGTCCGTTTCATTCCCGTTCCTCAGTGTCTTGAGGAGGAGGGCAGCACTGACACACCCCAAGCCCCTTCTGTAGTCGATCCGCTGGGGGTGTATGACTCTTCGACGTCATTGTGGCTGCAGGGTAAAGGTCAGCAGGAGACAGATCTGCAGAAGCAGGGGGGCTCTGCTGTTACCCCTGGGACTGGTGGCAGCAGCACAGCGCTGCTGGCTCCCAGAGTGGAAGATTTCAACCGCAGGCTGCGTGAGAACCCCTCCGACATACCCACGTGGCTGAATTTTGTCCACTTCCAGGTAGCCTTTCACGGCCTGGTGTAGTCAGCACTGAGACAGTGTGACTCTCTCTGGGTGGTAAGTACTCTGCAACCTCATCTCTTGTCTCCATGCTTTCTTCTTTCCCTGCCCAGGATGAGCTGGCGGCTGGTCCAAGCCCCTTCTCAAGTTTTGAGGGTGATGCAGACAGGCATAAAAAATCTCTGAAAAATACACTAGAAAAGAAGCTGTCCATCCTCGAAAGGGCACTGGAGAGCAACCCAGGCAGCGTGGAGCTGAAGCTGGCACGCCTGCATCTGGGTCGGGAGCTGTGGGATCCAGCTGTCCTGCTGCGTGAATGGAAGCAGCTTGTCTTCTTGCACCCCAACAATGCAGAGCTCTGGAGGGCCTATCTACTCTTCATCCAGGGCCAATTCAGCACCCTCACAGTCTCCAAAGTCAACGCAGTCTACGGCAAGTGCCTGACCACACTGGCCTCTGTGCAGGACGGTGGCTTGGTGTCTCATCCACCTCTACCTGGCACCGAGGAAGCCATGCTGAGTAAGTGCATTGTGTCCTGCCACCTCTGTGTCCACTAGGAGGCAGTGCGGAGAGTGGTCTACATTATAAATCTGCTTGTTGAAAACTAACTGATGCACCTGGTAAATATAAGTTTAAATAGAAGTTTTGTTGTAATATAAGGCCTAACAGGTGCCCGTTACAGGCAAGTAGGACTGATGCAGTGTGTGCTGCCTGGTGACCTTTGTTTCCTGCCAATGTGGTATCCAGTTGTCTAAATTGTTATAGAAGTTGTTTTGAAAGGTAAAAAGCTTTACATGCTTTGTTACAATCATACTCCTCTGCATGCTCCTGCCCTGCTGGACGTCCCTGTCGGGATAGGAAGAGCGTCCTTTAAGGCTTTTAAATTCTGTGGGAAATGGTTCGAAGAGGATTAGGCCCCTTAGCGACTGCTTTAATCGCAAGGTTGTTGAATCTGATATTGTTTGTTTATTGCGTTGTGGTGAAGATGGAGTTGATGCTGCGGGTAGTGAGTATCGTTGCAATACCACAGTAGTAATACTGCAGTACGTTGCAGTACGAGCATCGCGTGGAAACCGCGAGGAAACCGCGAGGATCAGCAGTCCCAGGGTCAGATCTGAACAGCCCCGACGCCATTGGTGTTTAATAATGGGCACAAGCGCCATCTAATGTTTGGAATGCGAACTGCAACGTTAGCGCCCCGCTCTTTAAGAGCAGCATTTGTCAGAACACTAAAAGAATTATGATACCAAACTGTCATCCGTCCTCTAGGCGTATGATTTAATTTTGATTTGTTAAGATTTAATTTCAGAGGAGAGTATCATCTCCACAGGTAATTTAATTACAGAAATGGTTATGGATCTGGGATTTCAGCATGGAAATGTCTAGAACAAAGCAGGGTCTGTTTGCAGCCACCTTCCCTGAAGGGCTACCCATTCGCAGACGTAGGTCAGTTTGTCCCCAGGCCACAGTGGAAAACTAAGCAGATCCTGTGTCTCCAATAGTTGTGAGATGGAGTTATCAGGTTCTTCATTTTATTCTCATCCTCCTGCAGCCATCTTCCTCCAGCAGTGCCACTTCCTCAGGCAGGCAGGACATTCTGAGAAGGCAGTCGCGCTGTTCCAGGCCATGCTTGACTTCACTTTCTTCAAACCTGACAGTGTGAAGGAGATGCCCACCAGACAGCAGGTATGTCCCCCTCACTTGCCCAGATTGGAAACGCATCCTCCCCCGATGCTCAGCTCTGCTGCTCAGAGGCCATTCGCTTGGTTCCACACAGAAGCTGTAAAGCAGCACAGTGGGGTTTCTCAACTGTGTGTGGGACCTGTGGTGGAAATAGGGCTAAAGCTGCAGCAACATCTCTTCATAGTTCATTCCCACCCCTCACCCCTTTTGCCAATATTACCCATGTATGTTCTGTGACCGTGAGTCAAATCGTGTCCTTGGGGCAACAGTTGTTGTGGGAACTTTGCAAAATGAGTGTTTGAATGCATCGGTGGTTTAATGAGCATTTGCCACCTCAAGACCTATTCTCTATATTTTCTTCCAAAATTGGAGAAAGCGTTGTTTTCTTCACGAAAGCTCTGCTGGGGACAGAGTGACAGACAGGTGCGGTGTTACACCGTGACTTCTGACACGGCGAACAGTTGTCATGGCTTGTTTGTCCTTTGTGTTTTTCCTGACTAAACCACTGGCTGTAACTGACGGTGTGGCTGTGCATAACCTCCCCAGTAATGGCATCCCGTCCCCCTGCTGTTTGCATGTCAAAGGCTCAATTTGCATTCATTACCTTGTAGCTAGATGTGAGACATTTCTCATTAAATCCTCAGTTTATCTCCCAGCTCCATACGCAGATTCTTGCTTTCTCCACATTGTGCATTCAGTCCCTTCCACAGCACACAGTCCGCAGGTGTTTGTTCAAAGCAGGTTTCTCAGGAGAAGACGTGGAACTGAGATGGTGGACTGACGTGGAATGAATAGCCCCACCACATAAAGAATAGCTGACTTTCGTCTGAAGTTTACAGTAAGGAGACCCATCATCAGTCTTGGTCTTTTCTTAGACTGTTTGACAAACTGACTAAATGGGAGGAGGGGGAGGAGTGCGTCTCCATGGCCCTCTAGCACAGATAGGTGATGTGAATGTCCCCGAGGGCCGTCTTCTTCCTGCGTTGTGTTACAGCTGACGTTGTGCAGGGCTCACCAGTTTTGTCCACACTGGCTTCTTGCAGCTGTGGCCCTTCATGTGTCCAGAGTGGACAAGTTCTTGTGTCTTGGCAGAACTGCTCATGAAAGATATGCAAATGATATAGAGGAGATCTGGTCTCGGAACTGATGGATCTGTGGGTCCTGCGTTTTTGAGAGACGCGGACCCTGGGTACAAACTCCTCGTGCAACTCTCCCTCTAAGGAGACCTTGTGTCAGGTGTTCTCCTCACAGCTGGGTATTTCTGGATGTTTCCTCAGGGGGGCTTGCAGCAGGAGGCTTTCCTTCTGCAGGAGAGGATGCTGGCTTTGTGCTGAGTTTGAGGTGTGTTTCCCACAAACAGGTGGAGTTCTTTGAGCCGTTCTGGGACAGCGGGGAGCCGCGCGTTGGGGAGAAGGGCGCCCGGGGCTGGAAGGCCTGGATGCATCAGCAGGAGAGAGGAGGCTGGCTTATCCCCAATGAGCTAGGTGAAGGGGTTTCTCTGGGTTTTTGCTGCCATGCTGGAAGAAAAAAATGATCCTGGTGTGACTATCAAACTGAAAATGAAACATAACTTAAAATGACTTTCAGTGACATGTACATCTTTATAAATTGAAGTCATTCAAACTAGTAAGTCTCTTTGAGGAGAGATGTGATGTAACTGAATAAAACAGACTGAATTTTCCCCTTTACAGATGACGACGACGATGACGACCAAGACGACGGCTCAGAGGTGAAGGACAAAACCTGGCCTAAGTGGCGAATCTGGCTTGATGTGGAGGCTTCCCGGGAGGCCAACCATTGGTTACCATGGAGACCTGACAAGACCAAAGGCCAATCAGAGGAGGACTGTGAGGACCCAGATCGACAGGTACTGCCCTCATTGGCAAATAATTTTGTCTGTCCTGTGTCTCTCTGTAGGGAGACTCCTAATAACTTTGTCTTGTCCCCCAGGTCTTGTTTGATGACGTGGGACCCTCTATGATCTTCCTCTCAAAGCCTGAGCTCCGGTTCGAGCTGCTCTGTTCCTTGTTGCGTTTCTTAGGGTTACCGAGTGACACGGACTACCCCCCCGGGCCATCTTGGAGTGTCCTGCTGGACAATCTCGCACTGCTGGTGGAGCAGCCAGATGCAGACAGATCGCTGAGCTGTGCTGACCCCCTGCAAGCTGGGGTCTGCCCAGTCGGTCACATGACCACCCTGGGTGCTCCTCAGAGGTGGGTTGGCTTATGCAAGCAGGGGGAGGAGTTCATGCAGAATGTCCTCCATCAGATTTGGCCCCTGCTGTCTGCCCCAGAGAGGTCTAAGCTCTCACTTTACTGGATACAGTACGAGAAGCTCAAGGTGGGTCTATAAGTCTGTCCTCATTTTGACTGAAGAATAACATTGTAAAGAAAAAACCTCTCTCAGAGGTTTGTATTTATTCATTTAGCAAGTGCACAACTCAAAGTAAACAGACACGTGGTTCTTGAACTACTAGTACTTTGTCCAACACGGGTATTTTCCAAAGTGGGAGTCCTTGACTTCTAAGCTTCCACACGAGTGAAGTTATTTAATACCTTTTTCTGAGTTATGAACAACTGAGTCTGATTTTTCACACTTCTCTGCAGTGCATTCACTTCCTTTAGTGCCCCACTCTTAGTTCCACGTTACACTGCTGATTTGCGACATTTCACCTCCAGCCAATTTCTACAAAACCTTTACACGTGCAAGTAGTGGGATCCCTCGGCCACGTTTTTGTCAGCACACGACTGATGGAAAGTATAATTTTTCAGAAGAAATGCAGAAATGTACAGTTTAGAACAGGTTAACAATCAAGTGTTTTGCACAGTATTGATCATACAGTTTGTCGTCCGTATGTCGGCTTGGTTCCCCTTGTGCTAAGAGGCCACGTCCTGCGTGTCCATCCTGTTTCCCCAGGTAGTACGATGTGTCCGCAGCAGGAACAAGCGACACGTAAGATCCCAGGGCAAGCGGAGCAAGAAGGTGGCCAAGCGGCTGTTGAAGGAGGCGGGGAACCGCAATGACTTGGCACTGTGGAGAGAGTACGGACACATCGAGTGGCTGCTGGGCAACCTGGAGGAGGCCCGGAAGGTGTTGGACACAGCCTTGTCGCTCGGTCTGTCCCGTGGCTTGCGGGACGCCGCCCTGTGTGACCTCTGCCTGCTCTATGCCCAGTTGGAGGTGGAGCAGGGGGCGGGGTCAGCAGCTGGCACAGCTTCTCCGGCTCTCCACATTCTCACTTGTCTGGCTGAAGGTGGGACGTACTCACCCTTGAGTGGCCAGGTGTCCCCTGTGTCCATCCTGAAGGCCCGACGGACCTACGAGCAGGTGCAGGAAACCAACCTGAAGCCCGGGTTTGTTAGCTGCTTCGCCCTCTTCCAGTACCTGACCATAGGGGTGGAAGCTGCAGATAAAGTGTACCAGCAGGCCACGGAGCGACTGAGAGCCAGTCACACAGCCCCCCAGGAGGAGGCACTGGATGAGGTCGACCCTGACCTGGAAGCTCTCTGTCTGGCACGAGCCTCGTTGCTACGACACGTCACCAGCGTGTGCCCCCTAGCCCGTCTCCGCGACACCCTCACCTCCGCACTCTCCCACTTCCCCAGCAGCTCCCGGCTGTGGAAGCTCTACCTATTGGCAGAGAGCAGGTACCACAATGCCGGTCGCGCCCGCCGCTTCCTCCACACAGTCACCTGTCGCACCACAAGTGTCACCCCTCGGTTGTTCGCCATCCGTGCTGAGCAGAAGAGGAAGGAGTTGGTGGACACGGTGCAGAGGTGAGATGGAGGGAGTTCCACTGTTCCCAGTACAGTGCAGCTGTGTAAACTGGCCAACACAGCTTAGCTGACGCCTCCCTTTTGACAGGAGTGATCATTATGGAGACATTCGGGTCACCCTGCCGGAGACGGGGCTGAGCCACCGCATCCGAGGGCTGTTTGAAAGCGCTGTGGCCACTGAGAACGGGTCACGCTGCCCCCTGCTCTGGAGGATGTACATCCACTTCCTGGTAAACTTCCTGCTGCTCATTCGGGGTCCCTCGCTCTCTCACACCATCACCGCACACTGCATAGCGCAGCACTGGACCCACCATTGGCATGCGCAGTCGCTGGATTCCTGGCGACGGCTCTGATTGGCTCGTGTGCTTCCTGCAGGTTTCTGAGGGGAACGTTGACAGGGGCAGAGGGATGTTTTACAGAGCGCTTCAGAACATACCGTGGGTAAAGGTAAGCAGGAATTTCTTCTGAAGCACTCCGTGTTTGATTTGAGCTGTTGATGATGATGATGATGATGATGATGTGTTTGCACAGGGCCTCTACATGGATGCCATGTTGCTGTTCCCGGACCACATGCAGGAGTTTCTGGATCTGATGCAGGAGAAGGAGCTGCGGCTGCGTCTACCTATGGAGGAGGTGGACATCCTACTAGAGGACTAAGCTCCTCATCTCCCACAAAAAATCAACTGTAGAAAATAAGGTCCTGTTGAATTTTTTTTTTTTTAGATCAAGTACGTTTACAAAGTCTGACTGGCTGAAGTATGATAAACAAGTTGGTGTTTGAGTGTATATAGGTTGTATGTATGCTGGAACTAATAAAAAGACCTAAACTTGTATTTTACATCTGGTGCTGAGCGCTTCGTTCTCAACGGGAACAGTGGAAACTACATGATGCCCTTCATGTGTCCCACTTGTGTGAGTGAAGCAGTGACTCAGTGGAGTGTGTGGAGTGGGGAGTGTGGGGGGGCTCCCGTCCTCTGGAATTCCGGTCTGAATAATAAGATGCAGGCTAATGGTGCGAGACGGACCTCCCCCACCTTGCTGAGCCATTGACTCAGACTGTGGCCAAGCACCGAGGAGGAAGCACCCAGCAGGATGAAGCTCAGGATGCTGTGCGTGATCTCGGCCCTGATTCTGGAGAGTTCCGTCACCGTGTCCGCGGTACCAGGTAGGTGTACAAGTTCGTGGAAAGAAATGGGATTTAATGAGAATAACATTTCAATAATCTTGCACTTCTAATAGAAAAAATTCATGGCGGCATTTAAATATGACACTATTGTCTATGCTGACCCCGCTTCTGTAAGCAGTGTAGGGCTGTTGTGCACGTTTCTGTTTTTAGGGCCCCGACGGTGTAAACTCATCTTGATGGGTCACTTTTCTGCAGTGTTGAGACTTGTGAAGATAGAACTAGCTAGCAGAGCGACTGAGTTTGCAATGCTGTGCGTTCCGCTGCTCCAGATGACGAGTGCAACGACGAGCTGCCCGCGCGCGAGAACTGTGAGTTCGACGAGGTGTGTGAGGACGCCTCCTGCAAGCACAACGAGTACGTGACATGTCACATGAACCGGTGTGGCACGTGTGAGGCCGTCTTCCGCGGCTACGACAACCTCACAGTGAGCTGCGATGAGTGTACGACACCCCGCTCTCATCTCTGTATACACACACACACACACACACACACACACACACACACACACACACACACACACGGCTCCCTGACACGAGTTCCCAACATGTGCTGATGTCCTGTGCAACACAGTGACCCCAAAGTGTCGCCTGATGCACCTGGAGATGCTGAACAAGCGCCGTACTGGCAGCATCCTTCCCGGTGGGCGGCTGGACATGGAGTATGACCCCGAGTGTGACGAGAATGGGATGTTCCGACCGAAACAGTGCGACGACGACTCAAACCTGTGCTGGTGTGTGGACAGCGCGGGCGTGAGGGTCACCGATAAGACCGGTGACGACCCTAAGTGCGACCGTCTAGTACGAGTCCAGTGAGTGACGCTTTTACCAAACCCTGAGTCTAAATATTATGTCTAAATATTTAAATTTCATTATAGGAAACATTGAAACCATAAGTAATGTTGTGGATCTTGAGGTTCTCCTGGGCTGTAGCTGATGAGTTTCCTCTGTGGGTGCTAATAAAATCTCAATTTTAAACTTCAGTTTAAACTGTTTGAACACTTGGAAGTACAATACTGTCCTAGAGAGCCACTCAAACCAGACGGCTTTAACTCTCATTATTGGTTTACAATTGTCTGGCCTGTAAGTAATATCATGTTTACAGTTTTCCACCATTCAGTTGTATTTTACTGGCAGCCAAAATAAGAAAACTATTAGCATGTAAGCACTGAGTGATCAAAAACAGTAGGATAGCAAATTGAAATAGAACGAAATGTGCATGTTTTCTCCCTCCAGGCTCCTCTCAGCTGAGGACGGTCACCTGGTAAAGAAAATTCAGGTTTTAAATGCTCATGTTGAAAGTCTAACTTGTTTGTTCCACAGCCTCATCGAGATTTTATTTGCATTCAAAATGGAGTTCAACCCTCTCGCCAGAACCAAAGATGCGATACGACGGTATGGTGTTTCAGCCGTCACTCACGCATGTAGTCGTCGTAAATCCCTTTAGTTTAAAAATTCATCAGAGACCTCCTTAAGAGGGGTAAAAAAAACTTCTGCACCACTGGTGCGATGTTATTGGGTGTGCTGTCGTTTCAGGCAGCTGGTCTTCAAGCTGGTGAAGGAATACACGCTGGACACCACCCAGATACTGGAGATAAACGTACGCGCTCAGTTTCCCTGCCTGCACGTTTGTGTGCCGTTTGTTATTAGCTCCTTTTTGTGGCAGCGGCTTTGTTGTCCGCCCCCAGATTGAAGAGCGCTCCCACGTGGTATCGATCCGCCTCACAGAGAACGGCACCAAAGACCCAGTAGACGTAGCAACGGTGGCCCACTACATTGAGCGAGATGTGAGGGGACTTTTTATCCAACACCTTTTGCTATGAGCAGTTTTGATAGATGCACAGTTTGGCTGATAAGGGGAAATGTGGAATATTTAATTCAGATGCGGAATTGATGCAGTTCTTACTGATGTAGATGGGGGCTCTTGTTGTGTCACATGAGATAAATTGTGTTAAAGCTATGTGTCACATGTTGGCCAGTTAAAGAGCAGCAAGTTTGGCCTGGAGCTGGATGGACGGAGCCTCGAGGTGGAACGCGACTCCATCAAGGTGCTGTTCTTTGACAATGAGCCGCCGCGAATGAACATGAAGACCATCTCGCCAGGCTTCGCCGCCATCATCATCGTCATCGCCCTGGCCATCCTCACTGGCATCGCTGTTTTTGTGAGTCCTGACAAACTTTGCCATCTGAATGCCAGCACTTCCAGAACCAGAGTTTAACACCGCTGAGGACCAGTCTGTCATTACACTTTAAGGACCGTGGTCTCCTAGGAAAAAGCGCCCATCTCTGTCTCCATCCCCTCTCTGACAGGTGGTGGTGCGTCGGAGAGCCGAGCAGGAGAAGAGGAGGTTACAGTTTGAAGTCGTTGAGGTACAAAGAACACGGAGCAATATTTACTTGCAGAAATAAGCTGGTTTATGTGACACACAACAGCCTGGTTGATCATATGTTTGTTCTGTCTATTCTGGTAGTTTTATTTCCTGCATCTAACTGGCTGTTTAAAATAGCAGGTGGCTATTAAGTCTGTCTTCTGCTTTGTGTCCACAGGGTCAAGGACAAGATGACTACCACATGACACAGAGAGAGACTATGGCTTATTTTGTCATGTGACATTCATATTGTCACTTGTGCTGATATTTTCACATAGTTGATATCTAAAAGACACTTCAAGTATTTCACCCTTAAAATGGTTACAAAAAATACAGGGAGCAGAAGTTAACTGGAGCGACACGTTGATTCCATAAACTAATGTAGATACAATAGTCAACCAGTAGGTGGCACCATTTACTTGAACTTTTCCTCAAAACAAAAATGTCTAATTCTAATTTCCAATAAATGTAATGTAATGTAATGTACAAATGTTATAATGCTGCATACGAACGGGCATGTTCCTGTATTAGTTATGTCACTTAGAGTAGAAATAATCCTTTGATTTTGCTTAAGTTGTTCCAAGCCAAAAAGTGTTTAGTGCATAAAGAGTATGAAATACAAAATTTTATTTTCTATTTGATTTTCACAAGATGACTAAAGCAGACAAATGTCACGTGCATGTACAAAATATGAGGGGGAAAAGCAAAGGTGTCAGCACTGGAACGTGAAGATGGGGGGAACTGGAGTTATAAGTAGAGTCCCTCTGGTGTCCCCTCTTGCTTCTTGTAAAGCACATTTTCTTTTGACTTCTTGAAGTCCTCGTTTGTGACCTTCATGCGACGCTCGCGCAGCGCCATCAGCCCGGCTTCTGTACAGATCGCCTGCGATGGGAGGGTAGGAGGGGTTAGTGCCACAAATCTAACACACAAATGGTTTAAGTGCAGGCTGGAGCAATTTAGTATGAAGTGACCTTAATAGCCAGGAAATCCCACTACTGCAATATTATAAATCCAGCTGTAAGTAATTTGAGTTGTTAGATCATAAAACACACCTTGATGTCAGCCCCGGAAAGATCGTCCTTGGCCAGGATGAGGTCATCTAGTGTTACGTCGTCAGCCAGTGTCATCCGGCTCGTGTGAATTTGGAATATTCTGCGCTTTGTCTTCTCGTCTGGGAGCGGAAACTCGATCTTGCGATCGATTCTGCCTGAAGAAACACCGGTGTGGAGGATGATGCGTAAGGGTCATGTATTCGTTTTTTTTTTTTTTTCCCCCGGACTATCCTCTGGTCAAAGCCCACCTGGTCGGATGAGGGCGGGGTCTAGGGTCTCTATCCTGTTGGTGGCCATGATGACCTTAACGTCACCCCGAGAATCAAAGCCATCTAGCTGGTTGAGCAGCTCCAACATGGTCCTCTGGATCTCACGCTCTCCACCGGAGTTGGAGTCGTACCTGTGAACAACACATGCTGCTGACCACAGGCCCCAGTGCCACTGCTGCCAAAGTCCATACAAGTCCGTGTCAGAGTGTGAGATCAAGACTGCAGAAATTTGTTTCCCAAGTTGTCAGTGTAACCAGAAATAAATTTAAATGTAGAAACACTCAAGTGCTGTACCTCTTGGTCCCGATAGCGTCAATTTCGTCAATAAAGACGATGGAAGGTGCGTGTTCCTCAGCTACTCTGAAGAGTTCTCTCACAAGCTTGGGGCCGTCGCCCAAATACTTCTGGATGAGCTCAGATCCTACCACACGCAGGAACGTGGCTGACGTCTGGTTGGCCACTGCCTTGGCCAGCAGGGTCTTCCCTTGTGATGCACAGGAAACAGCAGCACATTAAGACTCACTACCAACGTGGTAAAGAGGTCACTGCTACACATCCGGTCTTTTAGAGCCTCCCTGTTCATTACCACCCTGAGCAACAGGAATGCAGTGGGTATTCATCTGACTCACCTGTGCCGGGTGGACCGTACAAAATCACCCCTTTTGGAGGCTTGATCCCCATCTCCTCATAGTACTCTGGATGGGTGAGCGGAAGTTCCACTGACTCCTAGAAAGACACATATCACATTGCACATAAATTACATCATATTACTTTAAAAACTAGGATTTCTCCCTTTCGCAGTAAATACACCAGGAAAGTATCACTGTAAAAGTGTTAAAAAAAATTAAATTAATTAAAAATTTTTTTTACCACTTTCTCATGCTGACATAAGTGACATGACTTGCTGTTTGTTACAAGTAAAGGGGATTGGAGGAAGTCAAAATAACAGTGTATATTATGCACACAGGACATAAAGGTACTGTAAACTTGTGATTATGTTCTCAATATGTTGACCAAAATAAATTTCAGGCAGTAACAGTTGGTGTGGTTCTCTCACAGCAAACGCACCTTAATCTCCTGGATTTGGCTGTCCAGTCCTCCGATATCTGCATAGGTCTCCTGCGGAGCCTTTTCCACTTTCATGACCGTAACCAACGGGTCGGTGTCATCCATCAGCACCCCGATGACTGCGTGAACCTGACATTGATGTGACAAGTGTCACAGGCTTCAGTGCAGATAACCTAAATAAGACTATGTATTTGTTACAGCCAATCAGCTTCCACTCGCACCGATCGTCCAGGTAATGAAATGAGTTTGTCACTGAAAGGAGTGGCAGTACCTTGTGATTAAGCAGCACAGAGCAACCGGGCTCTAGGAGGTCTTTGTCCACAAATGACAGGATGCTGACATAGTGTTCTGAGCCCACAGATGTGGACACAATGGCATGGTTGTCATCTATGATCTCCTCCAGGGTTCCCACTGACATGGGAGTTCCCCGCAGATCATCGACCTTTGACCTCTCCTCCTGCAAATTAACATAGAACCAGAAAATGTCAGTCTAAAAAGCTCCAGTGTACATTAGAGAGCCATATCATTCAAGAGAACAGGTCCCCAATAACAACCTCCTGCTTCTCCTCTAGTGGCTTCATCTGTTCCTGGTTGCGAATGAACTCCTCCTCCATCAGTAAGTAGTCTTTGATTCTCTCCTGTTTTAGAAGCTTCAGTCGACACTGAGTGTGAGGGGTGACTGAGGAAGACAGCAAATGGATCAGGAGAGTTAAAAAACCTCACTTTGCCAGTGAAAGAGACAAGGGTCCAAACCTGTAATCAAACAATGTCAGCTCTCATTCACATTAAAAACTATTGTTACTATTAAGTCCAAAATTACCTAAAGGCAGCTTGCTGGCAGCATCGGGTCCCTTTGACTTTTTCTTCTTCTTCCCAACTCTGGTGGGAATGGGCGGTTCATACTTCTTTTTCTTATCCTACCAATCGGAGACATTTTGCTTGAAACACTGTGTGCATTGTGTGAGGCGCAGGGATAGGACAACAACAATGGTGTGTCTTCTGGCTCAGTGGTGACCAGCTACAGCTAAAGACCTGCTGGGGTCTCACCTTGTCATCTTTCTTCCCTCCCCCGGCGCCGTGGCCGCCACTCTGATTTTGACCCTTCAGGCGAGGAATATAGTAACATTAACGGCAGCACAGAGCAGCAACTTGAACCACAGCAGACTGTCTGGACGTCAAGCTAACAATGAGCACCATCGGTTTGAAAGCCGACCCCGCCACAAACAAGACCAGGCAATTTGTTTTTTAATGACAGCAAGACAAACCATTGACATGATAACTATGTTCAAGTAAGCAAATGTATTATTGGAGTCATAAACACCCTACTGACAGGAGGATACTAATGAAAGCGGCTAATGCTAACATGCTAGCCTAACAACAATGTTCAGACAAACGGAAGAGACGGGCGATACACTTCAGAACGAACGTGGAGTTACTTCACTGGGATCGCCTCAAAAGACGGAGAATAAAAACAAAATACTGAAGGCTATAATAATTGAAAACAAAAATGAAAACGCCGAAGTAATAGAAGCTGCTCACTCACTTACCATTCTCGCACACTACACGCGGAAATGCGTCACGAACAAAGGAAGTTACGTGATAAAGTGCGCGATGGAAAAAAAAAAACTCCTTTACGTCATGTTTTAAACACAAAAAACAGCTGTGGCAGTTTAGTACTCTGGACCTAACTGAGATTCGCTAAATGTAGGCGTAAGAGGCATGTGCATGGCCCTGTTTTTTCTAAATAATTTTCTGTGGAAAATTTTCAAAAAAAGCATATTTACACCACCTCTTGTTACCTGCTTCTTGTCCACTGCAGAGTCGATCCTAGAACCAATGACCCTGAGTCTGAGTCCACATTTTAAGGAAAGAAGGTCAATTGCAGGACAACCACACCCTCACACAATGCAGGCAGCTTAGACACCCCAGTTCACTATATCACATGTCTTTGGACTGTGGAAGGAAACGCTCAAACACGGGGAGAACATGCCAACACCACACTGACTGAACAGAGATGAATCGAGTGTCTTAAACTTTATAAGCTGAGTTCTGTGAGGCACAACTGCTGCACTACTGTGTCAAACTTTTTCTATATTTAGATCACATATTTTTAAAAACTTTTTTGTACAGTCAGATTTACCTTAATATGCAATTAAGTTATGCCAAGAAGAAACTGAATATAATCCTCATGTTTATAAATGTCTGGATTTTTGCTTTAATTTACACCAAAGTAAATTTCAGTTCAGTAATTTGTGTCTAATGTACTGCTTACACTATGCATCTGATGCTCCATTTATACAAGTTTATGTATTTTGGCACAATTGACTATATAATTCCTTTAAAAATGTGTTATTGTAATATCTTGTTATTTTTGTTTTCATATGGACAAGAATTCATCGAAAACCATTTCTTACAAACTATCTTCAAGCTTCATTTATTTTGTACACAAAGTTTTGCATTAATTTATTAGAAGGCTTTCTAAATACTGGCTGCAGTTATGGGCAGAAATCTAGTGGTAGCCGACAGCACCTTAGCAAACTGCTGGGTTTCTAGTTGCACCCAGAATAGTGCGGAATGAAAGACCTGCTCTGTCCCTCAAACACAATCTTAGTCGGCTTGGATGGTATCAGTTTTACCCAGTATCTAGCTGATATGTTGGGGAAACTCATTCTTTAGCTGCCTGATCTGTATGGTCCATCCTCAGACACACTGACATCAGAGAGTCTGGCGTGTCCCTTACTTCAGTACATACTTACTACAAAAGATCCTTGCTGGCAGGTTTACTGTGTTGCAGTTATACCTTGTATAGTTGGTCTCATTCACATGTAACCTCTCTCTGTAACCCTTACTATATACCTGTTATTTGTTCTGTTATCCTAGTCTGCTGTTCAGGGCTCTGAGACACTGTGTGAGAACTGCTCTATGAAAAAAAATTGAATTGAACTGAATCCTTGTGGATCGTGAGCTTGTCACTACTTACATGTGTTGTGGGAACAAATTAACTCGAGCAAGATGGATATACAAACACAAGTCGGGTTTTATGGGATAAGCAACCGACACAACCACTCCTGATCTTAGCGTGTGAGATCAACGGAACTTCCGACACATTGCTTCCTACGCAAGCACCGTAATGACTGCTTACTTGATGAAAAGTCCACACTTGTGTGTGTGTGTGTGTGTGTGTGTGTGTGTGTGTTTCTTGCCTTGCACATCACTCCGGTTTAAATATTCAAGAAAAGTGTGACATTTGCAGTCTAGTGTGGTCTGGTCCTCTGCGACTCACTCGACTTGTTAAAAGTGCCTCTGCAAACACGCCTGCATTGGTAGCTGTGGTAGTTAATGTTGTACATTAGGCCAGGGAAACAGCTGCTTAGGCACACAGACTGAGTGCATGACTGCTGTTACTGATCGTGCAGATTCTGGCTAGTGGCTTTCCAGGCAGACATTAACAGGCCAATCACCGCATGTATTTACTGCCTCATTAGCTTTGTGTCCCTTGGCAATGATATGCAAATATGGATGGCAAACAGGTCAGGGAAGCAGGACGATGGGGTCCATTTGAAGTTCCTCTAAACACCGAGCCCTAGGCTTCCTTTAATTTCTTCTTCTTCACACTGACATCAAACAAATGTTGCTTTTCTACAAAGCATCTTACACTGCCAAGCTACATACAGTGATTTATACCCATTTGTATGGCGGGGAAATTTATTTTTTACTGCAGCAATTCAGGGTAACTACCTTGCTCAGTGGTACTACAACAGGAGCGGGGATTCAAACCCATATCTTTTGAGAGCAAGGCAGCAATTCCACGCTACCTGCTTAACCCCCTTAAGAGTTAGATGAATTTAATGGATAATTTTCTCATGAACACAGCTGGGAGAATCATATGTGGCCTAAATATAACATTTACAGAGGAAGAAATACATGACATTATTTAAAATTATTTATTGTCGTAATGTACTTTTTAGCCAGAACATTGTTCCTTGCGCTTTATTTATTGAGACAATATTAGCAAATGACTTCTGATTTTTATCTTTGAGATAAAAAGTGCTGTAAACACTGTTCAGTGGAACAACCTGTTCAGGTCAGATGAGACAGAAGTTTGATTAAAATAAGGCAAACCATCTGGAGCCTTTAGTACAGATAAGCTGTTACCTCATCCCAAATTCACGTGCTTTCATGATTTTGCCGATGCTGACTGTGTGCGTTTCATAAAGCAGGTGCGTCTTTGCAACACATTTTCAAAGAGACTGAAAATGTTGCGGTGTCTTTCTTTTGATGTCCTAAATCATACATTATTCAGCGTCTGTCGGACGCCAGTTCCAGCGTTCACCTTTTAAACACCATCATCTCCTGTGAACAACCTACTCCTTTTAAATGCAGAAAAGGAGGGAAAAAAACTCCCCTGAAAAACATTGACGGAGTATAATTTTTTCTTATCTTATTATTAACAAACTGACTAACAAATGACTAACATGAAAAGCTGGTGTCACTCTGGCATGATGGGAAGTCAGCACTGCCTCTACTGTAGTGACAGTAACCCTGCATTGAGACATACAGGTGCTCAGATGCCTCCTGTCTCTGAAGAAGCTGTGTTTACATCTACAAGCATCATAATGTCTGTAGTCTCTCTGTGGAGAGGAAGATGGTTACGGAAGGCATGTGGGTCGGAACATTAATTAATAGTTTTCAAAAAGCTAGCAGTGGTTGCCAAAGTAATACCATAGTGCACAGCATGGATGATGAAACCCGCCTTCCATATCTGACCTTAAGCCCCATGCCGAGACACGACTTTTTCAAGAACGTTTTGCTGATACCTGAGCTTGTGTTGCAACCCAACCAACATCTGCAGTAGTGCTGGACTCCCCCCACAGCTGCATTAACAGGGATTGTTGTACTTTGTTGCTGTCCTGCAGCATTCAGGAATTCACATATTGAGGTAAATGGATCTTCAGTGGTGGCAGTTATGTGCATTAATTCTAACAGCAGCTTTTTAGTCCTCTTCTGTGCATACAGTGTGGAAGCTTGCATGGAAGCAGCTCTAGTTGTCATTGTCAAGGTAACAAGGCAACTGTACCATAAATAGATATGCATAATAAAAAAAGTTTTCAATTTTGAGAGAGAATCTTTCATTTTTCCTCCCTTCCACCAAAGAAATTAAGCAGTGGAACATGTTATATTTATTTTCCTTGACACAGGTGTCGCAAAAAAAAAATGATCAAACTTAGATTTCAACAAAATGTACTGCTTAGTGGGAAAATGTTTGAACATTTAAATAATCCATTAATGATATATATATATATATATAAAAAAACAGGTTCCATTTTGGTTTGTAATACAAAGACATTCATATTTCACACTGTGCACTGATTCTTACTGAACTTGATTCTTATGATAGACTTAAGACATTTCGAAGATCTCTTATTTAAGGGACAAAGCAGTCAGACTTGAAAGTTGTCTACCTATGTCTCATAACAGGTACAGCCTTGGAGGGATAGAAGATGTCTCAATATTGCCATGATGCAGAAAAATTAGGCTATGGGTTCCCTTTGCTTCATAATACACTAAATTGTATGTTTTTTTATGGCGAGCAATGAAGCAACTCATTTGATCTCCCAGAAAGTCATACTGATTTAACAAAGGTCTTAAATATGCAAAGTCCTCAATTTTTATCATTGCATTTTACTGTAATAAGCTTTGGCAGAGCAAAATGACCCTTGGTGCTCCTTGCTCTCAACCAGACTCAAGTTGTGTTTTGTACTGTTGATTTTAATATGAAAACAATACTACTGGTCAAACAGAAGACAGTTCATTGGCCGAATATTGGCCAAACTCTGCAGCCTGCGGTGAAATCTTGCATCAATAAAAAGAAATTAACATAATTTGTGTTGTTATAGCAGCAGTAGTTCTCAAACATGCCACATGAAACCTCCAGGTACTGGGGTGACTATGAGGGGTGTCTCTCTCAGGCTGCGCTTTGTCAGCTGACCTTCATCCGCTGTCTGACGTTTTGCGCACATACAGTTGTAACACATTTGTACTTCAGTGATCCACGGTTCAGATCCACGAAAAGGATGGAACAAACATGCGCACTCATTCCTTTTGGCCCTTTTTGTGCAGCATCTTGGAGAATGCAGTGGCTCATCTGTCATCGCTGGTCTCTACCAGTCTGTTGTTCATGATGGCCAGAGCTCCTACTCCCCCAGAGAAGCCGTTGTGTTGGGTGCCAGCCACTGAGTGGCTTAGGTGGCCAGTGGCTGTCTCTGAGAGCTGCTTCTGCATGATGGCCAGAGAAACCTTGTTAGCTGCCAGGAAGTCCCTCATGGAGATCATCTCCCCAGACATCCTACGTCCATCCACCTCACTCTCATTCCCACCATCCGTCTCAATGGAGACGTTGCGGCGAGTGCGCTGCTGGCTTGGCATCACAAGGTTCCGGCGGAGGATGTTGCCAGGGCAACAGCGACAACTCCCACATGGACGCTCTAGCCCCCGCACGATCCAGTTGAGTATCTGCTTGATGATGATGGAAATGACATTGAAGAGAGAGTAGATGCAACAAACACCCATGAGGATGAAGAGGAAGTTGCCTAGGCGGTAGGCAACCTGATGCTCATAGTGCAGCTGCTGACTGCTCACCAGATCCCCAAAACCGATAGTGCTGAAGGCCACGAAGCAGAAGTACAGCGAGTCCATGTAGCTCCAACCCTCAACGGCCGAGAACATTGCAGATGCACAGCAGGAAACCAGCATGGCAGCGAGGCAAAGGATCAGCATGACATAGTACACTGAGGGCTTCCACCCAGCCAGACTGTTAGGCCCTGTGGCGTCACGCCTGGAGCTGGACTGGCCGGCATGGGGCTGTACGCCTTTGCGCCTCCTCTGCAGCTCATGGCAGGACCTGAGCACAACGGCCAGCAGTGTTATGAGGCGCTCCAGGAAGAGATTGAAGAAGAGAATTGTGGAGGCACAGCCAATGAGCCCATAAAAAATTAAGAAGATCTTCCCCCCCATAGTGGCAGGTGTAGTCATTCCAAAACCTGGGCAGGAACAGGAAGGGGTGGTTCAGAACACGGATATCTGACAAACAGTCAGCAGGAAACCCAAAACCGCTGTTATAAAAGGTCATCAAATTCAGGTCAACAAACAAGGTGGATTTTGTTCCAGTTGAGCTCTATTTTTCAAACATGATTGGGGTGTTGAAATGCATTATAATACACATTTTAATGAACTCTTACAGGGACATTTTTACAATTAAAATGTCCCCTTTTGTGAAGTTAAGAAATAACAGAATAAATGAATACTTTATTACGCTTAAAATTATATGTACTTTAGTATTTAATTGTATGTGTCAATCACTGACTCATATATACTAGAAAAGCTGAAACTTATTTGTGTTTAGCATTTATGTTCACCGTGGTTTGCCAGGTTACTTAATTTTTTGTGAGGTTTTGCACTCCGTTCCACAAACAGTGGTTCATGTGAAGAGAGGTAAAGCCAAGGACGTCTGGTTAGGAGTTAGTAGTGAGGAGGTGTGACCCCTGCCTGTCATCTATATTTTGTCTTTGCTATTTTGATTCTGATCTCTCTTTCTTGCCGTTTCTCCTTCTCCTTTTTTTCAGTTCTCTACCGCACTTGGTCATGTGCTCTGGTTCTGAGCTCTCCCTGATAATACGTCACATTGCATGTCTGGGGTTACTATTGTTTTAGAGTAAAATTGAGTTTCCAGTGAAATTTAAACCTCGTGATGCCGCTGTAATTATAGGCAGGAGAATTAAAATCCGTTTAAATTTTATGCTAAAAGGAAAGTCTGCGTTTAGTATTGTGCTGAAATCTTATAAGGACCTGTGTTAGTCCTATTTTTGGTCTTAATAACATTTTATTCTTGTGATCTATGTTCAAATTGTCCTCTCTGCACAGATAATTGAAACAAAGAAGTCGTATGAACTACGTATACTTTTTTAGAACAGTGCCACTTGTTCACTTACGGATGTATTGCAATCGATGTAACTGTTATTTATTTGTTTCACTGTCTCTGTCTCTATGTTTCTGGGACCGACAGTATTACTCTTGTTGTGCTGGAAAAAAAAAATCATCTAGGAGTGTAAACCCTTAAAACAAATTGTACTTATTTATGTTCATCCTGGAGGTAGACTCATCCTTTGATTAAGACCAACTGAAAAATGAACGGCTCTTCTGGAACATTCTCAGCGCTCCCTCATGCCCATGTGGTGTGGATTTGACCAGGTCTGCCACACTGCAGTCACACACCTCCAACTCAGTGTGTCCAGCACTTAAATGGCAGTTAATGCAAAATCACTGCATGCTTTGTTTAAAGGATTTCTGGACGGCATGGAACTGATTCTCATACCAAACATTTGCCAGGATGACTTTACCATGCCATTAAAACCTTTATACTTCCCTGTCACAATTCACGCGAACATCCCACACTCCACACTCTGGTGCGTCACCAGAGCCAGTGACACCCCCCAAAACCCCTCCTCCACTTGGTTCCTCGCTCCGCCAGCTGCCAGTAGCTGTTACACCCTCAGCCAGAAGTGCTCTTCCAACTCATTAAGAAGCCCGAATACATTTTTGCTAATGAGAGGAGTCCTCACGAGGTCCGTGCAAAGAAGCCCCTATCTGTTTGCCTCCGTCCTCTTCGGAAGCATCAGAGGAACTAGGTTGCCATTGGTGATAAGACTAAAACTCCTTATCTTGTAGATCTTATTATTTTTTTCCACAATGGTGCAAATAAGTGGGGGGCTTCCTTTGTGCTTTTTAACTGCTGTGTTCGCTTAAGATGAAAGCAAAGTGTGAAAGATAGGAGTTAAACAAATAAGTATCCTGTGATCACCAGGGCTTTGCACCCTTTTTAGCCAATTAAAAGCTTTTCTTTCCCTCCAAGATATCTACCATTAAAAATATTTAAAGAGGGTAATTACCTTCAAGTGGCAGGAGGGCTAAAGCTTTTGCAACCCCTGCTTATCTTTTATTACCACTTGTCAACACCACACATAATCACTGTGTTTTCAGGGACTGTTCAGATGATTTGATCTTTGGGGTTCCTGCATGGAAGACCTGCTTCTATGTTGCTCTCTGCCTGGACTGGCAGTGCAGGAGGGCACAAAACCTGTTCTTCTGTGGGTGTTCATATCTCCAGACCGAGGGCCTAGGACAGTTATCAGCAGTAATAGTAATAATAATAACAAATTGCAGGACTTTCTCCTGTTTTTTTCTGCCTTCTTCTCCAAGGTGTCTCTAAAACCACAAACACTTTGACTGCCAGTTTTTATGTCTAAAAATGATGCAGTTTTTGGGCTTCAGATTTTTATAGCTCTTGACACAGAATCCTGGAAAGATTGTCCAGTCTGAGTTTTTGTCACTTTTACACCTTGTTTCACCATTGCATCAGCTATTGCATGCTATTATTCGGTAGGTTCATTTTTGAATTAAGGAACTGTAAAAACCTCCAAACTGAGCCCTTTGAGGATTTCCATTTGGGCCGCGGTTCAGCTTCATCTACTGCCTAATTTCTGTTGCTGTCATCACGTTTTCCCTGCACATTCCGGTCTGGTTTAAACCCCTTAATTCAGACGTCTTAGTAACTGCTAAGTAATAGAATTTCTCAAACGTGTGCACGTTTTTCCAGCAATATTGCTTTCCATTTAGGGTTTGCTTCCAGTGTGCAGATGTTTTATTAGAAATTACCTCCTTGTGTACGTAGAGGTCCATGTGTTCCATACAGTGATTTTTTAAAAACATTTTATAGGACAATTAAAATTTTGCCAGTGTTTTTGCACAGAGCAGCTGTTTCCTCCTTGTACTTAGCGGTCATTACATTTGCACCCCGCTATCTGTCACTTAGTGGTCAGTTAGTGGCGGCCGGTCACATGTGCTCCCGACAGGTCTAAACCCTCCACCCCCCCCAACCCCGTACAAAGCGGGAGTGTAAACTGACCGATGGTGGAGACCACGGTTCCCACGAAGTACAGCGCGCCCGTGAAGTCCCAGCGCGGGCGGCGCGCGTCCACTCGGACCCCGGCCAGGTTCGCCTCCTCGTAGGAGCGCAGCAGCGCCTCGAGCTCCGCTCTGCTCAGGTTGTGCTCGGTGCTGAAGCGCTCGAAGCGCAGCGCCCACTTCTCCTTGGCCTGCCGCTCGCGGGGCTGCTCGAGCGCCGAGAACACGGCGGCGCCGCACAGCAGGTACAGCGCAATGAGCAGCGCCAGCAGCAGGAAGCGCGCGTTGTCCTCGTTGAGCAGCCCAGCCCCGCAGCAGCCCCCGCACCGGCACCCCATCATGCGGCCGCACCGCAGCGCTTCATCGCGCTCCACCTCGCGCACAGCTCGGCTGAATAATAGCGGCAATCCGCGGCGGACAAATTTGCAGTTAAATCGTTTGGAACGGTGTGATCCTGGCGCCCGAGAGAAGCTCCCCGAAATCCAGGTGTTCCACGCGGGGAGAGAGATGAGTGTTCAGAACGGACAGGTTCACCGCGCCGTCCTGCTCTCGTGTGCGAAGTGAAGCCGCACATCGGCCGCTAACAGGTGGTAAAAGTGCCGCCTGAGATCAAACCTCCCGTTCGCGGATCCACGGGCTGGATCTGCGCACCACATGTTCGCGCCTGTCGGTCCACAGAGCGGAACACCCCCCCCCCCCCGGCTGTCAGTCAGTGTTTCCAAACACGCGTTTCCTGCCTGGGTTCGAGACCCGGACTTCGCCAGGGCGGTTGTGGGACTGCTGCTCACTCTCAGTCCTCGCGCTGTAAATCTCTCACGAGAGAAACGTCCCGCGCCAAATTGTTAGTAACTGCACTCCTCTAACTTCGTTGCCACGGTTACCGTGGAACACTTATAAACAATGCATGAAGTCTTAAGCCCACTAGATTCCTCCCGCTTCGGAGTGACATGATAAAAGTCTTTAACACTGTTTTAACTCGTACGAAATTTCAATTTTTTTATTTTGTTACAGGAACGTCAACTGTAAAAGCGACTTTTTGCCAGTGTTAATGTGTTCTTTCCAGTCACTGCATTTTAGTGACAATTCCCCAAACCTGAACATGTCGTTCAACCTGAAAATCGATTTTCGTGTCTGCATGCAGTGAGTCCAGGATTAAATTAATTACCACTACCTTGAAATCGCTTCTAAAACTGTTATTTACCAGGGCGAAAAGACTGGGTTTAACGAAAAATCATTATAATTGCACAACGTGAAAAAACAATTAAAAGGTAAAAGTATTTATATCCCCATGGGATTGTCAAAACTGGGTTGTTCAGTTCGCAGAAGTCTGAAAGCCTATTTATTAAATCTGTACTGCACAGAAGCTTAATGCATTTACATTTCATTTTAATTACTATGGATTTTTTAAATTATTATTTTCATGGAATAAGGGCCTGTGGAACTCTCTACAAGTCTGCATTTGTATACAGGATCTTCCTGAAGGTATTTTAAAAGGACCCAATTTCTTTTAATTCACTAAGACAAGCAACATACATCTGCTTTTGTCAAATTCACAATCATCTCCTGGATCAGTAGGATTTTAAACAAGTTCATTCTCATGTCGGACACCTGAACCCGGGCTATGAAAAGCAACCGGGGTCTGTGGAGCCATTGTAGGGTAGCCTCTGTCATCCCCATGCACCCCGAAGAACAGATCGATTGTGGGTGACCTTTCGGAATGAGCAAGTCTCCCCGAATTTAAATCAGTTACACCCTGCGTTGTTTTCTGCAAATGTCATCCCTTTTGACAAGAATGAGACCTGCACTGATTATACCATGGTGACCCTGATGTGTGTGTTGTACCTTCAAGGTGAGGGAAGGAGCACATTCCAGTTGGGTACAGACAGAAGGACCGTTGTCCCTTTTTCTGTGGGAACATTATCGGTTTGAAAATTGCGTAAATAAAGAAACTGAGCGTTGCGTTCTCTGTAGATTATATTAGCAGGTACAAACTGGCAGGTCCAGAAATTCATCAAAATCACAATGAAAAGAATATTTCTAGTTAACAGAAAACATTTTACACATAAAATAATGACAATTTAAAGTTTTGTTTTAGTTCAATAAAAAACCTTAAAGTTCTAGAATAATACAAGTATAGTGGATACATGATTACAGCAGTTATTTCCCATAAAAGTCTACGCCTACAAGCACATTTTTGTTTTGACTTTCAAAGTGACCATGCAGTATGATCTCCATATTACCAGTCACTATTCCAGAAAAGCTACAAGTATAAATGAGGATCAAAGACACCAAAACATATCACACCCTGGTTTCTGTCTTTCATGCCCAGTATAAAACACGTAAGGCTGCCACAGGTCATGATGGGACCCATACATTCCCATGGGTGTCTGGTGCTTGAGTGTAGGGAATGTTCCAGATCCAAGGCTGATCTGAAAATACAAGAGCAAAAAACCTTGACAACGGTATCCATGTGCATTACAGTATCATCTAGTGCTTAGTGTGGGGTTGCTAGTTATAGAATTATAATCTTACTGGTTAAGTTGAAACACATTGTTTAATAGTCCTTTGGTTAAGTTAGTTGTGAAAAGTAGCATATTGTTCTCAAGATGCTGCAAGACATCACAGAATGTTTTATACTTAATACTTCTGCCAGTAGTGCAGATCATGATAAATAGCTGTCTCTGTAAATAAAATTGTATAGTATACAATAGTATTTTCTAGTGAACATGCCCTAATCACTGGCAACAAACGATTAGCACTGAAAAACTATAGTTAGAAGAATTGGAGTTAAATATGTGCCTCTTCTTCTGTTACCAACACAGATACTATGTAAACATGTTTAGAAACATCCTCTCATCCTATCTGTATTCTGGGGAGTTTTAACAGGGTGAAAGAGGAACTGAAGCAACTGCTGGCAAGTGTCATCGCTACTCTCACTCGTGCACGCTTACGCTCCAGGGTATGACCAAAACCCTTAACAGCACCAACCTAGCCTGTTCTGCTCCTGAGCCCATGGGCCCAGAGGACAGACCCGGTGTCCATGGTAACCAGCACTGCAAAACTGGGTTAAGCAGTACAGGAGAAAAACGTAGCCCAGTTGACAGCTTTACAAACTGCATAAACAAAGCAATCAAGTACAACTGCAAAAATAACTCCAAGAGGAGGGACATTGTGTTTCTTTGGGTCAACTGGGGGTATCTACTGTACTCTGTGCCTGCACAACATGGGGGATCAGCAGCCAAAAAAAGCTGAGGACAGGCAGTGTGGCCCCACATGAGTGATGGGATTGCATTTCCCTTTGGACCATGGTGCTACACAAGCGATTACTCTCAAGTGCACCCTTTCCTGATGTGGTATCAGCAGGAGCAATAACCTGCACTCCTCCAGTTCAGTCTAAGGTGGGGGATTGTGGTGTTGCTTCCTGCATATGCAGATTTTCGCTTCAGATTTTACAAAAATTACTTTTCAGGTCAATACGCGAAAAAGCAAGTGTGTATGTGAAAAGGCCATGAGTGACTGAAGATGTAAAATGCCCAAGTGACTTGTAAGAAAAGCCAGAGGAGAATTTTCCAGATGCATATGTTGGATGAGCTAACAGTTTGACACATCTCACTGCAGAGCTTGTTGTTCCTAGATGACACATCACACTCACTTTTATAAACCCTGTATTACATGGAACTATCAATAGTTGTAACCCAGAAAAGCTAGGCAGCATGTTGCTATTGTAGGATCTTCACTTTTTACTCACAGCGAGTGCTTTAGCATACAGCATTAATATATCGTCTTACTGCTGCTCAACTTCCTCGACATGGTATCATAGTAAATCCCAATAAGTACTGAAAATAAACCACTGACTCAAATGCGATTCTGTACTTAGAACTGTTTTTGGTGAAGGGATCAATTTAAACCGGTCCATTTGAAGCCTTCAGTGTCATTCTAATATTTTAATCTGTAGATTGGTTGACATACTGGGACTGTGGTGATTTATTGTCGTCAACATCAAAACCATAACACCCCCCTCCATGTTGCCCTTCCTCAAACAGCCTACAATACACTGTCTGTCCCAATGGTAAATGTTTTCTGAAGGTAGACCCATGCTGAACACTGTCCGTACTGCTACACACTTTCATGGTAATTGTTGGGTGACTGCTTCTGCACAACTTCACAGCTTGAAGACACCCTGGCTTGATACGGCCATATCGATCTTCCAGCAAGATTTTCCCCACCATTAAATGTCGTGTTGCCGATCCAATCACACCCACCCTTTTATTATCTAGGGAATCTCTGTAGTTATGTTTGAAGTTGTCAACAACAAAATGGTGCAATCACAAGGCCTCAATTTGACAGACCATTATTTCAACTGATCTCCACAATTTGGTAGCCTCTAATTTCTGGGACACACCAGGCCACAAATAATATGAACAGTCCAAGACTGATGCACAGGTGACTCAAATTTATGCATTTAAAGAACAGTAATGCTGATGTTCAAAAATGTCTGTGTAACTCATCTTTTATCACTTGAATCATTTACTTCTTAAAAGTGACTGGTTCACTTTGTTGTGCAAAAAAAAAAAAAACAAAAAAAACCCCAAAAAAACTTATCTTACCTTTACTTGTGTAGTGCTGGGGTGGAAGATCAAAGGGCACTGGAAAGGAAGTGCAGGATCCAGTAGCAGGAAATGGATTCTTCTGGACTTTAAATGTTGTCATGTCCTAGACAAACACCATTTTTTTAACAATAAAAAAGACCTTTCACCATGTGTGCTAATCTGAAGGTGGTTGGAAGTACATAACCATTAATATGAACATAGTATTCTCCTTTTTTTTGCAGTTTCCTGATGTTCTTATGCTTCTATACCTGCAGGCTCCTCACAACCACCACCATGATTCTCCCCACTCTATTAGATACTGTAATCTTTTGCAACTCAAATCAGTAGTCTTATTACAGTACACAACTGAAGCACATGGAAAACTACTTTGTCCAATGCTCCAGGTATAAAGAACTTTTAGACCCAACCAAGAAAGGTGCAAAAGACTGAACCCTGGAGATGCATACAAGTTGCCTGTTTAGTTAGGCTCCTTTCCAGGGGTGTTCAGTACAACTCTTTGTTTTGTGCAGTATGGTTGGACAAACAAGCTAATTTTAATATGATTCTTATGTAACCAATGTAACCACCTGAGGGCTAATCTTAGAAAGGCTGCCCGTGATCTGAAGTGATGTTTGTCAGGACTAGTCAACAGAACTCTACAATTAATAGCTCAATACAGAAAAAAAAAATACATCGCATACTCAGGTCCGGGGGGTTCGAGAACATGTTCTATACCTCTCAACATGAAGAAGGTAAGGGAAGGTTCTGACTTGTACTAAGACACAATCCAAACCTTTCAATAGCTCAGAATTCCTGTGGTTAAACAGAGGGAGATACTCACAAATGCCGAGGGCAGGAACAGGACCCCCAGCTCATAGGAGCGCACCATCATTTGGGTGTTGTTTTTCTCTAGAGCACCCCAGGCAGCCTTAGAGAGGTTGGCACTAACAGAAGAAGCAGGGTATGGGATACGTTAACAAGAATAGCACGAAACAGCACCGATCTGATGTCCACGGAGCTGGAGGAGGCTTAGCTCCCTGCATAATTCAGCTGGGCTGGCAGAAAGGTGCTACTACTACCATGATAGGAAAGTTCTTTGTGGGACTCCACCAGAGTTTCCAAATCCCAGTTTCCTATTGAATATGCCATGGGGCTTAATCCTAATGCAGCCATGCCTCACAAGCTTCTTGAAAGAGCATTGCTACACCAGACTACTGGGCAAAAGTGCAAGACAGCGCTTTGCTTTGTATCACTGATAAGGAAAACAGCATAGATATGAAACCATGAGATGCAGTGATAGACTGAAAGGTCCAAACCAAGGAACACAGTGTGTTCACTAATAGTACTCAAATATATACCCATAAAGAGCAGTAGGGTGCATAGCTTGTTGATCAACGCAAAAAGCAAATGTGAATACAGTGTCGTTCTTTATAATGCAATGGCAGGAGTGCAAATTAAGGTTTCACTAAGAGCATGTGGAGATATCTACAGAAGAGAAGTTGTTTTTTCTTTCTGGAGTGGAATGACAGGCTGTGTTCAACTTGTTTCAGACAATGATCACTGTCATCAAATTATATACATGAATACGCCTTACATATTTTTACTGTGCAGTTGCTTTTTTGCCCCTGCATTGTAGCTTAAAAGGGGCTGCAGTGTTACCTTTGCGATGGGAAGTCAATACAGTGAAATCAAAGAATCAAACCCTCACTTAACCATCACCTTCATTATTTGAGCCTTTTTCCCCACTGTTCCTGCTGCTTTCTGTATACTAGCAGGTCTCAGATCACAAGAGGTCTCTGGTCCTGGTGACCTTCTGTGATTTTGTTTAACCAACAGCGGAATTAAATAGCCTTGGCTGAGCTGTTGTACAATTCAAAACATTAGTTGGAGAATCTAAATTATATTGGTTATTTAATACTCTTAATTGTGAAATGTTACCTGAATAAATTTCTAGGTGTTTTTTGCTTTATAAAATGTTAAAAATACACTGTTGTAACTTCAATTAATAAGCAATTGCAATGAATCCATACATTATTGCAATCAATCACAGAAATTACTTATTTTGTCCTTTATTGAAGAAAAAAATAAGGGATTAATATTTTGTCAGTACAAATGCAGTGGCTTTGGTTTTTATAATATATTCACCATAATAGGCATTCCTCAATACCACTACTTCTCAATTTTACTCGACGCAAACATTTCTCAAAAAAAAACATATGCAGACAGATGCCAGGACGACTGTTCTTTGAATTATATGCAAGTGGTGTTTACAGTGTTCAAGTGAAGATGTCATAAATGGCACCTGCCAAAGATTCAGATGCTCAGCAGTCCTATGTGCCGTGACAGATAAATGCAAGCCATATATCAGCGTATATCAAAGAAGGAGTTACTGCACGATGTGTTCAGAACAAATAAGGTGCCCCCATGATGTGATGTTGCATTGATAGTGCATGCTTAAGTGAGAAGGAAACGGCACAGTTTTGTACTTTCTGAATAACACATCGACAGCTATAGTTCTTCTATACTAGCCCGGGCCTGCAGCTTTGAATCCAACAACAATTCCTCAGGGAATCCATCATGTATTCTACAGTCTCAAATTGTGTTTCTAGGCAACGACAGAGGTGCAAGACTTCAGTTTGGCTTCAAGTTATGTTCTGCTGGGGCAAAATAATGTGGTGCAGCCTATAGCCATAGTGACATGTTTGAACTTCAACCACTACATTGGTCTCCTATTTCTTTAGAGACACCTGGCAGGATATGTTCCTTCCCCTGTCCTGTGACAGCTTTCATTAAGTTTACAACTGTGGTAATTGCTCTTGGGGCTGCCAGTAGCACAGCTCCAAGCATCCCATCAATATCTCTACAATCTTAATCGTCAGATCATCTGATTGACCTGTTTCTGAAGTACCATAAATCACAATCTTGTCCTTTTTGGATCCTGACCCCTCAGTGGAGGAACAATCAGTCAGAACTTATGAATTTCTTCCACTCATCAAGACAAGACTAACCTCATCACTTCATGTACCATTTCACCCCTGATAAGTAGTTCTTTTGTGCTGCTTAGCATAATTGTATACGTGATTGTTGCATGCCCACGTGAGCACTTTAGATATAATGTTGATGCTTGTATAATATACCATTGATGGTACTTGTCACTACAGACATATCTGTAGCTTCATTAAAATGTAAAGTGTTTAAGTGATGCCATTATTTAAGGTGCCTGACCTTTGGTGCATTATGTGCAATAAGAGTGCACTTGTGTGTGCATTTATAACCACTTATCCTAACCTTAAATTCACTCTTGAAAAAATGGTGTGTACAGCACGTCTGATTCTAGCCTAATTTTACTGTCAATGAATGGTGTGTCCAGGGGGCAGACAACTGTTACCTTGTGACAAGGAACCAGGCCAATTCTGTGAAGTCAGGTGAAGTTCTCATGTAGGTTTTGATGTGAGGCATGGCATGGCTTCTGCCCGTCACCTCTGCTGACCAGCGACTGTAACAGATATGGGGGTGGCAACATAAAACATGTTAATAGCCAATGGATGCAAAACTGCTCACACAGTGAACATGTTTGCTACGGCTTTGTGGTTCTCAATCCCAGAAAGTCTTACAGCTAGGATTCAGCTGGGGACCTAATGGAAGGCTCAAAGGGAAAGTGATGAGGACCAACAGACTCACTGGAAGTAGGAGTGGAGCCAGAGCTGTCTCTGGGCTGTCTGGATGCTGTAGGGCAGTGAACCACCAGCTGCATAAAAACAGTGAGAATGTAGGCCATAGCCAGTGCTTGTCCTACCCAAAACAGTGCTTCTGTTGAGCATGAACATCAACCGTCAAGCGTGCCAATCCTGTATAAATGTCATTGTATTGATTCACACTAAATTAAAGATTTTGGTGTGATAACAAAATCTGCAAGATTTTCTCACTGTTCTGCTTTCCATGTGTAAAGGTAGTCCTGGACTTATGACAAGGCTCCTTTTTGATCACCTCTGCAATGCCCCTCATATTTTATTGTATAAACAACAAGGACACATAACCAATTATTATGGACAAATGTTATGCTGTATAATTTTACTTTTTTTAAATAAATTCAAACATCTTAAAATAGTTCTAATGGACTGCATAATAATAATAATAATAATAATAATAATAATAATAATACTACTACACACAGTATAGCATTATATTTTTGTGTTACATTATTTTCTTTTGCCTTTGCTTTTTCACACTCAACAGAACACTCACTGGCTAGCCATTTCAAATAAAAAAGCAACTTGAAGAAGCAGAAACAAAAAGTTTTATAAATAAAATACGACAGTTGCTAGACGTTCAAACACCGATTCATTAAACAAACAAAGGTGCCTTGTGGCCAAGTGGCAAGCTAATGTTATCATACAGCAGACAGCAATTGTCAAACGTCGGGGATCTGAAAATAATATAACATTAGTGGGATGGTCTTTGTAAGATCAGGATCTTCTAAGTTACACATGTCATAAATCAAGGACTACCTATATTGTACTGTCTTGTGCCAGACATATGACCCTGCCTAGCGTGTGCTCAGTAGCAGCACTGAAAATACGTACCTGGGTAACCCTCCAAACTAGTCCTCACATTTTCCACGGATGGGTACACCTGGGTGGAAAAGATACTGAATGCTTCCCTCATTACAGTCATATCCTTGAGATCAGAATCTTTTTATAAAGAAATGGAGCTACAGAGCAGCCTCACACTCCGTTCACAGCTGTCACATTAATAAGCCTTGGCAGTTTGACTCTCAAGAGAGATTCAACTTTTGACTTCCCTAAGTGAATTTTATGCGCTGCACTTGAAGACTATGACATACACATAATAAACCATATAGTTGTCCTGAAGGTAAAGTGCTCACCAGGTACATTGAAATCTCTGGGTTTGTTGAGACCTTCCCTCCCTTGCCCAGCGTAGTCAGGGTGTGCTGAAACTCAGCCGCAAGCCACTTGGTTTTGTCGACTCCCATAGATCCAATACTGGAGAACTGGGCTACCACTGGCCAAGCCTCTTCATTTACGACCCGCTGAGCGTTCTCACGCAGTAACTTTCCAAGAAGAAATGACATATTTAACCTCAGAAAGAGAGCATAGTCAGTAAATGAAGTGGGGTTGCTCATCCTAGCGTGCTGGATAAAGTGGTCTATTAGGCTGTGAGCAGAAAGCAGTGCTGGTATTACCTGAACCTGAAAGAGAAGCTTAACAGCTTAAGGAGGAAAACAGAGGGTGGACTATCCAAGCACGTAGTCTGTGACTAAATTCTCTCAATGGTCTCTGAGCAGAAGAGACAGGTGAATGTTTGGTGTGCAACGGACAAGGAACTGCTCCATGTCTTAAGTTTCCACAGGTTGACTCCACAGCAGCATCAAGGAAGAGGGGCAGAATTACCTTCCTCAGCCTCAGATGCCCCCATCTTTCCATGTCTGATCCAAGAAAGCGGCCAGGTGTGGAACCAATCAGGTAAACCCTGTCCAAGAGAAAGTGATAACTGCAGGTCAATTCTCTCCTCCATTCTGTTGTGCAGTGGCTTCAGTGTAGCAGCCTCACCTGGTTTGGGACAGGTCGTGCTCCCCAATACGCAGGATCCACTCTTCGAGTTCAGGAGCACGGTATGACCGAAGGTAGTCCATTAAGTCAGACTTAAAGTTGGTTGGTGACTCACCTTCAGAGGGGGAGCTACCTTCTGGCAGCTTGGGGTACAGAGGACTCAGCCACAATCTGACGGGCGCAAGTGGAACAGGTTTTAACCAGAGAAATTTCGATTCTGTGCACTTCATTTCAAAAAGGGAAGCTCTCTTAGGCTGGGGAAAAATAGTTAAGGACAATATCAAATTTGGAACAATTCATGAAGCTAACTCCACCTGTCTCCGCCAAACAGTGGAATCTTCCTAGCATTCAAGAAAACACCTCAAAACACGTCTTCCAGAGTCATTCCCTCTCAAACTCCTGACAGCTTTGCATGCTAGCCCATCACCATCTGCTGCTTTTAATCTTTCACTGTTTTACTTCTATAGGTAGTTACATGAGTATGTGTACTACGAAAATCATCAAACCAACCATGATCTCATAATTATGTGTTTGTTTTGTTGTCTGTTGAGGATGGGACTTTTATTTACTCTGAGTTCTATGTTACTTTCAAAGTGTACTCATGTAAATATTGTCATTCACTACACACTTTCATGGTAACTGGGAGCAATGAGGTATCATCATGCACTAGTAGAAATTATGTATGACAAATGTTGATTCACTGTAAAGCGCTAAGGCTTATAAACAACAACTGCACGTGGATTTTTTTAAACAATCTACTAATTGGGACCACCAATCTGTAAACACCAAACTCTAAATTGCAATATAGCATTGAGCTAGTCTATAGACCTGGAGTGTTAGTCACACTGACAGGAGACCTTGCTGACATTACACAGATAGGTGGTGTGTGGGTAAACCATTAGTGATGTTTATATGTGATACCAGTATCTATAGGCTTCTAGACTGTTATGAACATTTAAACCTCACAAAACCATGTAGACCAGGAGAAATGAGTGCACTTTCAAGTATCACTTGCAGACAGTCCACTAAAAAGGTTACAATTGATGTTTTTCTCACTTTCATAAGGTGATGTCAATGGTTCCCTCGCAACTCCAAAGCAGTTTTTGAACCAAACTGTGTGACTGGGAAACTACATTTGTGCCATCAGACTGTGGTAGTAACAGCACACTTAACTACACAGTCCATTAACCCTCCGACTCACTTATTTAAAAAAAAACCTGATTACATAGAAGTGTCTTATATGATTTAAGTGTTTAAAGCAAATAATTACATTTAAATTTATTCAGTTAGCAGATGCTTTTCGCCAAAGCAAACATACTATGACTACTATGTAGTATTTGACACCTTTGGTGTAAGGTGACTTACAATGCTATAAAAACTAGACTTAATTCTCTACAATTCTTCACCCATCTATACAGCAGAGCAATACAAAATACATATATTTATTCAGAGATTCACAGACTACAGGCAATTTAGTCACCAGTGAACCTGAAATGTACATTTTTGGACTGGGAACCAGAGCACCTGGAGGGCTGCACATGAGAACAAGGAGAAAACATGCAGACTCAACACAGACTGAGTGGAGAAGAAACCTATGTCCAACTGCACTGTCCGCATGCAGTGAGGCTGGTGGTATCTGCTGTACCACTGCGCTGCTCATACTGTTACTGGTAAATTAATTACTGTTGACAACAAACACGTATAATAACAACAAAAAACTGTGAATGCCTTTGCCTTGTACTTCATCTGAGAAATAGAGAATGAGACATCTGACCTTAAGATAAAAAATAAATTGGGTTATTCAGCACTAATACTGTGACTTTTTGAGGAAAAAAGTGTAATTTCAGCACTTCTGGAACACTTGCTCATTGTGTTGTCATAGCAATAAGGAAAAATCTTGTTAATAACTTCAGTTAATACACAACACCCAATTTAAACATTAAAGAAATGTGTACTTAGGTGGATCCACATTCTTTGACATCAAAGCTACTGCAGATTGACAAACTCAAAAAATGTAAGCAGTTTTCAATCAGCCCTTGATTTTACAGAATTCAGATTTTATGGCCTGTCTAAAACATATTATATAAAAAAAGAAAACTCATAAATATTGAAAAAAAAACTTATTTTAAGCATATTATAAGGAAAAATATAAACATACAAATTTCTAGCTTTCTTAGAGAACATATCTTCATTAATACATAAAATAATGTTTTAAACAACTCCCCATATAGTCAGTCTGGAAAACCGAGGACTGCAAAAGGCAAATTAAACTGATCTTTTATTTTTTTCAAACTGACTCTGTCAAGGAAGTTTGTTTGAAGAACTTAACTTATTGCTTACTGTTTTCCTTTGACTCCTCTTACTTTTTATGATTGTTACCCAAAATTACTCCAGTAAAAATGATCCAACTGTATAAATTGGTAAAACACTAACCAGCTTAACACTAAGTCACTTTGAAGAAAAACGTCAGCTAAATGAATAAATTTAAATGTATTTAAGCAAAGTGTGAACACAATATCTTCCCACACTTTCCCAGTTAAACCCACAAAATCAAAGTTTGATGATGTCATCACCCTTACCCCTGCGTCTTCTGATACCAGTCAGCTGGGATGAGATTTGATGTCAGGATTACAACTCTGAAACCCTCCTCATACCATAACAGCATCATCTTCCTGTGAGAGGGAGGGACACAACCAGACAGTCAGTAATCCACGACCAACGTTGTCTCTTCTGAAAGAACCCCTAACATGAAGGAATGCATCAAACCACCAATTCAGTGTGTTTGATGGCTCAAACCAGCAGTGACAAGTGGCCTGTGTGTGTGTGTTTTTTTTAAACTGATACACATTTATCATTCTTTGCTGTAGCTTAGATTGTAGAACCCACGACTGACAAATGCCAAAAGAGCAGACATTTTCAAGACTGACAAAAGTGGATTTGCTCAAAAGCTCCTACTGTGCTCAGCAGAAAGCAGCCCAGGGATCCAATCACACGGTCCGACCTCTCGGCTTGGAAGCACAAACCAAATGCACAGAGGTGCATTTCAATAAGATTATGGCATTTCTTTTATTTACTTTATTAAGTTCAGTCAAGCTGTGAGAGGATCAAACATATTAAACACCACTCTGGCTTCTGTCAATCTCTATGGTTTTGAATAAAACATGTGAAACATTAAATAGACCAAGGATGGGCAGAAATACACCTTATAAATATGCAATAATAGGGGGGGGGGGCTGCTTCTGTTCAACACTTATTACCAGATTAAACTGATCTGTAGGCCCATGTGAGGCTGAGTAAATCACTTGTATTGAGCCTTATGGAAAATGTCATGTACAAATATATTCTAAATGAATTTCCACTTCAATTGCCGGCAGTGAAACTGTTCTTTATATTTTTCGTTTCAAATGCATTTTAACATCGATATCCGTAATTATTATTTATGTGACTTGCATGGAATGGACTCTGTTCGCTGATAAATAAACAAGAACTGTTACCTGCAGGTTACCAGTTGACGGAGGACTGGTCATGCATCTTAAACTTGAAATGTTTTCTGGGTATGCTAGCATGATTTTTTATAGCAAAAATCAGGCTTTGTAAACAGAAAAGGAAAAGGTAACAAATTTATAGAGGATAACAAAGATGTAACCAGCTGGTATTCCGAGTGAGCATAACCTAACCCTAAGTAATGTTAAATACTTACTACAAAATGAAGAGAAATGCTTTTACACACACAGACAAAACATTTTAGGCACTTCAGAGAGGTGAGCCATTTGGCAGTATGACACTAAGGGTCCAGATCATGGCCATTCTGTGTCCTGTCCCTGCACAGGAATTTTACGTGGACCCTCCCAAGCACAAGCCAGTCACCTGCCCCTCAACCAGGCAAGAGAGTCTCAACACCGCCCTCTATTGCTGCAAAAAAAATCTGATCACAGGGAAATGAACCACTTACGTGTGATGAGTTCCAAAGGCAATATCCAACTTGGCCTAAGCAAAAACAAACAAATAAATAAAAAACCCAGTTCAGAGTATAAATGGAATTTATTTAATGTGATACAGAGGCCATGCCCATGCATCAGATGAACCATTTTTGGTAACACAGTGGAAAGTGGCTCAGTGAGTAGTGTTGCTGCCTTGCAGCAGCTGGTGGTCAGGGACGAGTTTAAATCTGGCTTGGTCAGTGTGGAGTTTGCATGTTCGTCCCGTGTCTATGGGAGTTTTTTCTGGGTGTTCCACTTCCATCCCACAGTCCAAAGAGATGTGTTTCAGGTTAAATGGTCTCTCTAAATGACTCTTAGTGTGTGTATACATATGAATGTGTGCATGGCCGACCTGTGACGGTCTGTCATCCCATGCGAAGGTAGTGTCATAACCAAACTGCCCACTGCTTCTGGACAGGGTCCAGACTGCTGTGACCCTACCCTGGATTACACGCTTAACAATAACGAAAGGAGGGCCGAGTTTTCGTACCATCCTCTGAAAACAGCATTTAAGGATTAATGTTGATAAATAAAGTTCATGACTGCACCATTCCTAACTGCAACGATTACATAAGCTTATACTCAGATTTACTGAGTACCTGTCATATTATCACCGACCATGATACTTGCTGCTACGTACCTGGATGCCCCTATCAGACAGGGAATATTTTACTTGGGTAATGATGCCTCTGCTCATATCTCAGTGTAAAATAACCTAAATATGGTTATGTTCACTCTGAGTACCAGCTGCTTTCATCGCTGTGTGTGTGTGTGTCTGTGTATGTATGTGTGAGAGCAGCATTACCAGTTTACCTGGCAAAAGCGGATATGTGTGTAAGGTTGTGCCTGCTGGATCAGCCTGGCCTTTGACTCTCGCTTCTCCCCATGAACGATCATCACAGGCTTGTCCCTTTGTTGAATAAGGATTGTGTTACACTTTTGCATCTCATGCCAGTTACACCTTACCTACAGAACAAGGCCCTGTCAGTCTAACTATTGGCAGCCTTTACAGTATAATCTACTGATTCATCTTGTACTTACACACAGTCCCGACAAACATTATTACATAATATATATTACTGTTACATATATGTGGTACAGGCAATAGGTTAGACTAGCCACTGTGCAACACTACTCTGGTTGTAAGCTATTTGCATATGTGGCATAACATATGTATCCTATGGTAGACAGTTTTACAAAATATTGACTGTATCAAGTATACCTGTACAGTATTTTTTATTTATTAATTTTGCTTATGATTTTTGCCAAACAGCTTATAATGTTAAGCTACTTACAATGATTTACCCATTTATTCAGTGGAGTAGTTTTTATTGTGACAGTTCAGCATAAGTATTTTGTGTAATTCTCCTCCAATGGGAGAGAACATTTGAACTGTCATCCTTTTACTGTAAGGTAGCAGCCGACTGTTATGCCCTTCGCTGCCTTATCTTCACATAGTTAAATATCAATACACTATGGAGGGGCACTGCATCAATTATGCCAAGGATATAAACCTGCCTTACCTGAACTCTGGTGGATACTGCTGCACCATCCAATTTAAATCAAAGCAGTAGTTAAACTATTAAAAACAAAAAACACAGACAAGCACATTTTAGATTTTTCAGGATAAGGGGGTACAAAAGACATTTAAAAATAATTTCTGTAATTAATAGGCAGTGTACCTGTACAGATTCTTTCAATGTTCCAAACAGGGGAGAAAGAATTTCTGATTCCAGCAAGAAAAAAAAAAAAAAACATTCTTAAGGTAAAACTGAAAAACGAAAGCAATACATAAATGGCACACGTACAAGGTGTAGTAGATAATATGTGTGCTACTTATTGAATACAAGTACCTTTAATGTGCAAGGCTCCAGCATTGAACTTTTTCTCAATACCAGTGACTCTGTTTAGGTAAAAGCAAAAGGTGTCATTAGGAAGAAGACTGGTTTCGAAGGCTTCCAGTGGCTCCTCTTTGTAATAAGATGCCCCATGTGGGCTCACTGGCCGCGTGTCTTCCAGCTTCGTCCTTTTAGAGCTGGGGCTCCTAGCTTTGCGGCGGGCCACAGGGCCAGATTTTGCACTTTCACCTTCATCCTCGCTGCTGGACAAGGCCCAGCCCGTATCTTCCGGTTCTTTCTTTCGCTTTGCTGAAGAAGAGGTCACTTTAGTTTCAAATTTCTCACGGTTCACCTGGTTAGCATGGGCTGCTTGCCTAGCTTCAGAACCAGTGCCACTGTTGCATGTCTTTACCACAGGCTCTGGGGACTCTTCAGTCTTTGTTACTAGGCTGGGTGAGGCTTTGGCGTTCTGTGCAGCCCCATGTAGAAATAGACCTTCAGTTGAGTTTCCATCTGTGGTCAAATGCTTGGCTTGATCCTGTGTTTTGGACGTGGTTTGGGAAGATGAATCCGCATCCTCATCATCACTGCTGGACAGAGTCCACTTGCCATACTGACTGACCTGAGCCATCTGTGTGATAAGCAGTTATACAGTAAGTGCTGTATGGAGACACACTGGTATCACCTACCATTGCAGTCAAATGCAGAATACACAATATTTACTGTGTAAAATTACAAATTTACTGTAATAACTGGCATGTTGGTTATTGTAGCAGCACTGTTTAGCGATGAGGCTGTAGCGCTGTTAACGCTGTACTGTCAGCCAGAGGGTAAACAAATCTGTGTGCATATAAACGCAAAGCATTTCAATAATATATCACACGTGTACTGTGTAGTCTGTACACATTTTGCTCGATGAACCAATCATAAAACGTACAAAACACATTATAATGCGGGAAAAACTGCAGGGTTTTCTTTTATGTAACCAGTACACTAAACGTTTCTCTCGTATAATGCAAATAAGTTTTTCGCGCGCAAACAGCCCTGTACGGCAGCGCGAGCCACCGTGCAATGCAAACAAAGCGCGTGCTGCTTCGTGTTCAAGGTGCAACAACGTTTTAGTTCCCCTGAAAACATGGAGTAGATGCAATACGATTCGCTTAGCACCACAGCGGCACAGAGCAAACTGTAATAATGTACTATTTTATTTACAAAATAGGCGATCTCACCACATTTAAACGATCAGTTAGAAAATAAACCTTCAGGCAAGTTTACCAGAAAACCTCCGGGTTTCAAAGTGTGTCGGGTCTGCTCAGACAGCCAATCGCGTTCCTCGTTGTTCAGCCCGTTACCGAGAAGCAGCCAGTGTCTAATCGGATGGCAGCTCACTGTTTCTGTGGCAACGTGAAAACGTTTGTGAGGGCTCAGCCGCCGCAGTTCCAAACATTGGACTGTACACAGGAGGACAAGTATGTTCAGCATCGGAGCACCTTTAATAAGACAAGAGAAGAAAATAACTCATTCGGAGACGAAGAACTTGGCCATGGTGAGCGTTTCGTTGCACTAATTTACAGACGCAATGTGTAATTCTCCAACTTTTTCCAATTGCAGTGTCATTGGTAAAATTACGTTTCCTGTTCACCTTGTTTGTTGAAGAAGAAAATCGATAAGCAAAATTGAAATATTTATATTTTCACTTGGGCCAATTAAAAAAATGTACAGAGAAGCTCTAAACGGCCTCCTTACTCCTTCTGAGGCAGTTAGGACAAAGCATGAAGAATATGTACAAATGTGGACCTGCATGGTTTCCTATTTTCAGTTTAATGCCAACATTTATATGACTTAACTAATGAGTTATAAGTACATCGTCATACAGCAGCACCTTAAGCTGTATTCAGCAGTAAGTGGAGAGCAGACAGTAGTTCAGGTCACACACAACTGCCATTGTTCATTCTCTGGAGGAAATTGTCCCCTAAGAAGATGATGAACAAAAAAACCACTAATGAATTTAACAAAAGTCATGTTGGTAGATTTTCCAGCGGTGTGACGAGGGCAAGAAAGGGTACCTGACCAGAGAAGATCTGAAGGTGGCTGTGGTTCAACTCTTTGGCTACAAGCCATCCAAGGTGAGCTTCAGCAGAAGGGCTTCTTCACCCCCATACTGCTCTGCACACAGTTCTCAGGTGTACACTGTGTTATGAAAATGTGCTCAAAAGAAAAGACCACATTTCCTCGACTGACACCCTAGACACACAGTCCTTAAGATGGCAGCATTGTCCTGCCTGAACAAACGGCTGAAAATCTGATACCAATCACGTCCTTTCAAAATAACTTTTGAAATATTTAACATTTATAAATATTTAAAATGTGTAGCATTATGTTCCTTTTGAGATCACAACAATAGTCAAATAGAGTTCACTGTGTTTTTAACCAATAAAAATAAAGACGTAATGAATTCTGTGACTGTAACCTGAAAAATCTTTTTAGTGATTTAGTTCATGTACATGTTTTCTTTATAATGATTTTTATTTATTTATTTTTTCATTTATGCTCCAGGTGGAAACAAACATGCTCATGGACCCTGCTCTCAAAGCTGATTTACCAGGTAAAGCATAGTAAATGTGCAACTTCGTAAACATCCAGCAGCTGTTGATCTTCTTTAAGCAGATATGCTTGAGAGCTGAGCTGTGTTCAGTGGTGAAATTTCATTAAACCTCTCACTCACTCACTGTCTTTCATTAGCTACTTATCCTTGTCTGGGTTGTGGAGTCAAGAGTCTATCGTGGAATTACTGTGGCACTAGGTTGGGAAGGCTGCACCCTGTATGAGATGCAGCTCCATCACAGGGCAGCCAAACATAGTTACACACTACAGGCAATTTACAGTCATCAGTCAACCAGGTTTTCTAACTGTGGGAGAAAACCAGAGGACCCAGAGAAAACTCATATGAACACAGGGAGAAAATGCAAAATTCACACAGCCTGAACTGGATCCCAATTCTAGAACAGACTAGGAGCTGTGAAGTGGCAGCACCATTCCCTGTGGTCCCATGCCATCTTTATTAAAAACATTTAGTCAATATACTTTTATTATGTTCACTTTGAGTTTCCATTTATTTATGGTGTTTTATTGTTTTTAAGACATTTGTGTTTTGACAAGGTGTTGAGTTTGAGTATTAATAGAAAATATTCACTGTAAAACCTTTAACCTTCAGTGGATCAAATCTGCATCAGTGTGACAGTCAGAACTGGTGGAGGCGAAAAGGCATTTTGTTCCAGCCAGGAGGAAAGGAATGGGAGCGATGCCTGACTTAAATGAGGTGTAATCGTTTTACCCGTCCGTTGTAATTATAGCACTGCATACAAAAAGACTCAAAATGATTTTCGCATGAAATGTACACAGGCTTTGCAGGGCCTTTGACAGGCAAGCACGGAAAAGAAAAGCATTTGGCTAGATTATTATTTAACAGGAGACATTAAGTGGATGAAGACCTAGATTAGTAAGTAATTTGTCTGTTGTTTTAAGCCATGAGCAAATTGCTTTTGTATACTGCCCTGTAGGAAAGCACAGGATAATCTAGTTAGAGTGGCATGCTGGTGCAATGAAATATTCCACCATTAGTGTCACTCTGGCCCCATGGTGCATTAGCACAGTGTTAGGGTGGCTGTGGAGTGTGAAACACCCTTTCTAACCCAAATTCTGTGTCCCATGCAAGGTTCTTCGTGTCCTGCAGCTTCTTTTCTCTTATTTATTTAGCCTCGGGTGGCCACCTTGTCAGGGGTGAGAGGAAATTCTGTTGGTTCTGACACTCTTTATGCTTAGAGAGAGATTATTCCCTAGTTGAGTTTATTTTGTGCCCCTGTAATGTGTGTTGCTGCCAGTTCACCAGGGGGCCTTGTAGTACAGTGAGAAGACAACCTCCTGCTGGGCCTCTGACAGCTGGGTGGTTTTGTTAACAGCATACCTGAAGACAGGGTGAGCCTCCTTCTCTGCCTTTAATCTCAGGTGGAGTGCTCCTGTTGAACTCCTAAAAAATCTGAATTGACCCCCAGCATAGACCCATGTGTGTAAAATGAGGGACAAGATGTGTAGATCCGTAGCTGTCCTAGAAAATGGCATCTGTTAAACAGATAACAGTAATCTTGACCCTTTGTGTCAGTTTTTGATGTGTGTTCTCAAGATAAATACTTCAGTGTTAAAGATAATCTTCGAAAGTGTGGGAGAAGCAGAGGGTTTTAAACAAACAGCTCAATCTGATGTGATAAATCGTGTATGATATCGGGCTCTCACAACCTCGGTAGTGAAGCCTTGTGATTTGTTGAGTGTCCCTTTAGTCGGATGAAAGTGCCCCCTGTGAGCCACTGGCAGTGGCTGTCGCGAAGGTGTAAAGCAAGTGGCTGAGTGTCTGTATTGAAATTTCTCTTTGACAAAATTGAGATGTGAATTGTCTATGGACAAACAATCCAGCAGAGGTGGCTGGAGCTCTTTATTACATAGCGGTACGTTGGACTTCAAACACCTCACGCACCTCAGTATTATCATGCAAGAACAGTGGCTGATGCTACAACGAACATCCGTCTTCCATTTGTCAATGTGGCTGAGTGGCCTCAGCTGTGTTTGTGGTCTTTAGTTGAGTGCCACCCAAAAAGGCAGGCCTTCTGGTCCCATCATACCCCGTGGCATCAGCTGATGCCTGGTCTTACGAACTGTGCAGGGTTGTACTAATGATGAATTATGAGCACACTAATGAAAGAATAATCAGCATTTTTATAATGAATTATTCCCACTCGGTGAGTTCTAGCTTAGTTGGCAGCCTTTTAATGAATAAGAAATGTACGCAAAGTGTGAACAGGTTTATTCTACTTAAATCTTCAGAAAATGAATAATAGTTTCACGTGTACTGGAGTTTTTCAGCTTTTCTCTGTTCCTGACCCGAGAAGTTTAGTTGTACGCAGTGTGTCCTGGGTTGCGTTTGGGACCAGCACGTTTGCCCTGCGGACAACTTGACTGGGCCCTGGTTCCTTGGGCTGTTTCAGATGAACAATGCAGTTTGACCCCACAGGCACCTATCAGATTTATTCTTTAAACACTGATTGTCAGTTCCAAGTTTTCTGTATGGTATATTCACACACAGTATGGGCATTTCTGGTTGTGATCAACTGTTCCAGGTTGGACATTCTTATTCCTACATCCTGCCTCTAATGGTTAAAGGTGCTCCCAGGGGACCACCTTCAGGAGAGGGTTGACTGGAGACTCTTCCATCTTGCATCTTGGCGTCTCCTGACGGACTGTCCCCTTGGCACCTGCCCTTGCCTCCTGTCGTTTTGCTCCTGATTTTCCACCTCCCACAACTCCTGCCCAGCTTGTTTCCATGGAGACAGGTCCCTAGGGAATGTTCTTTTGCACCTGGTTTGGAGCTAAAGGACAGCCTTTGGAGCTGTGAAGGAGAACTCTAAATGTGGCACTTTAAGATGGTTTCTGCAACATGCCCGTAACCTATGTTCCATTGTTATAACCTCCTTACTGTCGTGGTTTGCAATTCTGCTTCATGTTCTGAACTTGGAGGAAGATGACGGTGATGATGATGCATTGTGAGGAGAATGCTTTAATAAATTCAAGATGCCTTTGTGTGTGCCTTGGTCTTTCAGTTTCACGCTTTCTCTGTTTTTCAAAGGTGTCCCGCTGGATCTCTTTGTCTCTCTCATGGGGAGGAAGTTGTCAGTGCTGGATCCATATGAGAAGACAAGGCAGATATTCAACGTTTTTGATGTGCGTTGTAAGTTTCCTTTACGATTTTTCTACCCAGACGGGACGCAAATTTCACAGAAGCCTTGCCACCGAATACAAGGAAGAACAGATCACGGTCTGGCATTGCTGTAACCCCACATTCTTCTGCAGCCTAAGTTGACACAGTGCAATGCCACCATCTAGATAAGGCTTTCTGAACTGCACCAATGTGTGTAAACTGTGGGCACGTGTAACCACCTCCCATAAATATTCGAGTTATTGCACGTGGGTTGTGTGTCATTCTTTCAAAGAAACAATGGCCTGCTCTTCATAGGCTTTGTCTGCCTTTTCCCAAATTGCATGCTGAAGAAGCTTCTGACAGGTGGGGGGGAAGAGCACAAAGTAATTAATTTGGTTTCAGGAAGTCTTTCAGAGGAAGCAAAAGGTGGCCACTCTTCAGTGGCTCTGATTAGATCAGGTTTAAATGGACCAGGGTCTTTCTGCATTAACCCTGCCCACCAGCAATTAAAGCAGCACAGTCATTCAGATCCCTGCTGTCCTTTGCCACATTGCTGGACTGGTACTGCTGAACGACTCTCACACGTTCTGTCTAACATGAGACATGAGTCTGTTTGGGACTTGCCACTGCAGTGGCCCATCATGATCCATAGAAAGGAGCTTTGTGGAGATGCACCCTGTGAGCTGCCCCCACTCAGATGCGCAGAGGCTGTCACACTTGATGGAAGCAGTGGGATGCTTCTTTCACTGAACTAGATAACTGGTGGTTTTCTTTTCTTGAATTAGTGTTTGATTGATGTAGGGCTAGGGTAAGCGTTAGCAGTGTGTGGGCAGACCTTTTTCAGTCTAGTGTTGTTTTTCTCTGCAGGTCGTGGATTTCTGACATTAGAGGACTTCAGGAGGGCTTTTTCACGTGTGGCCCCTCGTCTTGCAGACAGAACCATACTGGAGGCCTTCCGGTAAGGGCATACCCAAAAGAACAAGGAGGGCTTGTTGTCTTTTGCTGTGCTTCATGGTATCTTCTCCTTTGGCTGTGGAGCTGTGCTTAGCGAGTACAGAGTTCAGTTCACAGTTTTCTTCATGGGGGGGGGGGGAGTTGTCTTGGTAGGACTGGTTATGTTGGAATTGCTTAAGTTGGTTAGAATGATAACATTGTAACCAACGCCCTGGTGCAAGGGTGGGGACATGCACAGTCTCTGAAAATACCGCAGTTCTAAACTGAATTTTGCACCCCAGCACTGTGCTCTACTGCCAATAACGGTAAGAACCACATGCAATGTGAAAGCGGTTGCTGACATAAAGCTGCTAAACCACAGGCTAACAGCCAGAGGTGTGGGAAAGTGGCTGTCACGTGTTGGATTTTGACTTTTACTGTGTGAAAACTGATGTGATGTGGTGATGGTGGTGTGATGGTGTCTTGCTATGGCTGGGAAATGCAGCACCCTCCGGAGGCTGAGGGAACAATGTGCCTCTTCGATACCAATATCGTTGCTGCTCAAGGTCAAAGCCTTCACACTGTTGTATTGACGCACTCCAAAACTCCACCTTCCCATGCATGCCACGCTTTCTGCAACTATGGAAGCAAACAAACAATACTGAGGCTGCCATGTTTATCTGCAGGCCCAGGGCTGTGTTTAGGATAGATTATCACAAGAGTGATAAATTATTAGGCTGCCCCACGATGGCTGAGCTGAAGGAGAAATGTGGTGCTGGTGTGAGAAAACACCCCCTCCTTACCCCTGTCTTGCACTCTGAGCGAGCAGCGAAGGGGTCACACTTCTGTCCCTGTCTGTCTCTGTCGTAGTTACAGACTAATAACGAGGGTCCCCTCAGGCTTTGTGCGGTTAGGAGACCGGTGCCCACTATGTGTGCCGCAACCGTGCAGGAACGCTGATATGCAGGTCTGCCTGCCCCTGGTTGTCATGGTGACAGGGTACACAGCGCTGGCGCCATCTGCACCTTCAGCAGTGCCCGAGGTACCTCTGCTCTTTCTGTTGTTCCTGTTTCCAAAGCAACTATCTGTTGTCGGCTACCATAAATACCAGGGTTTAGATCCTTCCCTTGATAGAGAACACACAGCCAGCTCCACTGCCAGCCTGCAGATTTATACTCTGTATTTTTCATATGATCCAGTTTTCCTTCAGACATTTGGCCAGAAGTAATTATGCATTTTAATATGAAACACTTAAAGCACTGAGTGTATGACAAACTTTAGGGTGTAATTTTAGTATTGAGAGCCTTTCCTTGCGCAACCTTACAGAGTTTTGTTTCCTTTTAATCTTAATTTTGATAATGGTCAAATTCGTTTAATATTAATGAGACTAGACAGACCATAATGTGCTTCTGAACCTTAATTATTTGTTCAATGAAATGTCTGATTTTTCTTTCATTTCACTAATTGAAAATGAACCATCTTTAGAAATTGAATGAAATTATCACAATAAATTCCCATTTCCATTACCAAAGAGAAATTTTAATAAAAATCTGTATACATCTTAGTTTGCTGTTTAAAGAAATTGCACTTTAAACTACCCCTGTAAATTTCTTTATTCTTATTGGACTGGACATGAAGATGACCCTTTCTGTCACTGTTCCAACCTGCATCCAGGTTTTTCCCACCTGTACATGGATCACCCACCTAGTTTCAAAGTGCTGCTTTACCAAAAAATCCCATTTGTAAACCATACAGCCCTGGACCTGTGTCACCTGCCTTTTTTTTCCAACAGTGTCTTTGGACTGGTATCATTTGCTGCTTTTCTGTAGTGTCCCTGTATCAGCCATCCTGTGTCACCCTAATATCTGTAACTGTGACAAACAGTAGGAAGGAGCTGGACAATTTAGTGTTACTTATGCAGAAGCTGTTAAAATAGTTGAAATTTTATTGAGTCGAATCCATTTTTTACAGTTACTATCTTGCAACATTTGCAGCTGTTGCAGAAATTTGTGTCCATTGAAGCTGGAATATAAGTGTCTTTTAATTGAAGTGTATAGAGTATCTACTTCTGTACTGTAAGACAGTGGCTCACCCACCCCTCATACACAGAAGCCAACACCTACTTCGGAGCCCGTCTGGTGGCAATCCTTTTAGTGCGTTTTGTTTTACCAAATGGGTAAAACTCAGCCCTGTCTCCAGCAACATGGGAGATAAGAAGTGGTTGCCCTGGGTAATAACCATTGAATAATGTACCTGCTTTTGTTTTTTTTCCTTAGCACTGTCTTTGTCTCCACTGCAGTTTTACGTTTTATTTTTGGATTTTGTTTTATTATTTCTTTTGGAATGAGCTGTAGATCTCACATTATGCTCTCCTGTGACAAGTGAAGGCAAACATACCTTCGTAACCCCTGAACTGGGGGGCATCATTTTGGACATTGACCAGGGATGTGTTGTTTGCTGTAGTGCCTGCCTGGAAGGACTTACTTTGAGCCTTATAGAATGGAAATGAATTAGCTAATATTCTCTAATCTGCTCTGGTCCTCAAACAAAACCCATGATGAGTGTGTATGTACAGCTGTGAGTCTTAACTGTTTTTGTTTTAGTCGTAACTAGTTTAGTTATCAGCGCTGGTCAAGTCAAAAAGATGTGGTGGTGGAATGTTAAAAAGTAATAACACATTATATACGGGGGTTGCATTTAGTAAATAAGTATTTTTAGTGCTGTCGGATAGGCGATTGCTGAAAAGAGTGATATGCATGCTCGATGTAGTCAAGTAGAAAGGAAAAAACACAATATATAGCCAAACTTTATTATCCTTGCATCATTAAAGTGTGCAGTGCTGTGGGTGTGGGTGTGGGTGTGGGTGTGGGTGTGGGTGGGTGTGTGGGGTGTGGGTGTTTCTGGTGGAGCCAGACAAATTGTCAGCATATTTACTTACTCTGTCTGTGTGTGACATCATTATTCCTGCTTGTCCTGTCAGAGAACAAATGTAATATTTTCAAAATAGTAAATAGCCCTTTTTGAGATCAATGGATTGGACTATGTAAAATCTCACGTTGAGAAATACCACTGTATCAAATTTCAGATCTGTAACTTGAAAAACAAAGCCATGCATAAAGAACATACAAACAAACAGACAGAGATTGAACTTTATAGATGTATAGATAAAAACAAGGGTTTACCTGTCAATGGGGTTGGATAATTAGGGCTGTAATGGCCAACAGAAGAGTCAGTACTGCACCTGAGGTTAATATTTAAAAATACTTTAATATAAAGTATACATACATTGAGCAATGCCCCTGAGTTTCCTTTGAAGATTCTCTTTCCTTATAGCAAGATTCTGTTTAAAAACAACACTTGGAATCTGAGAAAAACACCCCTATAGCTTTAGCTGACCAAGGATGTGATTATCACTAAGGGTGGCTGTCATTACAGGGTGTAGAGGTTTGTGGCCCTGAGACTGAGCCTTCACTGACCCTGCGGGAAGACGCCCTCAGTCACAACAGTCAAAACGGGTCTCTCCTCTCTGAGGTTTTATGGCTTTCAACTCTGCGTGCCAGCCTGAATCATACTGGTCTGCGTCTCTCCAGAAAGTCACCGGACAGGGCTGCAAGGCCTCCCAGGGTAGAATAGTGACAAGCATGCAAAGTACCATCTCAGTGGATGTTTTGTTTGTATTTTCTAGCTCTGTAAAAATAACTCCCGACTTGGGTTTGATAGAGCCAAATTAACAATCAAATGCAGAGTTCCTGGTGCTTCTGAAGGAGGTTGTTAGTGTGAGAGTGACAGAGGGAGGGTGAAGCAGACTTCTACTCAGCATTTCCTCAATTAAGGGCATCACCGGAATGATGAACTGAGCTGTGAGACTAGAAATCTAGGTGGGCTGAGGAAGAATATGGACAGTTTGGGGCCTCAGGTCCCTGTGCCCAGCATTTGGATTACTGAAAAGCCCATGCCAGGGTCACCCAGCTGCATCCACATTTGGTGCTGTCCTTGGCTGAACTGCACAGTCTGTCCAGTTTTGCAGCATGTGTCACACTGCTTGTTTTAGTGTGTTAGGCATAGTGTTGAGACTATTCCCTTTTAATCAGTGAGTGACTGGTTACAGTGGTTGGACGGGGTCCTGTTCTTTGGGTCTGAGAGTGGAGGAACCTATACAATCCACTGTTGAGGCAGTTGAATGGGATCAGGTCATTCACAGCTTCAGCTTGAAGTGTGGTCAGTATGTATTCACTCCTACTATGAGCTTGCTGTTTGTTTTCCATGTACAGTAGAAAAAGAAGATATTCATGGTTGCACTGGAATATGTTCCTGTTTTCTGTTTTTGAAAAGGATCGAGGCCGGGATGATTTTAGCTGACCCTGGGTTTGTCCTTCAGTTGACTGTTGAGATCCTCAAATCCCCTTCCAGGTGTGGAGTGTAACAGAACTCTGTGTTTAAAGTGTTCAAAGCACAAGTGGCTGTTCGGTGTGGGAGCCCAAGGAGATGCTCGCAGGGATGATGTGCTTCCATTTTTTTCCAACAAGGTGAATGACACAACTGATGTGTTTTTTTTTTTTTTTTGTGTCATTTTTAAATGCTAGCCCCAGGACCACAAGGGAGGGAGCCTTTTTGTGCGCCTGAGCGGAAACTCGTTCTTCTCGTCATGGATTGTTTTTTCCTATGAAAAATAAAAATAGTTTGGAGCGAGATCTGAACAATCCCCTTCCTTCTGCGCACACGCTACAGCCAAGCGCTTCGCTCCGCAGATTGGTCACGCTTGCCTGGGTCTCCTAGCCGCCAGACTGCCGTTTGGCGGCCTGCTTTGTGTCTCTGTGGAAAGGATGGCGAGCGAATGTGGTTGGGGCTGGAGTGGTGGTACATCAAATGGACAATGCCAGTCTCTTGTTGGCTTGTCTGGATGTACTATGTGTCATCAGTATGTACCATACCAGACTTGCCTGTGCAGGGAGCTGCAAGTGGCAGCAGCTGTATGATGGGCTGTTTTGAGCAGAAGAGACAGGAGACAGAACTAGTGCAAGAGGTTTGGGACCATCCTGCTGGCACAGGTGCTCCGCGCAATGCCAGCCACCCCTCTCATGTCTACAATTGCATCAGTTAAAATGTGTACAAAGAGACTGGTCAGGGCAGTGCCCACCCCCTTTGCCGACATAACTTTTCTGCTTCTCAGACAGGGAAATAAACACATTAAATGGCATAATTAATCCATCTGGCGAAGCTGGGGAGGCAGTGAGCTGCTGGGCAGCGATAATAAAGAAGGCTCCCAGAGGATTGGTGGGACGGCCAGCCGAACGTGGACTGTGCATGCTGAAACACTAGTACTGGAGTACACGTCCAGGCTGGCAGCCAGGCTCAGTGCGCTCTGTTTATGCACAATATCGACTTTTCAATAGATTTTACATTCCTTGCGGGCCACGTGGGCCCTCAGATGGCTTTTTATTTTCTTTTTCTTTCTGTGCATAATCAAACTGTGTGTGTGTATGTATGTGTGTGTGTGTGTGTGTGTGTGTGTTCCCCCCCATACACACTTTATACAACTAAAACCAGAAGGACATTAAAGGGAATTACACCAAAGTGGCTGCCATGGAGAGCCTTGTTCAAACCTCACTTGGGGCAGGGTGGTGGGGGAGGAAACAGCCCCCCCCCCCCTTTTATTCCTGACACGAAGGGAGGTCTGGCGTTAGAGATCACAGCCTAGTTCGATGTGATTTCATAAGGGAATCTGTTGTAGCATTTTTACAATATGCCCTGCTTTAAAACCATTTTTGTTGCATTATTCAGTTGATTAACTAGCATGTCTTTTTAATTTTATGCTTTAACCATTTATTCGGTTAAGTATTCACTGAAGCAGTTCAAGTGCTTTAGTGAAGCATATCAGAGCAAGGCACCTTTCAGTCCTAACTCCTGAGCAAAACCCAGCCCCTTAACCACCGTGCTGCCTCCTCTGATCAGCATTCCATATTTCGCTTGCCGGCTGCATGCCGGAGGTGCTCTGAGCAAACCTTTGGGCATTTGGATCTTTTATTTATTTGACATGCACTCTGTCAGGGCCCTCCGCCCCCCAGAATTTGTTCTTCAGCGCTCTCCAAAGGAAGATCAAAACGTACCAATGTCACAGTTGAACTGAGGAGTTGAACTGAGGAGTTGGCCAGGTCGAGCTCAGCATTTACTGCAGTGCCTACAGGTCTCTCGTATGTGGAGCACACATTTCATTTCAGACAACGAAACGCTGTTGTGCAGATCTGATGAAACAGCCTCTGCCCTAATGGGAAAACAATTATGTTAACTTGTCCTTTCACTTAGGCAGGGTTTGTATGAGGTTGACACTTCAATGTTTATTCAGCAGATGTAAAAGTAGTACAATCCTGCTGGGAGGACATAATCAAAACCAGGAGTTTGGTTCAGTTTAGTTTTCACAGTTGTGTCTCCAGCAGAATGAGGACAAGTTTAATGTGTTGTTCCTGATTGAATTTATCCATCAGTGTTGACACTTAGTTTGTTTCCACCTGACTGTGTCTTGAATATTTAGGTTTTCTGTGGTTTTAAATTTTTCATTTACAGTGTTCTTGCATTCTAGTTTTTGAGTCGGAGCTGTCTGTCCCATTTACACCTTTCCAAACCAGCGTAAGGGCTGAGCACGTGAGCTGGATGTAAGGGGTGTTTTCCTGCTTTGTTGAAGAGCTGCTGCATTATTGTTGATGGATGTGAGGAAAGCGATGTTCTGGTTAGCTTTTCTGAGAATGTTAGCGCTTGCTGCTAGCTCAGAGACATCTGTGCAGCTAGACAGACATCTTAAATCTTAAGGTCCTTCTCAAAATGCACCTCGATGCCGCTGAGGTTCCTTCTGCCACTGTGGCACTTTGGCATGTCGAACAGCATTCTCATGAGGCTTAAATAGCTGTTTTGGCTAGCAATGGGCAAGATGTTAGATGTAGAAGAGGCTCCCACAGGCGCATCTGTCCATCTGACAGAATATCGTCCTATCACTGCAGTTCTGCACAACGTCAAACTCTCTCCTCCTGCAAACTTCATAGACAAGCAGATGGATTCACAGTGTAAAGGGGTCCCACTTTCTGTCAGGTCACTGGGAAAGATTGTCAGGCTGCGTATAAAGGGACCATTTCTCTGGCTTCCAAAAAAACCCAATCTGTCACCGAGTGGCCCTCTGAAACCTACAGCCCTGCCGTCGTGTGTTTATCCTCAGAGATAACTGCAATCTGGTGCAACAGTTTTGTGTTTATGCCCAGCATTTGCCAGACCCCCTCCTAAACAGGCACAGGGAAATGTATTGCTTTTGTTGAAAGAGCGTTCTTTGAGAATGGAATTGGTGCATTTTCCAGGTTGAGATTGTTTTCACTCTGTTTTTTTTCCTCCCTCTCATAATGAGTTCTATTCTAGGAAAATGCTGGAGTGCCTGAGAAATCAAAAGCTGTTCAGGGTTCTGAGAGGATTAAATGATTACCATCTCTCAGTGCTCCTGATCTTATAATCAAGTTCAAAATGGCACTAGATACCGCCACTGAAGTGATTTTGAGTTTGTCACAGATATGCCAGCTTAATCCAGCTCCTGGACTTGGTAACATTTTAAGAACAGGTTCCTTCTCCCTGCACTCCCCTGCCCCCCACCCCCGTAGCCTGGCTTTTGGTTTCTTAGAGGCCAGGAAACTTCAACCTTTCTTTTTCGAAAGATGCTGAATAAATCAAGAGTTCTGGAATCCTGGTAAAAGAATGCAGTCAGGATGAGGGGTTGGATTCAGCCGATTCTTAGATTCGATCCCAGTCGCACATGTTGTCTGTCTTAGGATGGTATCAGGGGCCATGTTCTCTCTCCTGGACCATTGATGATACTGTTAAGCTGGATGTCTTCAGCGCCATATTAGTGCTTCACTCTCTTTTCCAGGGCAACATATGTTCTCTGGTCTGCTGGTCCGGAAAGAGTGTTATTCCAGAGTGGGCAGTGGGGATTTGTTACAGCTCCAACATAACCTACTTGTGCTTAGACTTATCTATGTTCAAAAAATGTGGGTACAAGTGCAAACACGTGTGTATATACCAATCCATCAAATAGCTAATAATAATAATAATAATAGTAATAAATTTGTTCTAGGAAGTCCTTCCATGAGGTGGTACTGTGAGGCAAGTTGAATTATCATTATTTGTTATGGGGGGAAAATAAATGGTTTCTGAATGCAAGATATGGTGGCTAAAAAATACAAAGATAATGGGTATTTTTATGCATGACAGTGAAAGCATTAACATTTATTAAACTTTTCAAAAATTTTATAAGAACAAAAATTAATTCTAGACTGTTATTTCTTTTTTTGTCTTTTAATTTAATTTTTGTTCATGGTCCAGATTTTATACTATATTAATTATTGTTTAAACACCAGTTAAAGAAACAACTATGGTGTTTTTCTCTGATGGGGAAAACTCTGTACTAACAACAGTGGAAAGCAGTATCATTTTAAAGTCTCTTTTATTATCTTTTTATTGTGTTTATTTTTTACTGTGCTTGTAAGCAGTCTGTTGTTTCAACATACACCAGGACAACTTGTGTAATAAACTGTGCAGTTTTTATTTTAAAGAAGGGCTTTGTTATAGAGTGTTCTGCTTTCTATTTTTGAATGAAAACACATTTGCTACTGAAAGTAACCTTTTCTGCAGCATATTTGGAGCATAGTATTTTATCTGGGTTTAAAACTCCCTTTTACTCATTCTGAATGGAGTTAGGGGGTCACTGTTGCAGTAGCCATCTGAGGTGGTTGCAGTGTTTGTGAACAAAACAACAATATTGCAGACACACAAGAAGTAACACATAGAGGTAATAAAAGATATTCTCACCTGTTTTTAGACCACACTTTGAATGTTTTAGCTTTGTTTTTTATTGAGGTGTCCTTATACTGATTTGCCACTGCACAAAGCATGCATTGAATTTTTTTTTTTATTATAGGAATGACTTTCTTTAATTAATCATTTTTATTGCCAATTTTGTTTGTTTCCCTCATTGATTGTTTTATACCAGTGTGCAAGGTGGTCTGAAAGCTGAGTAACAACTGCCTGGCACTGGGACCGAAATGCTTCTTTGCTAGTGTCTGAAATCACAGTAGAGCAAAGGTAACTGATATTATTGCATCAACTCTTTTTCCACCCATTGTGGAAGTAAAATAATATGCCAATATATTGAGCCATCCGCCCACTGTAATAAAAAATGGTACATATTTTCATGAGCATCTGTAGCTGGTTTTTGTTGCAGGGGACCCCTTTATATGAGAGTGTATTGACTTCTAACACAAGTACTCTCTATGTATTCGTTTTTTCCATGAGTTTCTGTCAAGATCTCACAAATGCACTGGGTCAGTCTAACAGTTAGCTGTTATTTAATGCTTTCAAAGGTTTTGTGTTGTCTTTGGTCCTTGATTTTAGAAGTGCTTTTCTTGCATGCTGTGGCACTTCTGAAAACAGACCTTGTTGGTTGCTAGCTGACAGATAGCAGTGTTTAATTTTGCTTTTTGATAGTAATGATCATAGTGCTGTGAGCTTCAAGGTGTTCCCCATATGCATTTTGAAAGAACGGTGTCCCTATTCATACGAAAGCCTGGGTGTGTCTAAGTGTACGTCTGTAGGAGTGACCCCTGGATGTTATGTCTATTGCTGCTAAAGCATGGCTGTAGTCTGAGATGCTCACCTTACTCTGTGATGGAGGGAAAATTTGTTGCTGTGGACCTTTTCTGTCCACTCAGCAAAAGCTTGAGCGTAAAGCATAAGGATGGAGCAACTGAGACACTCCTGGTGCATCCTGGGGATGTGTCCTCTGTTACACCTGATGTTTCTACACATGCTCCTGCCTGGAGGTCTGGACCTTGTGAGATAACACTGCAGTAGCCTATTTCAGCCCAGGCTAGCAAAGAAATTATCAAACTGTGCCTTTTGTTGATGCAGCAGCAAGGCACCTCATCGAGTGTATCCAGGTGACACTGGGGAGGAAACTGTTTCTGTGATATGGAACCAGTGTCAGTTTATACCACAAGATGACAAGCTGAACTCCCACCTGGAAAGCATTTTGGCTGATTTTGATCTGCATGAATCAACCCAGTTTATCAGGTTAATGAATAGATCCTAGAATTGCATGCATGGAGCACAGGACAAACGCCATCACTGAGCTGTACTATTGCTGCTTGTGTTTGACATATAAAACCTGTAATCGGATCTGACAAGACTCAATCGGCTGTGCTTGCCTGCACTGTGGGGCTGCTTACGGCCCTGTTGCGAATCTGGATTTTCATTTGTGTGGAAAATGTAAATACATTAAAAACAAAATGTTGTAGTTAAGCAAACAGCCCCTGAGTGGTTGTAAGTTGGCTGCGTAGACACCTCCATCTTTCCTCTGCTATCTCCATTGAAAGCCCAGCTGTTTTTCTCCTGTATCTGCTAAAGAAGATGGTTTAATTTTATTTCACTCACTTGTTTGCTCGCAAGGGCTGCATTCCTTTCTGTTCTTTGTGTTATATTGACCACTATGCAAAAAGCTAGTATCCAGGCCCTGTTCCCTACATGGCCTAGGCTGTTTCACTTTTTAACTGAGCCAAGATTCCCACCTCCCCACTGTAATTTGCTGTCACATGTCCTGCACGTATAGTATTGTAGACCAGTCCAACATGTCTGCAAAACTTGACTTTGGGTGTTTAATACAAGGGACCTGGCTCAGGCTAGCCAGCATCAGTCATGTTCTGTCAAACTGAATGAAACCTTATTGGTGCTGAATGATGTCAAGAGATGTGTGGTTTATTAGTCCTTCAGCGATTTTACGTGATTAAACACTGATTTTGTTTATATGATTGATTATAGTTTGTAATTATTTTCATCCTACAGCACTGAAACATAATCAGATCACCTAGTTAGTGTTTAATTTTCACAGGTAATGTTTTTATTCACTAGAGGTGATAAATAGATTGTTTTCATGTTTTCCACTATGTTGTTCAAGGGCGCAAGCCCTAAAGCCTTTGATCTTAAATAACACTGAACATCAGAGTATAGATTTATTTTTTCCTCCTCCCATTAAGAAATTTATTAATGCCAGTGGAGTGTTTTGGCTCTAAGAAAATAACCTTCAATGAAAATTTCATATTCAGCTGGCGTGATGTTTTCCCCTGGTGATCATAATGGCTTCAAGGAAGGCTTTTGTCCTGGTTTTGATGATGCAGTGGCTTAAAGTGGAGGGCAGTAAAACAAAGCAGTAGGTCAGCCCTATGCTTAACTACTGAAACAGATGCTCTCAGACACCATCCTGCACGCCAGCGATCGAACTTGTTAAAGATCGGCTATTAATTACTTCAGCAGGAACCTAACTTCCCTTTGCTTTTTCATGGAATGCTCCCTCTGCTAAAACAATGAAAACAATTTATTGCAGTTGGGGAGGGATTATTCCTCTTACTGGGCATGCAGGCTAATGTCACTAAACAGCCATTGCTCATCAGTCACCAAGTGCTTGCAGCAGATATGAAAGTTTAATTTTCCTTTAGTTTGGAAAAAAGTACCAGAAGGTTTGTAGATTTTGTGATTGTCTGGAAGATTTGCGTTCCCTTTAAACACGCTCATCCAATTTTGGGCTGCCTTGTGGGCTTCATACAATGTAAAATACAAGGCACAGATCCATCCCTTCTCTAGCTGGGAGACTGCGTCAACCTGCTCTTCCCAGTGGGCCAGGAAGTTGTCAGTGCCAGAGGTCCTGCCCAGCAGCCTCTTTTATGAGTATAGCTTCAATATGAGGGGAACCTGTGCGGCACCTGGGTAAGGCAACACATCAGACATTGTGCAATACAAAGTGGCATTTGTCCCCCAAGAGGGGAAGTGGAGTGTGTCATTACTGTACCCTTTGAAGCAGTGTCTAGACTGTGAAGAGAAATTGCATTAAAAACGAGCATTCCCAACAGAGCACTGAATCTCAACCGATTGTGACATTGAAGCACGTGACTCATCTCAGAAGACTTCCCTCAAAGAGGGAGGTTTTTCATCTGGCAACTTGTGACAGGAGGAGACAGCTTTGGTGAAGCAGCAAACGGGCTGTGTTAGGGTACTGAGAGAGCTCTTCCAAGCAGAGCAGCTGAGGGTCCTCCAGGAGTATAAGAACATCAAGAGAAACCACTTTCTTTGCTGCGATTGTTCGCTTTTGATCCAGCATAGCAACCAGAACTTCAGTATATTGTGGATAGCAATGGTGCTGTGTGTTGAAGTAGTAGAAATTACTGCAGAGTGTCCTGCTGAGAGAAGGTGTTAAAGTTTCTGAACTGCAGTATCTGCTCAAAGATTCTTTTCCTCTCCATTTTTGGTTTCACATTTTAACTTGGCCACCCCCCCCAGGTGACTGTGATGGATTCACCTAGTGCTAACTAAATATATATGGAACCCCACAACCCTTGCCCCCCACCTTGCTCAGCATGGGCCAGAGTGATGCTGGAGGTGGTTCTCTGGCTAATCAGCAGAGAAGGCACCTTGTTGGAAAAGCTGTCATGCGTACATCTTCAACTAGTGGGTCATTTCTTCCTCAGCAGGGCCTCATGGCATGAAGCCTAAGTTCTTCTCTCTCCACCTGATTAGCCTGACAGCTCGGCCTGCCACGTCTTTCAGATCTGTGCGAGTGAGACTAGGCTCATACCGTCCTCTGGGTCTAGCCTCTTCTTTTTCTTGCTTGTTCAGTGTCAACCTCCCCCCCCACACCTCCCACAGAATCTATAATTTGTCCATCATTTGTTGCATATGGTTCCAGGTGTCGACTTTGTGAAGGCAGAAGGCAGTGCAGTATATCCTTGATTTACCAGACTATGTTCTAAATGGAGAGGTGGAATGTCTAATATTGCCAAATATCTGTTAAATCCAAATGTTCTTAAAAATCTTATATTTGAAACCAAAAGACTGTTAAATGACAAGCGATATATTCTTCCTCTAGCCACTGCCAGATAGCATCCTTTGTTGCTTCTTTTTCATTAGTATTTATAATTTTCCTAAACTTGTACAACGGGGCAGCAGGTGGAGTAGTGGTTAGAGCCACTGCCTGGCATGTAAAGGACCCAGCTCCACTGTAATGCCCTTGAGCAAAGTACTTACCCTGTATTATCCTTGTAAAAAAAATTATCCTGCTATACAAATGGATAAATAATTGTAAGTAGCTTAATACGGTTAGTAATTTTGGAGGAAAGTATCAGCTAAGTTAATAACTAAATAACTAGATACTGAATTGCTTCCCGTATTCTATTAAATAGGTCTGCTGAGAAACCTCTAAATGTGCAGAGAAAAGTGGTCAAGTATTTAAGGACTAGATAAGTGTGAGCAGTTGGCCGGGGAGCGAATGCGCTTGAATAGACTCCGATGTAAGTGGCTTTTTGTGGTGGCTGATTAAGTGCTGAGCAAATGCAATGATGGATCAAGCTGATTGTGAGGAACATTCTCTGGTCTTTTGACTGAAACTGTTCCAAAATCGTGTGGATTGTAGAGCGGTACAAATGTAGGTCTGCTCTGTTCTCCAGTACACAAGAGCGGTGCTAGGACAGTTCAGAGTGGAAGCGAGGAGTTGTGTTGCACGTTGACGGTACCATTACACGGATTTGGTTGGGGGGGCAGCTTGGGACCATGTACCAAGGTTGAACAAACTAGGGGATGGGGGCTGCATTCAAATAAATGAGCTGCCTGTGACTAAAACGGATTGGAGACGGCACTTTTTCCGGCCAAGTGGAAGGTAAACATTTATCAGGATTACGTAGCCTTGGAACTAACAAGCTTTGCGTCCCCCCAGATGAAATGCCATGCTACAAAGTGGCCCGCCAGCGCGATTGTTTTCTTCCAGTTACGTAATCTGTTTACCACCTGCAATCCTTTGGAACAAATTGCTTTATCTTCCAGTTGGCCAACTATTTTCTTGAGGCCATCTTGCGGATGTCTCTTCAAATACTCTCTCAGGAGCAGCTGCTTCAGGAGACCAGAGACATACAGGAGTCAGCGGAGCTCCCTGTTAACCTGATTGTGCAGAACTTGCAGTTCCTTCAATGTAATCATCAATCTCTCTCTGAGTAAACATGTTCTAATTTATAAAGAGGCAACGTCTAAGTTATGGTGGCATCACAAAGGAAATGTTTGAACCACTGACAAGCAGACAATGTTAAAAGGGGACATTACTTCAGTGCTGCAGGAGTGACAAATGTAATCGCATGTTCTCCTCACCAACATGCCTGTGTTTGTGGGTAGTACCCAGGAATATGGGGCAGAAGGGGGATGCAAAGAGCTTTTTGCTGTGTGGAGTTCTGCCAGGGGCAGGAATGAACTAAACCTGAACTAGTGGCTTGGGGGCACTGTCATCTCTAATGTGTGTCTCAGTATTATTGTTAAAAATGTTAACAAAATAGACACAAATGCTGTTTGATGGAGTATAAAAAGGAATGTACTTGTCTTGCTCACCAGTATTAGTGTACTTCTGTGGTGTATGTATGATCTGAACTGTGGCTGGGAAGAGATCAGCAGAGTCTACATTACTGTAGATTTGATGACTTCCATTCATGAGTTCCTTGGTTACCATGGCAGCAAGGCTCAATGTCTGTAATGGAAGTGATTTACTATTAAAGTAAAAAGAGTTGCGCAAAGATTTCTCCGCACATGCAGTCTGTTTCTTTGTCTCCATACCTTAATGCTGACCATGATATCGCTTTCTGTGTCTGTCCATATTGGTGAAGGTGAATTAATTGGAGTCTTGTTGTTTAACTTAGTACAGACCCGCTTTATGGTGCTGCTCTTGTTTATTTCCACCACTCTCTTGCTTGAGAGGTGAGCAGAAAGTCATGCTTTTGGTCAACCGTGTGAGTTCATATATCAGACAGGTGTGTTACTTCTCCAGACCCATAGAAAACCAGAGTGTTTGCTTGTAGGTAGCGCCTATAGTGAAGTGGGATTCTGCCTGCTCTCACTGATGTCTGAACAATTTAGGCAGGTTGTTGGTTACTACTTTGTGGTTATGGGTGATTTCTCTTCCCTCCATTGTTCTAACAGCTGCTCCACCTTTAATTTAGGAGAAAATTATGATTAATATGAAAAATGTAATATTCTTTTGAAAATATAATAAAAAATGTACAGTAATGCATAAATTTAAGAAAACACATCAAGAGTAGTTTCACACCCAGTTAGATGAGTCCTCCAGAACAGACACACGTTGTGGGGGGGAGCTCTTCTGGCTAATGGTATGTGTCTTGTAATTGTGAGAGCCAGCTTATAAAAGAGTTTAAGGTACGAATTTTAAATGTTCATAAAAGCATAGTCTTGTAAATCAGTGTATAGGTGTGCTGAACATGGAAAAGCCGTCTCTGGTGTGAAGTTTTCATGTGACCTCTTTATGAATGAACTGCCTGTGTACAGCTGGCAGAGGAGACAGGGGAAGGTTATTTGCACACTTTCCAACCTGCTTTCTGCTTAGTCAGTTGGGGAACACAGCGAGCACATCTGCTGACATTGATGAAGTACTTCACAAATTTTGGCATTCTTGCCCCTTCCTCTCAATGTCCCTGGGTGCCAGTGAGTGACAGCATGGCTGCTGACTAAACCACCTAGACCCTCAGTGTGATAAGGGCATTATTCTGAGTATGACCTTCGTGGCCTTTGTGGAGCTAGGTAAAGCAGAGGATATTAGAACTGCAGCGATTTTAAACAGCTGGTGGGATCCCAGGTCTCATGAAGAAGGCTTCCCACACAGACCTGTATTGTCCCCTGACTTTCCACTATTGAGTTAAGGCGAGTGTGTGATGAGTGGTGTGTATGACATTCGTTTGGATCTCCTTACCGAGCAACAAGTAAACAACGTGTTTTAACAGAGCGCAATGACGGGTTGTCGGGTTGGTGGCAGAGTTGATTAGCTGAGCGTTTTGCAGTAATGAGAACAACATCCTCGAGCCAAGCACCATTATTCTGGTTATGATGGTATTCAAGCTCTGACAATGCAGTAATTAGGAGATCTGCATGCCTCAATGAGCCTTCATTGTCGTTTGGCTTCTGAGAAATTACTCATCCCTCTCTGACGGCTAATAGCAGTTCTGTCACAACCTCATCTGTAGACACCTGGTTATATCATAGACACCACTCCACAGGTGAGCGAGGTGTGATCACTTTCAGGTGCAGCACTAGGGCACCATCTAGCTGACTGTTCCCAGGTGTGATCTGAGTTCTTCAAACAGGTGACTATGCCCAGATTTAATCAGAGTGCACTATCCACCTAGGTGCAGGAGGAGTACACTCCTGGTGTGGTCTCCTCCCTGCTGTATTTGGAATATATTGTCTGGATACAGTAGGAGCACTTTATCCATCCAGCAGGACTGGTATGCATTTTGAGATTGTTGTTCAGATGACTGCATCCGAGATGCAGAAGGAATTTACCGGTGTAGCAAGCAGGCAAATATGCAAGGTGAACTTTCAGTTACACAATGTCTCACCTTCGCAACAAGCTTTTGGGCAGCAATCTTTGTCTAAGTTCTGCTCTAGCCTAAGTTACATGATGGTGCAAGAGCAGCCTTTCTTTCTCTCCCCGCAACCCCGGATGTGGCTAACTGTTGTGTTTAGTAAATTGCACTGATAATTCAGTGTTAAAATCCTATCAGTCAGTCAGATTCTGAGATATGTAAAAATAGCCAGCCAGAGTGACTGCTTCATTAGGCAGTTGTCAGACTTGCTCCCATTCACGTGCATAATTGTGCTCCCGTTAATCATGCTCCACTGGCGCGTGGTCAGTGATGGCTTCTTCCCTGCTTTGCTGGCAGTTATAAAGAGGCGGGTGGACTGTTGTTGGACATTTGGCTTGGGATGCCCTTTTCCCTCTGGGGCAGACGTTGTGGTGCAGAGCGGTGTGCAGGAACAGAGGCCCATCAGCTAGATGTATCACTGGGGGGGCTGTCTCAGTGGACCCCTCTACCCTCAAGCTGGGAGGCCCACATTAGAATATAATGAGAAGTGCAGCCCACATTCATTTGAATGGAAGGCATGGGCACGGAACATGGAATGCTGATTTTCCAGTTGCTGAATGCTTAATTTAGTTTTAATTCTCTTCCCTGTTGCCACCGCAGTTCCCCACATCTGCTGCAGCTGAGCGCTCTGCCTGAGCGCTAATAGAGAAATCACGCAGACAGAGGCCCACAGATACCTTCACATGCTATTGGTTTGCCGCTTCCTAGGGAAATCTCTTGGCACCCAGTTACCTGGATAGAGCTCTAACGCAGGTGATGGATCCTCAGTGGGCAGATGGCTGCAGCTTAGTGCCTTGGAGAAGGTTGCATGGTGTATGCTCCCCAATGAGAGGCGCTTGGCAGGAATGCCAATGAGGGACAAGGAAGAAATCTCTGATTGGAGCTGAAAGAGGCAGTCGGTCGTGCTGTAATTCCTCCCCCCCCCCCGCGGCATGCTGCAGTCCTCAGCGCTGCCTTCATCCGGCTGCGCTGTCGGGAGTGACTCATACTCGGATGTGATCAAGCATGTTTTGCGTGGAGCTTTACAGCATCCGGCCAATGGTGGACAGTGTGTGGCAGGGAGGGAGCTGCTGTTACTAGGGAGTGGAGGGTGGGGGCAGAACATCCTGGGCAGTACAGTTCTCTCAGATGGATCTGTGTTGCAGTAAGGGCACATGCTACAGTTAATCTTATTCTGTCTGATTTGTTTCTGTGTCTCTTTTCCTCTGTAGGGAGGTGGACCAAGATTCTGACGGACATGTCAGCTTCAGGGACTTTGAGTGCGTGATCGGCCACGGACAGGAAAAACCTTGAAGTTTTACTTGCTGGTAAGACCAGAGTGTGGGAAAATCTGTTGAGGAGGCATTGCTATGTCTACACATCAACAAAAACATGCTGCACATTTTGCTGTTTCCCTGCAGTAACTTGCAGTGACACCACCCAAAATGGCACCAATCAAAGTCCTCATCGGAGTGTTAGGAAAGTCAATAACTGACCTTCATAGTGGTAAATATGCAAGACGATGATCTACGGAGGCCTGGGACTCATGGCTGCTCTTATATTGTTATATTTAGTAATTTAACAGGAAACTTTGTAATTCACTGCACTTTTTTTCCCCAAGAAAACCTTTACTATATTTTCTCCATGGCACTGGTGTCAACAATAATTGTGAGAGAGGCTAAAGGATTGAAAACTGACATGAGTGAAATGGGCCTCCTTCTTCCAGTCAGCTCTGCAAATGTATACCAGGGCCTTTTTGGGGCACAGCATTGAACACTTCAGACCTATTAAAAAGCCTGTTGAGAGCTGGATGTCTTTTAATCCCCTCGCTAAATCCATTTGCACCTGAGAACCCGGCAGGTTGCATGGAAATTGAATATTAAGTGTCGTAATCAGATTCCATTTTTAATCAGTTTTACACAAACCGCTCCCTGTAGCTCTGTATTAAAATGCCCAAATGCATATTTCCTGGGGATTTCTGGGGTTCCTCTTGTAACGCATGATTATGGAATTGTAAATACTTGTTTGTGTTTTGAGAGATTTCCTGCACTCCCGTCTGAATAAAGATTAATTTGTTTTTGTAATCAGGCTTGAGCCTTCATCTGTGCAACGTGCACATGTGTGCGTCCTGCAAGTCCACCCCCACAATCCGTGCTTCATGCACTGGGAAGCTGTTTCTCGGTGTCAATCAGGCACCCTTTAATCAAATGCACATTTAATCCCGGTGCCGCTGCATTGTCAAGAATCTCTCGTTTGCTAATTTTAACATGGACCTACTTTGGGTTCCACCCCGCAAGCAAATGAAACGAATCCGTGGGCCACAAGTCTAAGGACACAGGAGAGCAGCATGTGCTTCTGCTGTGAATCAGACCTGTATGATAGCCATTGGCCCCTATGAGGGGAAGCAGTTGTGTGTCAGCTGTGTTAATGAATGGGATCCGACTCTGGGGAGGTGTGAGCCAGTTAACATGCGTGCGGGGTTTTAATTGGCCGTCTCTGCTTCCTGCGCTGCATCTTCCCTGCCTGCTGGGGACCAAGGAAGATAAATCGACTGCCGACCTAGTTGGACTGGGTCTGATTCGTGCACTATATACACTCAGTTTTGTAGCAGCGCTCCCAGTGTCTGAAGTCCACCCAACGTCACCTGGTCGGCAACGCCACAGCAGTAAAAAAAATGTTGCTTAATGCATTTATGCATGAGCACCACACCCGGCCGCTGTTAAATACTTACCGTGGAAATCGCAACTAAGGAGGAGTGGTTCATATTGATCTTCATCGCAGGGTTTTTAGGAACACCTTTGCTCAAGGCACTCACAGGGAGGGTAGAAGCTCCCCAGAATGGTGAACAGTGCCGTCCTCTCTTTATTAATCTTGTGTGATCAATACAAAATTCGGCACGTAGTCTTGCATGAGCCATCATAAAATGTGTGGAAGGATGGATACGGAGCAGGGAAACCTAGGAGCCGGCAGGGTGGTTGTATAATATTTTTCTGTACACTGCAGGTGTTGGCAGGTGTAGTTTTATGGAGTTACAGGGAATGGACCATAGCATGTCAGTCCTGATGACAGTTAGTTGTGCTGTAACCACTGGGTGGTACTCAGTAGTTGATTTTAAAAAAATAATTATAGAAGGGGAACATTGGAGTGATTTGAACTGTTACTTCCTGCTGTAAAATCAAGTAGGGTGTGAAAATATCCCTGTGAACAAGCCCTGTTAGGTGGCCATTTGTCACTGATAGATGCAAACCAAGCGCCAGTTCTGAGGCGATATGAGCATATTGATTTTCCAAAGGGGAGGCTATTAAACATGATTTATAGATAGTTTTCTCATTCTCTCACCCTTAAGCCCAGTTTAGCCACTCAAGAGCCCAACCATAATGTAGAGGGTGGCAAAGAAACTATGTGATTTACACACAGCACTGCTGAAGGTGAAAACAAGCTCGAAGCCTGGTCCTGCTGCAGTAGGAGCCTGTCAGCAGAGGGGTCGAGGACTTATGATGTGTTTGTCCACTGGGTCATCTAGCCTGTTGATGCGTAAATTTGCAATGAGGTTCAAGGTCTTAGTGCAGAGAAGCTCTCACCACTAAGGTTTTTCTATTGACCGTGATCTATGAAACCACATTTCCCTACATTTGGTGAAAAATCTTAGCATTAGCTAGCATTAGTAATGAGCTGTTTGTGGATGTCCTGTCCACTATGGTTACAGTGAGAGCTGGTGGACCTCTGTTGCGCTTCCTTGCAGAGGGGGAGTGCTTTTGTGCTCTCTGACCAAACCAAATTAAAGGTCCGGTAAGCTGTGAGAGTCATTTCCATTTGAAAGCTTGTTGAAAATTTGTATGTTTGGTGATAGTTTTGAAAATGAATTTGTCACAGAGGAGCAAATGCTGACTTGAAAACAGCAGGTAGTGTAGTGGACTTAAAAGGACTCATGTCAAATCCAACCGCTTAGTGTAATACCCTTGAGCAAGGTACTTACCATACATTGCTCCAGTGAAAATCACAAGCTGTGAAAATGGGAAAATAATTGTAAGTAGCTTATTATTGTAAGTTGTAACTTGTAACTGAAAAACAGGCGTCAATGAAGCTGCACTTTTCCACCCATTTGTTTATTTCTGTTTCAATCCAACTCTCTAGACTGCCATTCTACTGACTTCTGCAAATTAAGAGGCCAACAGTTGCTACATTTTCTTCCCAACTGTAATTCTCCACCCACAGGAGCCACGCATGGAGGATCTGGTTATTTTGAGACAACTGAAGGACCAAAGGGGCTTTGCGAATTTTTCAGAGACAGTAGAGGGCCTCACAGGGTTCCTGTATTCTCCTCCATATTCACCTTCTTGCTCTTTGTGATTGCTTAGTGACTGAGAGCTCAGTCACTGAACGTTAATTAGAAGTGCAAACAGACTGCGACCTGTTGAAATCCATATTCCTGGCAGTGGGGTTCAATTAGCCTTGGTAAATAGGCGCTCCAGCGATTATCAGCCCCATTGTGTTCCTACAGCATTAAAAGGTAAGTTAACTCAGAATCTATGAACTAGATTGTCTCCAACACCTCTATGTTTATCCGCCATGATGGCTGTATGATTTGTTATTTGCTTTTATTCTGTAAGATTCTGTCTCTGTTTTTGTAGAGGAAACAGTGTTCAGTCAATAGGCTGAACAGCAGAACTTGGTCTATAGACATTCTATGCTGGAGTGAAATGGATTTTCCTAACAAAACTCTTTTAATTAAATATTAATAAAAACAAAGGATTATTCACACATCAGTTGTACATAATACATCTAATTTTCCTCTTAGATGTATTTGGAGGCTTATTTTTTATTTTCAGCTCTTCTAACCTGTTGTAGGCAGGTATACACATAGAGCTAAGCCGCTATCCAGGGACTGCTTCTCCCCCAGGCTAAATTTAACCAGGTCTTGGATTTTCAGAGTGCTGGTCTTTCAAACATACTTTCAAATAGATAATGATGGTATTGTTTTTTTTCCTGTAGCAAGTTACATTTCCATAATTGTCACAAGTGAGCATCTCTGCAGTGAGGAAAATGTCAGAACCTGCTTAAAGAGCACCACCAACTCTAGCTGGAAACTCACATTAGGGACACACAAATACCCTGGAGTTTAACTATTAGCCTTTACTATTGACTGGACCACAAGTAGATACGTCAGTTTACTTTTGGATGCAAAAAATTTGATGAGTATCTTTAGTGAACCCTGGTTTGATTCTAAGAAATGTGATGAGGTCCTATTCTGTCCCAAGACATTCCATTTTCCCTGTCTTGTGACACAGGGGCACAAATAATTGATGCTGAAGGACAATCGGCCATCTGCTACCTGACCAAACAGGCAGGCTGTGACCTGTCCTCCCTCAAAACTAAGGAAACTGCAGTTCATAGACTCTTCCTCACAAACGTAGCATCTACTCAAGCACACTGGCTGCTCCCGCTCCTGAATTCAGAGCAATAAGAATTGAGCTGCAACTTTTCAGTCCACAGAGAACCGGGTCTGCAAAGATCCTCCCTTTGAGCTGAGACAGGAAGTACTCAGTGTTTTGCACTGTCATGGGATGACTATTAAATGACCTGTGTTGAGCAGAGTCTTCTAAGCCTGGAAGGTAGTGGACTGTGTTGGATGACTATACAGGCCTCCTGAGCCATATCTATCCTGACGCTGCATTGATCCTACACATCTGATTCAGCAGTGTGAGTGTCATGCTTCAGAGGTGGTGCGGCACCTATTGAAGTTTTAACCTGTCCTTGCTGAACACTGCTGTTCTACATGGATCAGGGGAGACATCGATTCTCGTAAAATGGTGTACGCCTTTGCTGGTTTGAAAACGGTGCAGGCTTTACTTAAGCATATAACCTGACAATGCAGACAAATAAAACCCTCTGTTGTAAAACGGTCAGAGGGGCAATGTCTTTGGAACTGACTGGTTTTTCAACTTGGTGCCAGTATCTGAATGTGATACAAACGTTTGTGTTTTTCAGGCCAAGATGAGAATACCCACAGTCTGAAATACAGCAGAGCACAGAGAGAGCACTGCAAAGCAAACAGCTTGATTGAGGAGAGCAGGCAAGAAAAAGTGGTACATGAAAGGGATCGATGGGGAGAGATCAATGGTTTGGCGAGGGATTAAGAATGCTCCAGGGATAGACTTGGCAGCTCAGAGCACGCAAGGGAAAGTTTCGCGCCTGTAATCCTCCCTGCCCTTAGGAAGGCCAGCTGATGATACTGTGTCATGCTGGCCTGTTGCTGGTTTGCTTCTAGCATATGGTTGGGCCACTGTTGACTCTGCTGTGGCTGCCATCAGGAATGCATGAAGCAAAAATTTCCACAAGCAGGTACTGTTATGAAAAGTGTTTAAATCCAGTTGCACTGGGTTGACACTGAGCAGGGCAGTGAAAATATCTAGCAAACAAATCCTGCAACAAATCATAGGGGGCTGACGAGAAAATTATATACGCTGTAAATTTGTTTCACTGAAAAATAGGCCAGGAGCAAGTATCAAAATGCTTTATTTAATATTTTCTGGCAGGGGTGCTGAAGGTCAAGATTGATTTACTTGGAATGCATGCATAATTGATGAGTAGAGCAAGTTTACTCCCATAATTGCATTGTATCCAAATTGACACGAAAGTGAAACCATGAGACCAGAGAAATGTCAGACCGAAAAATCGCAGGGAATTTTCAGTACACATCCAAACATTGCAGAAATTGCCCAGGGCAGGGTGCGGACAGGCCAACAAAGTGACGACATGTGTCAGCTTTGGTCATTCTCTCAGGCCATTGTACACGAGTGACGCTTCCCTCTCCGCAGTGAATTCTCTTGGCCTCCTTCAGTAGGACAACACATCTCTGCACTCTGTGTCACCGAGCTATAGTTATCTCTTGGTATATTAATACTGTCTGTATTAAATCACCTACACCGAAAGTACATGTTCACATTTGCTTTGTTTGGGTCCTTTCTGAAGCCCGAGGGAGGGAGGGAGGGAGCGAGCAGGCGGCAGGTTCGGTTGCCATGGAGACAGGTCCGCTGGCGTTGCTGAGACATCTTTTATACACCAAGTCCCAGGAGCCTCGGAGCTCGTCTAACTTTTAAAATTTTTTTTTTTTTAGATCTAATTATATCTCAGTGGCATGCATGTCCATGCAGCCACAACATGGGAGAAAATGTGGGCAAGTCACTGAATCCCACAGTATAAACAGCATGACATCTATCCAAATATTTGAGGTACATTTCTGAGAAGTTTTGAAAATTAAAACATTTTACATCACAACATTTACAGGCTACTGACCAAAGATATCAGCATTTAGAATACTGTACATGAATAACTGTGAAATAGTGAAATGAAGATAATTTAATTAGCTTGGTGAACCGGATCATATCCAGCTGCCCCCTGTTCACCAGAACCACCCCCCAGAGCAAAACATTAAAAGATTTCAAGTTCAGTTTCTCTCAAACTCTCTGTGGGATCTCTTTATTATTTTAAGTCAAATTAATCACCAAGACGGTAAATGAATGGATGAGTGTGGCCAGTGTCCACCTGACTGTCACACAAATTCCTGGAGTCTCTCTGTTTTCTTCTTCTTTATCACTGTCAATGGTTGATACGGTGGTGTGGAAAAAGAATTCCCTCATTACCACTTTTCTCTTTTTGCAGTTTTTTTTTACATAAAATTTTATCAGATCTTGTTGTCTGTTCTAGTACGGTATGAATGGAGCCTGACATTAGATAAGTGATACCAGTATTGCTCTTTGTCTTCCACACCAAGACAACATTTTTTGTCTTTTTGTGTGTTTTACATAAACGTGTGAAAAAGTAATTTCCCATGTGCAGTCAAGGACCTCGACCTTCAGCAGCAATAACTACTACTAAACTGCTAAAAAATTCAACCACATTTGCAGGTTTTCAAGCATGAATTTGAAACTTTCCATGTATTGCCACAACATCTCAGTTGGACTTAAATGAGGAATTTGACTAAGTCATTCCATTACTTTCATTTTCCCTTTTCAGCCATTCTAAAGTTGACTTTCTTTTATGTCTTGGATTATTTCCTTGCTGCACAACACAGCTACATAATAGCTTCTACTCAAGGACTGATAGCCCAGTACTTTCTTTTAAAAGTTTCTGATACGGGGAGCTATTTATGGCTCCTTCAATGATAACAAAGTACCCATGCCCTATGGCAGCAAAATACCCCTAAATAGTCACCTTGCCACCATCATGCTTGACTGTTGGTAGAAGGATATGTCTCTGAAAGGCCGTATTTGGATTTTGCTAGATTTAATGCAGCCTACGTCATCCAAAACTTTATACATTTTTTATACATTCATCAGTCCACAGATTATTCTTCCAGAAGTGCTGAAACATCCAGGTACTTTTTGGTGATCTCAAAATGTGTGTTTATGTTCTTTTTCGTGAGCAATGGTTTCCGCCTTGCCACTCTCAATCTCATTTTTTAGCAGGATCTAATTCTGGAGAAGCTGACTTAAGGAGAGGCAAAAGAGGCATACAGTTCTCTGGATGTAGTCCTGTGGTTGTTTTCCAACTCATTTCTGACTTTGACTTGTTCGGGGAGGGATTTTGGCAGTATAGCCATTCCATGGTAGATTCATCACTTTTTCAAACTTTCTACATATGATGATCATGGCTGCATCAGGACATTGTTCTACTAGCTTTCTGTTATGGTGATTGTGAGTAACATTCAGATTAATAATAAATCTTGACCCAGGATTATCACCTGTTCTTTTCCTTGCATAATAACAGAAACACTATTATTAGTGAGCAGTGTCTGCCACACCACATGCCCTTCCCATGGCCAGCAGTTTGGTAAGTGCCTGTTTTCTTTGACTAATGGGTAAAGTGAATCTTTACATGGTCAAAAAGAAAAATAATTGTGATTATAATTTTTATTCTCTAATGTGGCTTTAAAGTAGAAGACGAAATGCATTGTGTGTTGCAGCACATTTTTCTGTACTTAACAAGGCCTCTAGAAAATTCTACAATAATCTCCCAGTTCAACTAAATGATAGCTACTGACATCTATTCTTTTTTAAAGAGCACATTTTAAGGGCTCGTCTTCAAAAAAAAAAAAAATTACACTTAGCTGCTCATCTAAATGTTAAATAGTTGTCCTGATCCCTTTTGTGGAGTGTTTTGCTCTGATGTAGTGCTCAGGTATGAAAGTTGTGTGAAACATGCCAGCATATTTGAACACCATTTGCCAAGGTAACTAATTTAAGAGTGAAGATATTGTCTGTTAAAATTCTGAGCATTAAGCGGGTGGCAATAATTTCACACTTCTGCCTGTTTACGGTGACATTGTAAGTTAACAGGTATAGGCTGAGAAAATGCACTTGTTTTTACAGGTGAACAGATGTATGTCAAAAGGCATGACTGTTTTTTCTAATTAACACCGAAAAGTCATGAAACCTTGACTGTCTATTTAAGTTTGCATGCACTACATATAAATAAAAAAAGAACTGATTCATTTAATTTTTTTTTTTTTTTACTTACAAGGCCCCTTTGTCAACACGTCATTTTCACTGTAGCATTGAGTAAAGTCAGTCACAGTAAAAAGTGAAACATTGTCGCCCACCTAGGCCCTGTGAATCAGACTGCAGAATAGGTCTGAGCAATTGAAATGGCATTCTTTAAAGATTTGCTTTCACCACCTCCAGAAGGATATTAAGTTTAGTTTTGACACATTAAAAAGTATTCCAAGGTAATCTTATCCACCCTGTCCAAGCAGCAGTTAAGGAAAGCGCATTAAACTTCAAACTGAACAAAATAAGTAAATGTTTCACTGAGACCTTCTTGTTTCTAAATATGTAAAATAAGTAAAAATAACTAAAAATGATCATTCAAACAAAAAGCATACTTTAATCTCCGCCAGAATGTTGCTACATGCCATTATGTCAGGGTTGACTTTTGGTATCCATGTAAATTGTGTCTCCAGAAATTTCTGTCTTCCACTTTGTCTTTAATGTTAAAAGGGGTGTGTCCTTTGTCATTGCAATTGAGCCTATCCATCCATCCATGGTCATCTTCTTCATCTTTTTTTTCTTAAGCTTTAACAATCGTTAGTCTTTTTTCAAAAGAATCCAAACTTCGGACACTGTGTCCAAAATACAATAACTTCAGTCTCATTATTTTTGCTTCTAATGAGAGTTTTGGCCTGATTTGATCCAGTATATACATGCTTTTTTCCCTAGCAGCACAATGGCTAAAATTATTCCTTCAACACCAAAGTTCACTGAAGTCTGTTTTTCCTATTCTGTCTTTTTAGCACATCCGTTGTCCTAGGACGGGACAAAACACACTGGACACAAACATCTGCCATGTTTCCAAGATTGCTCACCAGCCACATCTGGGACAGTCTGATCACATCTCTCTGCTGACACTCTCTGCATATAAGCCGCTTCTGTTGAGAGTGAACGCAAGCAAGTAAAAGTGTGGCTGGAAGGAGCGACTTGAGTACTGGAAGACTGTGTTGACATCATGGACTGGAACATGTTTAAAACTGCTGCTACATGTGGGGACCATTTGAACTTAGAGGAATACGCATCATCTGTCACTGGCTACATCAGCAAGTGTGTGGATGATGTTGTGACCACTAAGACTGTCACAGTCCAACCCAACTAGAAGCCTTGGCTGATTCTGCTGTCCAGTCTCTGCCGAACCATGCGATGTTGCATTTCCACGTGGCGACACAAAGCAGCCCAGGCCAGTCTCACCAGTGGCGTCAGGAAAGCCAAGGTAGCCTTCTTCATCTCTTCACTGCTACATCTCATGTTAGAGGGATGTCAGCATTTTCTCTGCCTTCACTCTCAACTCTGAAGTTTGCTGTTGTTCAGGTGTCATGAATTTAGTTTTTTTTTCAGGTTTAATTTTAGCCATATTTTTCCATTCTCCACTGACATTTTTAGTTGGATTTTAAGGTATTTTTCATCCTCTGCTATTACTGCAATCAGTAAGCACTTATCAAATGTACATGTGTACACAGCTGAACATTTATAAAAAATAGTTTTACAAAGCTAGCATACCTATATACTAAATGACTTTTGCATACCTGCTCTTCATTTTTTTTTGTGTTGTGTGCAACATCAATACTGCTTGCTGTTAAAAGCCAAAAGATCAATAGCATCACTGTCTCTGTCAGGGCATTCAAGAACTCTTTTCATGTCCCTGAACTTATTTTATTTTATTATTAAGTTCTAACCTTTTCAGGCAGAATTTACATAGGTCAGAGTCAGCACTTGACTTGCTGTTTGAGATCAATCTTGCTACTGTCTCGCCATCACACAGGAAAGTCTCTAACCTGAAATCTTTCTGAAGCCTCTGTGTATAAATACAAATCAGAAGAGGGTTCATAGGTGTTTTCACCTTCAAGTAATGAGCTTGACCCAGTATTTCCATGGTGCTGAATTGTTTATGATAACAATAGTGTCACTAAGGCTGAAATTTGATTTTGGAAGAAACCATTTTTTGTCTTCATGTAAATCAGATAAATATTTGTTGCTCCAGCATTTGTAAAATGCTGAAAGTGATACCATTAGAAGCTCATTCTGCTTGAACAACTCATGTGACATTGAAGGCATAATCTTCGGTAATAACATCTGATTTAGGATTAAGGTGTCAGGGTCTTTGGGATCACTGGAGACCCTGGTGATAAGACATCTGCTCATGACTGTTTCATCCTCACAGAACATGATTCAGGCTTCAAGGTCATTAAGACTTTTGGGCGCTGGTGATGGCACAGCTATTGATGATTTCCTCTACAGAATTTGAGATGGTTTCCACATCATTTTTGTGCGACTATGGAGTCAAACTTTTCTTATTGTTCTTCCTTATTGCTCAAAAAATGAACCCGTGTTTCTGGCTTGGAGTTTAGATCCCCTGCTTGTTTTTTTTTTTTTTTTTTTTTTTTAGTTATACTCACAGCTTGGATAAAGGCCACCATTATCTAAAAATATGCTAGCACGGGTCATGAAACTTACTGAATATCAAAAAGATGCTTAATTTTATATCAGTGTTGTCTGCTACTTCTACAAACACTAACTGTTTTCATGAATTATCAATTGTCCCTCAAACATCAAGTCAAGTATCTTGTACCATCTTTATATGGAATCCCAGGTTTTGGTGCTACGTTCTAACCACCCAAAGATCCCAGTGAAAGAACTATGTGCGAAGTATGTTAATCCATTTCTAAATTACCCCAGAGGCCTTGGTGTCTCCAGCCACAGAGAATCAGTAAGATTTGTGTGAGGTGACGGGTGCTCTTTATTACATGTTCTGGAGGGTCTCCCGAGAAGAAGATTGTTAACATTGTGGACAGAGAAATCGCTGTCTTGTTAGGGCCATCATGTGGAAGGCCATTAGAAAAGGTCACTGTAACCTACAGATCTTCTGAGGAGATGTTCTCCTGTTTGGCTGGCCTGAATGAGCAGTCTCTGCCTTGTGAGAACTTATATTTGGGTCATGCATGAAAAAAAGTGTGAGGAAAAAATTATGTCGTGTATGACAAACCTTGAATGTCTGTGTGAGAAGTCGCGGTTGTTTCCCGTGCTCTCGTGGCAAAGTCTGTCACTGACTATGGCCTGTCCGGCATTTTCGCGTAGGAAAGATGTAAACCTCAGTCAATTGTGAAAGCAAGTCGATGTGAAGGCAGTCGTTCATGGCCTCTGGCAATGTGCTCTGTTATTGTGAACCAGTGCATTAAAGCTGAAGGAAATTGAGTATTAAAAATGTGAATTTCCTGCTCTGGCTGACATTGTGCAGTAGGAAGAACGGTCAGTATTTATTTGAATGGCATCTGTCACAGAATTCCACTTTGAGAACATTTATCCCACTTTGGATCTCTCAGCTCAAACCTGTACTGAGGAATGCTTAATACCCAAAATGATGGGATTCACCTTGACAGTTGCATTTTTGTTTGCTCTTGAATATAAATATGAAATGTTATGGGAAATGAACATTTGTGGTTAATGTCCATGTACACGTTGATGTGAATGGACAGTGTACCTACAGTGAGTGTTCTGGTGTGTTTTAACCCATCAAGGTGTCTACTGTTCCATAACCTGTCGCCCCCTGTAACCTGTAGTTTTAGCTTGTGGGGTTTATAATGCTGTTAGGTGTACTTTTTTGTAAAAAAAAAAAAAAAAAAAAAAAAAATCTACTGNATAATGCTGTTAGGTGTACTTTTTTTTAAAAAAAAAAAAAAAAAAAAAAAAAATCTACTGTTTTCACTATCAAGTAGGGTGAATATCTCTCATGGTCTCTTTTAATGCAGTGTTCAGACAATCTATGCAATGGGCCCTGTCGTCTGTGTGCTCTGTGATTTATTGGGTCTCTATCTCTGCATTGTGTGAGTTGTACATGGGGTTAAAAAGCACTGCACTGTGCTTCCATGTCTGTGAAAAAGGTGGACTTGGCTGATGTCCAGCATGCCCTTGTGTCTGTAAATACAGTTCATCTGCGGGCTTAGAGGAGGGCATAGTATGCTGAAAATAATTCCCCATTTCTATTCACATGGCTGTGTCTACCCTGCCCATATCTGTTTGCATGGAAGATATATCTGTCTTCCTTTTATTAAATTACATTTTTAAATTAATAGATCATTTTAAATTGGTTGTAAGGCTCTAATGGTGCATGGAAAAAAATGATCAAGTGAATGTCACCATTCAGTAGAAAGCCCTATTGAGAATTAACAACTTCACCTAATGGAGAAGGTCATGAGTCAAACTACCTTCTGTAGTGGCAGTAAGCTCTACTTCACCTTATGACTGCTGCTTATCTGTAGAGCTTATATGCTCTGCATACTTAGAATGTGATGGAACATATCTGGCGCTCAGGTGATGTAGTGGCTAGAGCTGCTGGCTTTGGGCTTGAAGGACCCAAGTTTGAATTCAGTATCTTCCTGTAGAACCCTTGAGCAAGGCACTTGCCCTAAACCACTGTGGTAAGAATTACCAGCTGCAAATACTGGTAAATAATTGTAAGTAGTTTAAGGTGTTCTGGTGTACAGATGTGAATGGTTGTAAGGAGTTCCATTTTCTTATGTGCATGTCTCAGACGACTAGCTTAGTGGTATTGTTCTGATTTTTATACTTGTATTCATACGTATCCACACTTATCTGTTTTTGTGCTTATTAAATCAAAGAGGTAAAAAAATAGAAAAATGCATGTGAAGTAGCAAGTTGCCCATAAAACTATTAAAAATTAGGTTTAAGTCACTATAATATAGAATATCATTTGGATGTTGAATAGGTTTCTGTTTTCTAAACCACTGAGTGACCCTTAAGACACAATGGTGAATATGAAATGTTGGAGGGATTTTGCACAAAGTTTCCCGGACCATCCAATGCGACAGAATCAAGGGCAGCTTCTCGTGTCCGACCAAAAATAGCAGCATGCCGTTTCAGCTTCAGAGATGTTGGGGGAGCAGCGATTTGTACGGGCTGCTGCTTCTCTCTCCTGATGCTGCCTTCGGTGAGGAAGACTCTGCTTGGGGCAACGAAGATGGGCCGTCTTGCTCTGGCAGCAGCCCTGCTTCATGACTTGTCTAGGAGGTCATAGAGTATCTTGAGTGGTACTCAAAGGCATCTGTGAACCCCACATGTAGTGGCAGGGAGCTTTGAGTGCTTCCTTGGAGCAACATTTCCTTTCTTAGTCCGATCCAGGTGGGGGTGCTCTTCAGGGAGAATGCATTTTACTGCACCGTGAAAGCACAAAGCAATATGGGATTAAAAAATAAAACAGTATCATGGGTGCAGAGCGTTTTAACATTCTGGATATCACATGATTTTATTTGATGTTAGTTTAAATAACTGAAGTGTTTTTTTTCTAAATCCTGCAGATTTCGTCATACTGTCTGTCTGGCAGTAGAAGGGGATTAAATTATGATGTAATGCTTTTTGTGCTGTTAACCTATTTGCTCTGCAGGATTCTTTTACACTTTCTTATAATTCACACTAGACTAGTTTAAGTTATTGCTTTCCAGCCCTTTCTGAGCAGTTTATTAAGCACAGTGCTATTCTTCTACTCAATGTCTTGACAGGCTATCTTGGATAGACGGCTCTTTGCCAGGGGGTGGGGGGGGGGNGGGGGGGGGGGGGGGGGGGGGGGGGGGGGGGGGGGGGGGGGGGGGGGGGGGGGGGGGGGGGGGGGGGGGGGGGGGGGGGGGGGGGGGGGGTACCAGGAAGAACAATGACGTGCTTTCAGCAAGCTGGGAGACACTAAGACCCAGCAGACGGCGGCCCTCCCCATCGGCCCCCAGAGCTCTAGAGCACAGTGAAAGAGCTGGGAGGAGAGTACCGAGAGAGGGAGACGGCACAAAAGTGAATGTTATAGCCACAGTGGTCACTGCAAAAATACTGCTTCGAAGCGGAATGGAGGGATTAACCAGTGGGATTTAAATTCTGGAGCCACAGTGGGTGCTCATGCTGAGGAGCCTGTGTGCAGAAGATCGGGATTAAAAGGTTACTGCACGATTGTTAATTCCTGATATAATCTTTCCCTCTCCTTGTGTGGGAGTCACCAGTATGCTCTGGTCTGCCATGAGCCAGGTGCTCCACTGTGGGGTCATGCACAGCATCCAGGGGTCATGGGGTCAGGTGTCGGGAGGTTGGGACGTGGGGGGGGGGGGGGGGGTGTTTGCCGAAGCATCCGTACAGGAATGCAGTGGAGATCTGCGCTGTGTGTGNGGGGGGGGGGGGGGGGGGGGGGGGGGGGGGGTGGTGTTTGCCGAAGCATCCGTACAGGAATGCAGTGGAGATCTGCGCTGTGTGTGCGGGTGTGTGACAGCATGTGCGGCAGCAGTGATTGAGCATGCTCCCGCCAGCGTTGTCCTCAGGGGGAGAATGTGTCCACATGATGAAGTGGCATCCCCTCTGTGGCTGCATGGCACCGAGCTCTCCGGCTGCGAGTGTGTGTTTAGTGTGGCCTGTGCCAGTCGGGGACACCCTCTCCAGTCCTCAGTTACTGATGGAAATCCACCCCTGCTGTCCCTGCTATATATTCTACAGTTGTGTTTTCACTCTATCCACTGGGGCAAATAGCAGTGAAAACTTAGCAAAACTGTGGCTTTGAGGGATGGTAACCATGTGTGCATTTCTGCTGTTTATGAGACGGCGTGTGTGAGTATGTATGTTTTTATTTTTGTGTGTGAGAGAGGCAAGGAGAACACGACTTTGTTCCACAGTTAGTGACGGCTCTTTCTACTCGAGGTGATGCATAAGATGTGGATGGTCATCCCCTGTGCAAATGACCAAGATGAACCAGAGTGGAGCTTGCTTCCCCCCAGTGCCCCAGGGAATCTTTCTGGCATGGTGTGTTTCCAAGGCACCGGGGCGGCTGGGAAAAGACCCGCTCCGGGCTGCCGTTGTGGCTATGCACTGAGCACTTCTTTAACCGCAGTGGTGTGTTTGGTCAAGCAGCCCCAGCTGCTGAGTCTGCCTTTCCATGAGAGTGAGCCTGGCCAGACTGTTCAACAGTGGTTACCCCACTCTGCATTGGCCTTCGGTGAGCACCGTGCTGGAAAAAATGAGGCCCATTTTATGGCATGCGTATTTATGTTGGATGAATGTCTCAGCAATGTTGTTATGGAAGCACAGCTATCATTTAACAATTGCCCACTTGGAAGGCTTTGTGGAGTGAGTAACGCAGCATTATGAAAAACACTGCTGGAATGTCTCTATCAGGAAACAGTGAGAGTGTTTACTAACACACAGCGAGAGTGTGCTGGTGTGCACTCAGAGTGTTTGCTAACACACAGCGAGAGTGTGCTGGTGTGCAGTGAGAGTAGTGTTTACTAGCATAGTGAGACTGCGTTGGTGTGCAGTGAGAGTGCTATGTTTACTGACAGGCACGACTGTGTGGAACTTCTCCGCTCTTCTGCTGTGCTGTGTGCTGCTGTCTCGTCACCATCCCGTTTCCTATGACCCCCTCGTGTGGCTGCCATGGGTGAGGTGCCTACACCACAAATACTCTGTGCACGTGAGTACAAGGCCTCTGATAGGCTGCAGGGGTACAGACACAGGAAGTTTAGGGTTTTCTAACCACTGCTGAGAGACACAGTCACCATCGAGACAAAGATAAGCCCCTTTTTTCTCAGAGCCCTGTCTGCATGTCATGGCAAAAGCCTCCAGAAAGTGTTCTTGTCTGCCAGGTCTCAGGTCCACACTCCAGCTGCCAGCTTCCACTCGGCTCCGCCGCCACTGTCTCCGTTCTGCAGATGTGTGCTGCACTTACTGTGAGTTTTCCATGCTGTTAAAAACTTTGTTTCCACTGACAGACCATTTACCATGTTTGCCTCCTCTTTGGTGTCCAGGGAAGCTGTCTGTGTCTTGGAGGGGAGGGGNGGGGGGGGGGGGGGGGGGGGGGGGGGGGGGGGGGGGGGGGGGGGGGGGGGTGGGGGGGGGGGGGGGGGGGGGGGGGGGGGGGGGGGGGGGCTCTGGGGCTGCCTGGCTTCTCCAGTGTCAGGGTTATGTGTGGTCAGCTCAGACACTGCTGCTTGATTTCAGGAGGTTAACTTTCTTTCCTGCAGCATCCCTCCAGTGCCTAATTGAGGTTTGGTTCTGTTTGACATAGTTACAACTGAGCAATGAAGCACTTAGTGTGGCAATGTCTGCAGTGAAAGGATTTCCTGTTGACGGGGTGCTCTGTTATCAACGGAAGGGCCTGCTGCCAGGAAGTGTGTTGGCCTCTTGTTTCTATGAAGAGAAAAGATGGTTTGGGGTTTGCTTTTCTCCACATAGGCAGACGTCTGGAGAAACTAGTCTTTCCTGTCACACGCTGGAAGTAAGTGGTCAACCCCTCAGCTCATTCTTCTAGTCGGTGCTGTTTTATTCTGCAGGGGACATTCCCAGGTCAGTCACTGTGTGGCTATAAGCTTAATGTGTAGTGTCCTGCCCCCTGTACCTCTCTCATACCAGGTTTGTGGGCCAGTCCTGTGTGCTGGTCTCCAGAGAGGAGTTTTATATTGAGATTTTTAATATTAAGGTAACAAATATTTGCTTTGCTTTAACATCTTGGTACAGCTGCCCCCCATAATGATCTGAGCAGCTGCCATTACTTAGAAGGACTGCAATTACATTTGCTCTTTGAAATGGCGCGATGTGTTTATTTAGTCTTATCTCTTGTCAGACTTCATATTTTCATTGCTTCCTGTATGTGTAAGTAGCTGAAATTGTGTTGCCCTCAGGAAATGCTACAGTGAGCTGCAACAAGCTTTCATGAATGGAAGGTGAAGTTAAGCATTGTTGAGGTTAAATGTCTCCGTATTTTTAACCATAGAAGTGTGTGAGCCTTAGCAATTCTGCATCTGGCCCTTATCTTGCACTAAATCCCGAAACAGGTATCTGGTAGCAGGTCACTGTGAGGCCGTGGCCCTTATGAAAAATAAATAGAAGAGTATGAGGTGGCAGCAGTGAAGTGAAAGAATATGCCAGGACATGAAGGAATTTATAGTAGCATGAACACCTGATTGAAGGCAGTCGTAAATATGCATGATGAGTCTCGCTGGAATGCAGTTCACACTGTCCTGCGGTTCTTTGTCAGCGTGCTTCACCGTTTTTAAATGAAATAGAACTCAAGATGAAAGTAGCTGTTCTTAAATGCCTTCCGATGTGTTCCAGGCCATGGGGACAAAGTCTTGCTGCATCTCAGTCTTACCGAGAGACAGAGCCCTCCAGGTGCTCATGGCTGTTTTGTATTGATGGCCCAGGGGTTGGGGATTTGATCCTCAGTCAGAAGAAAGGGTTACAGCTATTCAGATACAGGGCACACAGTCATTTTGGCTGCAGTTGACAAACAAGGCAACACCCTTTGTTTGGAAAGTGATCCCTAGTCACATGTGACTGTTCATCTAGGAAGAACATCTCAGACCTAAGCAGGCTGTCATGCTCCCCAGCCAGAAGTGTCAGTGACAGCTTCCTCCTTTGTTCTTTGTAGCTTGGACTGAAACTTGTCCCTGGTAAGCCAAGTGCTCACTGCACTCCCTGAGGGGACAATAACCTTACACATGGTAAAAATACTGTCCTGCTGACAACAGAGATCACCTGGAAAAGGGCTCCTCTGCTCTCTGTTTCTCTTTGCTCTCTTGCTTTTCTCTCTCTTTCACTTCCGTGCTCTCCAATACCAGTCGCTTTCCACAGAGGAGAAAATAAAAGATGAGAAACAGTGTTCAGCAAAGGAAACAGGACTGCTAGTCCAAAAAGATTGACCCCTAGAATTAGTTATATTTTAAGGGTCACAGCAAATTCCCAGAGGGCCATGGATGGAGAGGTATGAGTTGTGTAATGGCAGACATGTTTGGGCCTGAGTCTTTGATGTTCAGATGCAGTGCTGATACAACCTGTTTGAAGTTCAAGTGAGCCCTTTGCCCACAGGCCTCACTTTTTGCAAAAGGAGATTTGTTAAAACAGTGAAGGAGATGAATCAGTAGTCAGCTTGAAGGCTCAGGTCAATGAAACTGTCTTGCTAGAGATGAGCGGAGCTTGGTGGGGGTTACGTCTCCCATTCTCTCCAAAACTCTCTTGTACTTCCACTTCTTCGCTGTCGGACTGGTTTCTCGTATCCCACAGAGATGACACCCAGGTGGCTGCGAAGTCAACAGAAAGTGACAAAAGCACTCCCCACAGATAAAATGGACTGTATCACTTGTGCATCTATACATGTTCCTTCTCGGAAACTTGACTAAATACGTGAATGTCGTGTATTGATTTGCAATAGACCTGGTCTAGAATCTGTTTCCTGTCGTTTACATCTTGTTTTGAACAATTCCAAGAGATATAAATAAAGAGTTTTGGACTATATGGTTGCAGGCCCTTAAAAGGAAGTTTATCATATCAGCATTGGCTCTGTACATTGTCAGCTTCTAGTTGACGTGCCCAGATCTGTGGTTAATGTAAGGAAATTCCCAAAAGCTTTTCCAGTGTAAGTGTTTGGATAAAGTGACAAGCTGAAGACTGGGTGCGTTTCTGAGAAATACACCTTTGGCGCTTTTGTTTCCCACTCTCAGACCTCAGGAGAATCAAGTCATTTTCAGCTGTCCTCAGCCAAGCTGTTATCAGTGTCATATTTCATTGCTATTGCTTTCATTTCATGCTGTCACTGAGGAGACAGCCTGACTGTACAGCATATGAACAGCTGTATTTTACTAGTCCCTCTGTCACCAGTCCTGTGCGGGCAGTTGAGAGTTCTTGGCCAACATATACCACCCACACCCTCCAACATACAGCTGCAGTGTCAGACACAGACCACGAGTCTTTGAAAAATGTGGAAACAATACTTTCTCAGGAAATTATCAGTTTGTTTCAGCCTCACAAGTTGTTGATGGTGTCAGTCACATCCTCTTTGCCCGGTGGGTTTAGTTTTTGAGAACATGGCAAAAACCTTCTTTTGAGGTCAAACTTTACTACTGATGTTGTCAAAGCTGTGTACCTTTCTGCCTTAATGAGGTTTAAATGCTCGGTGCGTAGTACCGCAACTCAGTTATCCATAGCAAGTGTCTACAGCCAGTATTCTGTCTCTGTCTTCTCTAAGTGTCCTTCATTTGGGTCCTCCTCTTCTCTGGGCTACAGATAATGGGTTTTTCTTCAGCCTCAATTAGTGGAGTGCCTTTGGTCCACTTGACTGGCCTTCTCTTTACAGCAAGTGGAGGGCTTGCTCACTTCAGAGCCACAGATACACTAATCGGAGGAGAAGCAGTCCTGCCATAGAGTGCCACAACCCATGCAGAGTGTTGCTAACCCATCATTACTTTGAGAAGGAAGAGGCACTCACTCATGACCAGTACATTAGTGGTGACACTTTTCATTGGAAATTACATGCAGAAAGGCATTGTGTAACGTGGCATAACTGTCTGTTTCGCCGTCACTGAGAGAACTTGTGGAAATCATACGGTCAAGGATCCAAAACATAATTCTCAACAGCCTGGGCTGGTTGAGCTCATAGGCACTGACAGGCACAGAGAAAGAACAGAGGTCATGGTTGACACCAGAGTCACAACCTACAACTGTGCCAGATGAAGGAACGTCCTGGTGACAGCCCCAAGTTAAAGGCTTTAATCCATCTCATCAAAGCCAACCCAGATTACTGGGTCATCAGTTACACTTTCAGTGTTAAGACAAGCCTGAAGACATGGATTCCGCTAAAGCCCTTGGAATGTGTAGACGTTGTGGTGTCCAAGGCAGTAATGTGTGCTGTGATTGGGATGACAGTACTGGAGGTAGGTCAGATGCGAAGATGCTTTCTACTGTGTTACGATACAAGGCTGCTGCTTTTGGGTGAGATGTAAAGATGGTACTGGAAACCGTCCAGCTGTCAGGCTCCAGCTCATCTCTGTTTTGAGGAGTATCTCTACATCATGCCTTCCCTAAGGTGATGGAGCCAATCACAGCCCAATCATTTATCACTCTTTCCGTGTTCCTCTGGGAGGTCCTGTCAGATGCTGTCCACTGGAGAACAGAATGACTTTGAGAAGCTTGAGACGGCAAGGACTTTCCACTTTCCTCAATCTCCAGACGAAAAAGCTGAAACATGCTTTAGTGGAAATGTACATACTGAGAAAGTATTAGCTGTTAATTGCTACTTTTCTTCACCAGTATAAATAAAGGGTTCCTAAAGCTATTTTCTAGTAGTATTTGACCACTCAGTGTAAAAAGTGGGCCTCCCTCTGGGATTAACCTTGGAAAAGTGATTCGGGCCAGTAAGAAAGAAGACTCCCCCTCTTCGGCATTTTTCAGAGTAGTTGGGTTACAAATAGGGTTCTGTCGCTGTTGGATCAAGAACTTGGGACGCTTGTGTAGAAGTGCCATACACGTGACAGTCAAGTGGGAGGGAGGAGGAATGCTGCCAGCTGCGAACGTGTCAGTTTTTCACATAATGGCACGGACACATTACGACAGATATGCTTTTCAAAAGCTGTTAATGGGAAGAATATTGAATTCATTACTGCTTAAATTAGCATGCATCTCACAAATTAGGATGGTGTGTCTCACAGAAAATGAATGCCATGCGTATTAAGTTCTCTGCCAAACCTTCCGACAGTATCAACACTCCTTGCCATGCGGGACTAAGCAGTACGTTTTAGCTAATGGTTCCAGATTGCTCAGATTGCGTCTAAAAAATATGCTTTTGCAAGACACCGTTGACCTTTTTCTACTTCTGAAAGCGAACACAGTAGCGTGCATGCTTTTCAGTCGGCCTCTGGCCCTGATCTGGGCTTCTTCCCTTGTTGCTATGGTATTATCAACAAGAGCAAACGTTGGGCTTGCGACAGTCAGTCCATGCTTGTGTTTGCAGAAAGTCAGCAAATGAGCTGGTGGACTGTGGTGCAAAGAACCACTTTGCTGTATTGGTTTATACCAGTGTGAGTATAGTGCCCAACCTTTCTAAATTTACTACTGCATTTAGACTTTCTGAAGACTCCAGATGTAGACTGTTTCTCAACAAATGCAGCAGATAAATGACAGAAGAGCCCAAAAAATGGCATTTTTGCATGTGCTCGATCATGTACTGCATGAAAAGCATTCCTTAGGTGCAGGAGACTCGGACTGGTATATGATAAAGCTGCAGCTATCCGGGTAAATTACTGTGGAAAGGTACCTGGCAGCATGGTACCAGGGACCCCGATATCTGCAAGCGTAGCACTGATATTCTGAGGATGGATAGAGCAGCAAGTGTCTGTGCTATAATAACCTTGGCCTTAATTGTGTCTGCAAGCTCCCGGAAAACACGAGCAATGATTCCTCAGTGTAGCCAGGCTGAGACCAGCTGAGTCAATCTGTGCTATGACTTGCGTTTACTTTTGCGCAAACCCAGGAGAAGAGAGGAGGGATTATAGGGCTTTTGCATTGTTGGCATTGCGGCTGTTATTTTCAGTGCGATTCCTCCGGCGCCTCTTTCGTGCGAAGTCGTATAAGAGAATGAAGTTTTAAAATAGTTTGTTTTGTTGGGATGCCCGGAGACTGTTATGTGAAGATGTTGTCCATTAAGGCACCTTGGGCTCCTTTCTTTTGCTGCCAGTGGCCTTGAGACTTGGTTTGCCTAAAATGTTTGCACGCACTGGCTGTGCAAAGGCATCTGTATTGTCTGTGAAGCCCTCACCTTCACCTGGGGAGGGGTAATGCCATGTCCCATGGGTGGTGCCTTACACACTGCTGCTCCATTCATATTAAACAGAAGTCCCTTCACAGCGAGATTTCCTGCCTCCGTGGGCTGCAGGCACCAGCCGGAGACCCCAAGTTTAAGTGTTGCTAGGCAACTGTATCAGAACAGGATTGTCAGATTTTTTGCTGCAGCTTCTTCTTAAGCTGTGGTGTTAAGGTGGCGGGGGGAGTTTTGTGAGCAGAGGGGCAGATGAAACCGCACTTAAGGTTTATTTGATCTGATTGGAGATCAGAAAGCCTCATTTGGAACTCACCTCCTGGTGAGTGCCTAGGATAGAGGTTCCCCACAGGGTCCTTGCTCACATTCCAGGATAGACTGGCCCAACAGTCTCAGAGGCAGCACATGCCTTGAGCCAGATGTTTGGGTAGCATCTCAAATGATAGGCGATGTATTTATACAGTCCTTATTTTCCCAACCAGTTGTTGCATCGTCAAAAAAAACACAATCCGTTTTTCTCTTTGGAAACGTAAATGCGCCCTGTTCTGAGATCAAGGCTGAAGAGTGTGGAAGATAACATTACGACCTCTAGGACAGGAGTGCAAACAAGGGGACCACAGTGGAAAGCAGTGGCCTTTGTCTCTCTTGACAACAGTGGAATCATCGTCCTGTCATGGTGGGACCAGCGACTCCGCCGCTATGTGCGTCTGTGGGTCGGGACAAAAAACACTGGCGTTTACACTGCACCAAAGTGTTGTTTAACTTGGGCTGCAGAGGTCACCGACAGCTGTATCTGTGCTCAGGTCCCAACTGCCTCATTAACATTTCATAACCACATGCTCAAAGAAACTGTTGACACAAGTATTTACAGCTTAATAGCATTCACCTTTGCGTGCATTTTATTTAATTGAGGTACTACCCATTTGTGAGTGTTTAACCTTAACGACAAATTAAAAGCAATGAATAACATTCTAATTACGTTGCAGCAGCATTTAAACGGTGGCTGTCACACTTGAAATTTGATCGCGGAAATAGTGTGATGCGGTGAGCAGCTGTGTGCGGCCTGCACTGTCAAGCCACGGGTTAGGCTAGCTGTGGGTTTTTGGCAGCTTATGCTTGCTTAAACAGTGCTGCACACAAACTGACTCCGTTGCAGATGTTTTAAAACACGGTGAATGACACCATATGCAAATCAGAGCAAGTGCGCAAGACAAAAAACATTGAACATACTATGGTTTGGTTTGTGTGAAGTTGGTGTTTGGAAAGTGTTATGCAACATGTGGAGAAATATGTTGTCCGTGGAGCTGCATAAATAAGGCTTTTAGCTGGGTCTGTCAAAGCGCTTGCCTTAAAAATGATTGGTTAATGTGGCCGAGGCCAAAATTTATCTTCTTATCCACCAGCATATCGACCCCATGTGAGTTGAAGGTCAGGACCTAATGCCACTGGCTTGTGTAGTGCAGATCGCACAGAATCACAAGAGATCAAATACAACCTGCTGGGTGATGGATCTTTGCCATGTTCATACTGCCTCCCTTTCCCATCGTACGTCTCGCAGGCATTAGATGTTGCAGGTGAAATACTGTCATAACCCCAGCTTGACCACACAGCTCATAAAGGAGGGCAATAGCAACACTCCAAAGTTTGCAAACTCAGTACTGTTTACTCTTTTCTTTACTATTACCACACTGTATGAGTAACGTATACTCATTGTGCTTGTCTGACATAGCTCTGTGCAGCAGTGGTCAGCGTAGTGAGTCCTGTCCTCCTATAGTGGTCAATGTGGTACTTGGTTGTCCTCCGGTCATGGTGAGGAGCCTGGGCTCAGTGAGGTTTGTGCGTCTAGTTTTGAACATTTCTCTTCACAAAGGCCTGCCTCTCACTCTCTGGGTCTTGCCCCTTTTGCAAAGATGGGATGACTCCACACACAGTCATGCCCCTAGCTGCCTGGTGGGTAACACTACCTATCGCTGCTAAGTATCCAAAGTTACTTGTTACTTTTTAACCGTTTTTACAGCTGGATGTTGTTTACAGAATAAATTCAGATCAAGTTTCTTGCTCAAGGGTGCAACAGGAGGAGACCTCCTGGGACAGTTAGCAACCTTTAAAAAGTCTGTTTCCTTAACCACTATTAGAAGCTGATAGCAATTTGTTGTTCTAAGTAAAAGCCAAAGCTTATATCATCACAGCTGTGCAAGTTGAATGAAATGGACTATATAGATATGTGTAGCAAGTTTACATCTGCCACTGTTTTTCCAGTCTTTCATCACATACAGCTGGACATCTAAGTCAGTATCTGCTCCTACCTATTGGATAAAACAGTAGGTAAAGGTAGAACAGCATCCTTTGTCCAAGAACCCCCACTCCTGAGGCTTGAACCTGCATTTTTGACCCTGTTGCCCCCCCCCCAGTCCAGGCTGCAGGTCTCGAGTCAGCAGTGCAGCTGTAGCGCACGTGGCCCAGGTGACTCGTCTGTTAGGAGTCGTGTCTTAATCCTCATTAAGTGACTCCCTGGAGGCGGTTTGTCTGTGGCAGTCTCTAACTGGGTTTCCCCTGCCACCAACACACAGGCAGATTTAATTTCCTGTCTCGCTGGGGCTTCTGAACTGTTTTGAACACATGCGTGCTTCAAGCAGGGGTTGTTATGTAAGGGGGCAATCCACATAGCGTCATCTGGGCAGCTTGGACGCGTAAGTAGAATGCTGCAGGTTTAAATCCCTGGAAAACTCTTGTTGTTGTACACTACATCAAGATACATATTTTGTATGTATCAGATCTGCTGCAAAGTGACTTGTTTGTTGTAGTACACAACTAGTAGCATCTTGTTTTTAAGAAATACTTTTAAGCAAGTAACTTTTTTTTTAATACTACAATGAATGGAAGATGGAACATCTCATGGGACTCAGATAGTGACGTGCCTCCTCAGCTTCTCATTTGGGACAGAGTGGAGAGAAGAATAGATTTGAGTCCCCTCCCTTGCTGGGGGTGTTTGAAAGAGCCGGCTGGCATTGGTGTGCAGGTGATGATGGCAGATTGTACGTGTGCCACCCTATTCCCTGACCTTCAGTGAGGTGTTTACATTCAGTTCTACAGAGCAATCTCTCTCGGTGACACTATAGCACAAGCGAAAGGGAGACTTAGAAAAGGATGAACCTACAATTAGAATGCAGGTTTTCAGCACTTCTTCTCCTGCTGTATGAGATTCCACTTGTCTTGCTGAAAATTTTCAGGCAGGTTGACATCTTTATACTGTACCCCACATAGAGTACTCCTTGAAAGGCATTAGCGCCTGCCTCCGGGTGCATAGAAATTTAGCCTCAGAAATGTAATGCTTTCTCTAGCTCCTGGACACGTGTCCTGCAGATGACTGTCGGTGGTGTCGGCCAAGTTGGGAGGGAGCTGATTCATCCTTGACGTCACAAGTGGGGTGCAAGTGGGTCATATGGGGGCTTCGTTTCAGTTCTGTGGGATGGCCTTTCATTCACCACACCCCTTTGAAGCAGACTTTATGGAGAAATCAGAATCACATAGAACGGTTCTCAGTTCTTTAAAGTGGAATGACCTTCATTCTTAACCCAAGTCACGAATGGCTCAGTGAACAGCGTTGTAGTCTTTCCAAACACATTAACCTGAAATTCTCCAAAATAAATGTGGCAGACAGCCGCCTGTGATTTTTTATTTTTTTTTTTAACTTGGTTATTAGTTATTGCATTGCCTTTTTTCTTTTAATCACGTGTTTAGCTTATACTCATAACCCTTCGGGTTTAATCATTAACGTATAAAAGAGTGCGAAACATTTAGCAAAGCTGTGGCAGAAGAATAATACCCATAATGCAGTGGAGACACTGGTGGAAATGAAGATGAATGGTTGTGATCTCCAGCGGTTCATGGGTGAAAGAATTAACACAGCATGTCACTCTACCCTAACTGTTCTGGTTGCCACGGAAACCGCCGTGCGCGCCTTCCACAGCAACAACAGTGACACACTTGCAGGGCAGCCGTGTGCTCCTCTCTTAAAGCCTCGCTGAGACGTTACACTGGAGCCAGACCCACTTCACCTAAGAGGTCGTCTCTTTCCCGCTTCTTTACGCGTAAATCTTCGGGAAGGAGGAGATGTGGGAGTTTGGACAACACGGCCCTGTGCAATTTTCATTCTGAGACCACTCTTTTAATGCTGCTTACTGGTAAAATACTACTGACATAATACAATAACAATAGAACTTTCAATATCCATTGCATGCAGTCCTTGAGTAAATGTTTTGTGATATTAGAACTTTTATCAATGGGTTATAACTGATTTTGTTTAACCCTACGAATTGTGTGGTGTGTTTTGGTTTTTAGCTTATGTCCTAGAACTTTATTTGGTTTGAGGTGTTGTCTGGGCTGACTTGTGGAGCCATTTTCCTGGTTGCTTTGGAAACAAATCAGTTTAAGCAACAGACAAGAGCCTAGCAGCCCTATTTTCTTCCTCTGCTTTTAGCCATGCAGCCAAAATGTGCTTGTGTCGTGTGTCAACAGTGACTGAATTCTCCCCACTCATATGAAAACAGTGACTGAGTCCATCTGTTCTGTCTCCAGTGAGCACGGAAGGAGCTCCTGAAGATCCCAGCAGAGTAGAAGCCCTTTGTCAGCTTTACCAGGCCGATGCTTTGCCACACGGCGCTATTAAGCCGCGTACCCACAAGTCTCTGCGGTGCTGGGTTATGCTCTGTCGGCAACATAGCATGAAGCTGTTGATCTGGATGATCCTTAACTTCATGTTGCTGCTTTCACATGGCTCTTCATGGGCAACCGCTGGTCACGTCGACTCTGTCTCAGCACCGGGGGAAATCATTAGACCGAAGATCACGGACAACCAGGAATCAGTGGCAGCTTTGTGGCTGAGCAGGAGGTAAACCCTGTACCTCCACCCATCCTCTTGTCTCTCAGCTCTTGTTTTGATCATAGATGGTAAATGTGGTGCTTGATAAACAATGTTGCTCAGCGCTAATGAGCAAGTCGCCCTTTTAGATAAAATCCTCTAGCTGTTTTTTTCATTGCCTTATTTTTCGTTTGTGTAAATTAAGGCAATTTGGAAATACATTCTTCCCTCGATTTGCGCGCCTAATTGGTTCCCGAAAAGGCCGCAATGCGTGAAAACACGTAAATTGAGACGCTATTTCCATTATTTCTTATGGGGAAGATGCATTGTAATGTAATGCATCGCAGCCCAATCCAGAATTTTTCCCAAATTTCACCGGAACACAGAAAAAAAGCTTATATAAGTAAGAACCAAAACTTTGTGTTCACTGTAGTGTTTAAAGGGATTCTCCCTTAAAATGTAATTGAAACAAATAAAGTACAGTTTTATTAACAGGTGAACTTTCTTACACAAACAAAATCCCTGCAACTCTATTCTCACCACCAGCGATAACTTACATCCTTACTGTATTCACCTGTGTAGAAAGGCACTAAATGTAAGTGTATTCACCCATGTAAAGTAACCCCAAAGAATACTAAATTTACCTATTTAAAACAGCACTAAATATTACTGTATTCAGTGATGTAGGACAATAGATACCACCATGTACATGAGGCAAGCATGGATTTTTTTCTCCCTCCTGTAGAGTGCTGTATTGAACAGGTTGGCGTATAAATCGAGAATTGATTGCATATCTTTCGTTGAAAGAATATAACAATGAGAGAAAATAACCTGTAAATATTAAATACTGCTGTTGGGTTTAGTGCCTGATTTAGCTTGTGCTATCTTTAAGATTGCCAGACAGTTTAGTCTTTCATAAAATAGTCATAAATAATCTCAGCAACTACTAACTGATGTTAGCCCTGTTTGTCAAATCTTGGAAACCATGACTCAATACTTGGCTCTGGGCATGAATTTATTATATGTCTGGGATATAAAACAACAGAAGAGAGAGAAACTAAACATTTCAGTCATGATTAAGGCAATATTGTTGATAAATTGTACTGCGTGTTTGGCCTGAGGCAAGATGTTTCTGAGTGACAATTAAAAAGTTGCTTGCTGGGGTGTATCATGCAAGGGGCCAGCAGTGAAGAAGCACAGAGAGCTCAGCCCGTCCAGGACTCTGCTTTTAGACAGGATTCTGATGATGGTGTGTGGGGCTTTATGGACACTAGCTGTTATCTTCTGCCTCTGGCGATAAGCAACCAGATATTTATTATACGAGTTTTGTAGAGAGAATGTCCTTTGACCTCACCCTCTTTGCTTTTTAAAGCAGATTAGGAAAACAAACAGGAAACAAACAGCTGCTGCGTTCTGGTTCTCCTCTGCAATGTAGGTCTCTGTGATTTACACACTGACTCTGCTGATGGAGTCATACATATCGGGGTGAGTAACAGAGTAACACTAATGGCATTTTGATAGTATGAGAATTTCATCAGTTTGCCCTCCCTTGTGTCCAGCATGCCACCACAGTCATTTCTAATGACATAAGTCTCGGCGCATAGAAGGGGCAACAAGTTGTCCTCCAATTAGATGTCAGAGTCACAAGGGGATCGGGACTCACCAGACAGGTTACTGAAGCCAGATATGTGACACCTGCTGAAGGAGGGGTTTGCTGGCAAGAACGGAATTTCCTCAGGTAAACACTGAGCAGATGAGTCAGGGCTTGTTGAAGTTTGACGTAGGTTTGGGATTTTTTCATCTCCCTGCTCTCCTCACAGCCTGCAGTGTCTTCTTTTGTCATATGAATCTCAGCTGCCGAGTGCGTGTTGAGGATTACAAACTGTCTCTGAGGAGTGTGGAAAAGCAAATTCTGGCAGGAGGACAGAACCAGACCCCAGCTCCATGAGAGGCAGAGAGGGAGCAGACAACCAGGTAGGACGGCAAAGGGCCAGACGTGTATTTTGTGTCATGTTTGTATGCCAGCGCTGGAGTAGAGCCTTGTCACGCCTCCTATTTGGCTTTCACCTCAGAGGACAATGTTTTGAGAGACCTGCGTGGGGGCGATTCTCTGTTCCCTCCAGGTTAAAGCCCACCGCTTCCATTCTGATGTTATGATGTGTAACAGACCAAACTTCACCTGGCACACTGCCTTGCATTTCACGAACTGCATCAGCTCCGTTCAGCACCTGAGCAGGACACTGGGAAACCAGATAGTGGGGTTTCTGACTGGGGGCTTTTTAGTGTTTGCACAGAATGCTTGTTTTAAATTTAAAACCAATTACTTCTTTATCTTAACCTAATTTACTGGTTGTCATTGCTTATATATATATATATATATATATATATATATATATATTCATTCTATGTACATATTTTATATACAGTCTGGATCTAGACCACTTTTTCACATGCTACTGCCCTATAATACAGAATACATTTGCTGCCAACGAAAGATTAAGAGATTTAAACACTGCTGACCTTTAAAAGAATATTCAGGAATCGCATCCATTCAGGCGGCGTACCGCAGTACTATGCGGACAGCTTTTTTACTGAACTCCAACTTGGAGCCTGAAGTTTACACCCCCCTGTCTCTCGAGTAGGATTGGTTACTCAGTGAATAATTTATTAGCACTATGAATGGCCTCATTAGTTTCCTTTTCAGAGTTTAAATGACTTTTTTGTTTGTTTTTACGCGAGTGTCCTGTTTAGCTGAACGGTGCAGTGACAGTTTAATGGGAACGGCAGCTCTGTCCAAGGCTCACAGTCACCTTTTTGTGGTGGCTCCCTGACTCCACTACCCCATCGGGTCTACAAGCCTCCTTGGCAGTTTGGGAGGGGAAACTCAGGCTCCCTCCACTCCATACCGTGTGTTTATCTCACTCTGCTGCTTTGTGTCATACACAAAAGTAGTAGAGCTGCAGTAAACCGTGCATCAGTTTAAAAGGGGATGTTACACACCTACACATTTCTGAAATTCTGTTACAAACCTACCATTACTCCTCCTCTAATAAAGTAATAAATATTCTCCCGTGGTATGTGTCCGAAAGCTGGAGTTTGCCGTTGCACAGCTAGGAATTGCTGCGTTCGTGTACAAACACATATCCAAAGAGGTGTGTGTCTGTGGAAGGAGTGGGACTTCTGAAGAATTTAACTTTTTGTGCAGCTTTCACCCACGTGTCATGTCTGAAGCTGGAGATCAGGTTGTGGCCTGTTTGTTATTGTGGTCCCGCGGTACATTATTATATTACACACCCCACACAGACCCTGTCCTGGTTGGTAATCTGGCGTGTTCGGACGCTGTTTAACTTAGTAATACTGGAAACATGACCTGGAGGTAGTTGGACATATTTATGTTGTTCATTTGTAGCTCAGTGTTATTAAATCCGTGTTGATAACGCGGTTATTAACTGCGCTGTTAAGTGATATGAATAATCGAGTTACTCAGGAAAGTACAACTACAGCGCTGAAGAAGCGGGGAAACCTGGGGTTTGTTTTCCCGGGACAGAGTGGAGGGTATTAACGAGTCCCTTCGGACAGCCGTCGCTTCGTGGGGGCGGTTGTTATTCGGCCCTTTTAGGCACCGAGCGGCCGGCCGAGCAGCGCGCCAAGCGGCCCACTGAGCGCTCTTTAAAGAGCGCGTCCCCGCGCCGCCACCGCCGCTCTCCGATGACGCCCTTCCCACAGCTTCCCCCCGGTCATGTGTACACTTCTCATTTGCAGTCGAGCCGTTTATTTCCCCCCTCTCTCTCAACCAACTAGAAAAGACCAAACAGACACACAGACACACACACACAGTGGAGCGGGACAGCACGGGCGGGTTGAGGATCCGCCGTTCGCCGCGCTTGTCTCCGGGAGTGTCCCCGCTTCGCCCCTTTCCCGGTCCAGGGTGCTGCGTGTCGCTCGGGCGGCGCAATGCGATGGAAGAGCGGCGGGGAGTCGGTGCGGGAGCGTTGATCGCAGCCACAGCGCGTGCAGTCCGTCCCCTCCGCAGCCAGGTAAGGCGCGCGGCTCCGTGCTCGCTCTCGCCCGCGCGCGCGCGCGNGTCGCTCGGGCGGCGCAATGCGATGGAAGAGCGGCGGGGAGTCGGTGCGGGAGCGTTGATCGCAGCCACAGCGCGTGCAGTCCGTCCCCTCCGCAGCCAGGTAAGGCGCGCGGCTCCGTGCTCGCTCTCGCCCGCGCGCGCGCACACACACACACACACANGAAGAGCGGCGGGGAGTCGGTGCGGGAGCGTTGATCGCAGCCACAGCGCGTGCAGTCCGTCCCCTCCGCAGCCAGGTAAGGCGCGCGGCTCCGTGCTCGCTCTCGCCCGCGCGCGCGCGCGCACACACACACACACACACACACACACACATTCCTCAGCTCTTAGATAACACAGCGCGGGAGCGGAGCAGCATCACGCTGAGGCGGAAAAAAGTAGTTTGTTTAGGGGCTTTGATTATGTATACTGTGCTCTGCTGCGGTCTGGTCGCCGTGTGTGTGTGGAGCCCCTGTGACATTGATCAGTGTGACATTGAGCAACCCGCGGTGTCGCAGCCGCGAAGGGTCCACAGGAGCACACCGCGTATTCACCTTCCCCTGGCCGGCCGGCGCACATTGTCCGCGGGGTATGATCGGCATTTCGCCTCCTTGCTCATTGAGAAGTGTGTCTCTGTGTGTGTGAGCGGTTGGAACTCCGTGACGCGTGGCAGGAAAAGTGCAGGAAAAGGAGAGACTTCGTCACGCGCCCGAGACGGTAGGGCTGCGGCCGCTGCACGCGCTCCCCATGCACGCCAAAATAGAAAGAGCTCACGCGTCGAACTGCTTCAAACAAACTGCCTTTAAACGCGGGCAGAAAGTTTTCGCTCCCGGCCGGGCTGTGTGAGGGGCACTTTCGTTTCTGCTCGCTCGCGATTCGACGTGGCGAAGTGAAGGAGGCGCGCGCGGAGAGTGTGAACAGCCGCACGTGAAGCGTTTGTGCGAAGCGCGCGGGAGGGATCAGAGAGCGCCCTGGGGGGGGGTGAGCACGGGAGGTGACGCGCTCCCGGGGCTCTCGGCAAGTTTGATGGGAAGAGCGGTAGAAGAATGATGTTCGGGGTCCTTCGGGGATGCAGTTGGCAGTTAAGCAAATTAGGCCCAAACAGAGCAGCGTGTTGCCATGGCAACCGTGCAATTAAATGACTTTACTGTCAGCTATAATATAATTTTCCTGTTCAAAGACTCGCGGGAGCCCAGCTCCCTTGCGGACGGCCAAGCTGGACACCCTGTGTGTGTGTGTGTGTGTGTGTGTGTGTGTGTTGCTGGTTGAACCCTGTTCTTTTTCTTCACCTTGTGTGAAGAGTCAGGTCCTGTTCCCCATCTTGCTTGTACTTCGGTGTCTTTTTGTGCTGCTTGATGCAAAAAGATTAACAGCCCAAGTTGTTTGGCTTCGTCCTCATTTTCCTGATCTTCACCAAACACTCTGGCTGCTGGCAACATGGAGCAAAGTGCTACATGCATCACAGGGCCCTTTTTCATTACCCCGGTGAAGTGATCATTACCATATATAGGGTTTATAATTGGGATCTCATTAGCAGGACGATGCTAATGCATTTGTTTGAGTGATGTCTGCAGAGCTTGTCCCAAACAGGACTGTAACAGTCACAACCCTCATGCAGTAGATGTGAGCCATCATACACCAGTGCTCTTTGAAGTCAGTATGGGGCTATACCCCTTGTAACCCTGCATAGATCCACAGCAGCCCTAAGTGATAAGAGGTAGCTGTTCTCCACACCCTCCATGGGTATGAAGAGACTTCACGTGATCTACATCAAGAGCTTCTAAGGATGAAGCTCTCAGCTGGTCTGATTGGCTGAGGAAGAGAGCAGATGCATTGTGGTGCACGTTTACTGCAGTATAAAGCCACCCATGGTGTCGTCTGTCCTGTGTGAACCCGCATTAGAAGTTTTACTGCCAGCTGATATTTTTCAGCCACTGCTGTGGTTAACAAATCTGGGGAAATGAAGGGATTAAACCATACGAACACGACTGTTAGTTTAATTAGATAGGCAGAGAGGCCGGCTTCCCGCGCGCCTGTGACAGCTGCTAATAGATCAAACTGACAGTGGAATCAGAAGGTAACCGTTCAAAACATTTCAGCTTCGTCGCTGGATGAAAGCCGCCAAATCCATTTTAATTGCTGCCCCCGATGGATCCCGTTCCGTTTATATTAGCGATTTTACTGACGCCGAAGTGATCCCAATGGGCCGGAGGGTGATGGGAGCTGTGAATGACTGCTGACTAGCTGGCACTCTGTGAGGATGTGTGTGTGTGTGTGTGTGTGTGTGTGGTAACAGGATGCATGGCGGGCAATCAAACCTTCCCCGGTCACTGTAAATTACATCAAGAGCATCATCTTTGGCCCAGATTCTCCGTCCCCTCGCAGATCTGCACGGTCTCTGGTTCGGCGCAGTGTGGTCACAGCTCCGCATTCAGACGTGCGGAATCCCTGCGTGTGTAGCTGCGTGTGACGCAGCCCAGTGTGAACGTTTGTTGACTGTGGGACCCAATACCCTGTCGGGACAGGAGCATGGTCACACTCTGACTCAGCATTCTGCATTTCCCTGCAGGTGTCAAGCTCTTCATGGGTCCCGTCATGCCTCCCAGCAAAAAGCCGGAAGGTTCCGGCATCGGCGTGGCCAGTGGCCTGAGCCCCTTGTGCGGGGCACGCACGCATAGCCGGGCCCTGCAGGTGGCGGAGGACATGGACGTCCCACTGGCCAAGCCCCACATGGAGGACGAGGAGCTAACCAATCTGAACTGGCTCCATGAGAGCAAGAACCTGCTCAACAGCTTTGGCGACCAGGTGCTCCGCAGCGTGAGCCCCTTGCAGGAGCTGGAGGATGACACGCCGCCCTCTCCGGCACCCTCGGACCTGCCCTATGATGCCAAGCACAACCCCAACTGCAAGCCACCGTACTCCTTCAGCTGCCTCATCTTCATGGCCATTGAGGACTCTCCCTCCAAGAGGCTCCCTGTGAAGGATATTTACAACTGGATTCTCGAACATTTCCCCTATTTTGCCAACGCCCCCACAGGGTGGAAAAACTCGGTCCGACACAACCTGTCCCTTAATAAGTGTTTTAAAAAGGTGGACAAGGACAGAAGTCAGGTAAGGCAGTGCGCTCTGTACCCAGCTTCGTCCGCATGTTTATGCATGTGTTGAGTTGTGTTACTGCTCAAAACTTTAACAGCACATGTTTGTTAGGAAATACTGCACTGTTGTGTGACTGTGAGAATACACACTTAGTCAGCTGTTGGATAAGGTCTTTCGGAGGCTGTCTGGGAGCGCGAGACGGTGGACGGGGGAGCATGAGTCAGTGCGTGTGCCTCTCCACCAACACTGAATCACACACCAAGAGAAACCAGGCGTTTGTGCAGTTTTGTACCACCATGGAGTCCTCTTTGTAGTGTTTACTGTTAGTGTTTTGCTGCACAGCATGCTGGGAAAATGCAGAGTGAGAATCAGGACACTTGAGGGGTTAACTTGGTAATGATCCCGGCTTTGCTTCAGAATTTTAGTGCTTCCTTTCTGTGTGTGTGTGTGTGTGTGTGTGTGTGTGTGTGTGTGTGTGTGTGTGTGTGTGTAAGCGCGCATGCCAGCAAACACGCCTCTGTGTTGTTGTGTGTCCGTACCAGTCTGAACAGTAAAGCTGATCCATGTGACTTGCACAGTTCGCTGCCATCTGGTCCTCGGCCGCGCCGCAAAGGTTTTTTTTTTTTTTTTTTTTTTTTTTTTTTTTACGTGTCTCCATAAAAAC
>UFQX01000154.1:360845-468351 GCA_900497675.1 Arapaima gigas | reverse complement strand
AAGTTTTTTTTTTTTTTTTTTTTTTTTTTTTTGTATACGTGTCTCCATAGAAACTGGGTTGCAGTTGACATGGAAAGTAAGCAGTTGCTGTGGCAACAGGGACACGGATGTGCCAGTGTGTGCATGTTTTTCTTTGAGGGAAAGGCTGGTTTGGAGCTAACAGAGGAGGCAAGTGGGGCACCACAGTACTCTCTGTTTTACCTGTTACAATGTGAAGTGTGGGTCCACAGAATCCATCAGGCTCCAGCTGACAGTGACGCCCTTTGTCAGAAAGCCATGCCCCCATCTCGCAGTCACACCAGCTTGCTCGGGGTCATGACTCTCCTTCATGTTTGTGATTCTGTCTTGTAACACGTGGTGATGTTTGAGCTCCAGCACAGGCTGCTTTGCACTGCGCACTGCCAGGGTCAGTCAAGTGTTAACACTTAGCGCAGAGTTTATTTGATAATGCTCAAGTGGTTCATTGGAGCTCAGCCTCTTGGACTTAATGAGGTCTGTGGCACAACACTTGACCAAAGGAGAGGTGTTTTCAGGCTGCCCTGGCTTCTGCCAGGTTTTCTACATCAGTGAATGACAGTATAGATTAGAATGGCTGCAGCAGGGGTATAAGGGCTTTTAGGTGTCCAGCACCCCAGTCTGAGGTAAGTATGTGGTTAGCCTGCCAGGCCATGTGTTTCCCTGCACAACCAAGGGGACAGGCTGCCTACAGCAGCTGACTGCTATCGTGGGCCAAGGTTGTATTCACATGTCCTGGGTTTGTGTGCCTGGAGAGTGAGCGCAGGTCTTGTGCAAGGCTTCCTGGCCTGGAGCAGAAACACACAGGCAAACTTGTTGCCTAATCACACAAACCCTGAAGTGAAACTGCTAGGACCAAGGGAAACGTTCAGCTCAAACCCAGGTCGCTTAGCAGTGCAGTGCAAACTGTTTCTGCTCAGTAAGACCATTCACACGCTGGCACCTCATGTCAACATTTAGTTGTCAGATGGTGAAACTTAGATGATCATTTCTGCATTTTTCTTCAGAGAATTGATTAACGAATGATGTAAAATTATTTAAACGTCACTAAGAAGTTAACATTGTGACAGGTATGGACAAGCAAGTCCCAGTGTACTGTCATTATTTGTAAATATATAGAACAGTTGAGTGATCTTGTTAAATTAGTTATTTGATTTTGTGTATAATAAAACTGTAAAAGGTTTGCTATGTGTTTTTGTTAGTGCTTTTCTTTAGTGACTGAAAATGTAAGCAGACACTTTTTCACAAGCTGGAACTAGTTATAGAGCGATTCCTCAACTGGTGCAAGTTGCTGTGCTGCTTGTTGGCTCGCTCCCTCGGTTAGCGCCCACCATGTGTTGGGGTCAGAGGATCGTGCGTTTCCATGGCATTGTTTACAAACACAGCTCTGCGACCGCTGGATTATCAGTTTATCACCACTGAGGTGGATCAGGGAGCACGGTGTCCCGCTCTCGTGCACACAGCTCCACACAGATCTACGTGCACACATGTCCCATGCCGCATGCTTTTCATGACAGCAAGCAGTGAAGATTAGGAAAATTCCTGGCTTGTGATGGCATTTCTTAATTATAAAGCATTCTTTTCTCAACAGTTTATTTTTGCACAAAGAAATTCCATACTTCTGTTGGTGAATACAGTGTTTTCTGCTTGTATACAGTGTTGCCATGGAGGCAGAACACTAGCAAATACTTCAGCGTGAAAGATGGAGCAGAACACATGTGTGCGCGCACGCACACACACACACACACACACACACACACACACACACACACACACAGCTTTATATGTGCATGATTGGAATTTGAACTGGATGGTACAGTGTGCTGAGTCTGGTACTGATCTCCTGAATAGTTCAGAAACACAGGTGGCACCTTGCAAAGCAGTCGGTTACTATGGTCGGTTGGTCAGTGGGTCGATCTTCTGCCTGTGCCTTGCTGCTGGGCCATGGATCCAAAGCTTGGGCTGCGTGCGTGTGGGGCCGACCGAGCGAGTGTTGGATTGTGTTCAGGGCGACCGTGGCACAGGGGACCTGCAGGACCAAGGTTTCTGGCGGGACGAATGCACGCAGGAGGAACTGTGCTCATTGAGCCTGCTCAGGACATTTGCCTGTTTGGATTGCAAGGGCTATTTTTAGATGTGGAGACTGATGTCAAAATATGGGCTCCAGCAGACATTGAGTCACTTTAACAATCATAATGATTATAATGACACAGAGTTGCTGTAATTCAGTAATCCATTGACTTGCTAATAGAAAGGATTACGTGACTAAATAAACGTTGTCCAAGTTCATGGGTGTGCTGGAAATGCCCTTCTTTCCTCCCAATGTTGCATTTTGTTGCTGTGCTTTCAGAGCTTGTGTTTTATAGAGGGACTTTTATCATGTTACATAAAAGCATCTGATGAACTGACGCTGTAAAGTCTATTATGTGTGTTGCCAGAGGAACACAGTTAAACATGAGTCTGGGAAGCTGTGGGCCAAGCTCTGCCAAGTAGTACACAGAACTCCATCCTGGGATAGGGGCAGGGCAACCAGAGAGAGTGTGACCCGTTAGCATGTTTGGGTGGCAGGTGACACCTCAGCTCTTCTGTGCACGTTGGACCAACTTAGAGGTCAGAGCTTCTTTGCGTAGTGTATAAAGTCTGTCTGTGTCCCTGCAGACTGTGCCCAATGACTGGCTGTGTCATGTATAACTGTGTCATGTCACTACCGACTGTGTTTTATCCCTACTGACTTGTTCCTCTCACTGCGCTGTGTCACTAATGACTGCTGTGTCACTACCAACTCATTCCCCTCACTACACCATGTCAGTGCCAACTTCTTGCTTTTTACCCTATTTCTGCTAGCTGGATATTGGCGATTTACTATTCCCGTTGCTTTGAGACAGGTCCACTGACTGCATACCTGTTTTTTTTTTTACTATGACATTGACTGTTGACTGATCTAAGCTGTTAATAAAGGTGATCAGCAGCAACTGATGTTTAGCAGGTTAAACTGAAAACTAGCTGAACTGAAGTTTTCTGTTATGGCTCAGACTGTTCAGCCTGCTATGGAGTATATGTGTGTGTGTGTGTGTGTGTACAAAGCTACTCCTTCTATACATATATGGTGACACGAGTGGTGGCCACTCACTCAGTGGGAGTGCAGAAGCGACTCACTGCTCCTGTGGAGAGGTCTTATTTTTAACCCCACAGTACTCAAATAGCAAGTCAGTGGGTCTCTGATCAGGAGAATCAAGACCGCTCACACTGCTGACATGATCCATCGCATTGCAAACACAGGGGGCGTCATTACTGGACAGTGCTGGTCAGGAAGGACCCGCCTCCACACTTAATTAAATTGTAATAGCCAGAAGTGTCAGTGACTTGCGACAAACCCGTATAGCTGCATCAACACTGTCTCTAGGCATCCTTCAGCTGGAGAGGGAGCCACACGTGACCTGCTGGGCTGAAGGTGTCCTGGTTGTGTGGAAACTGCCCCCCCCGCTCCCCACCGTATGCTGCCTTTGCAGGGGATGCCATATTGCCTGTGAAAATCTCCACATGCTCTATCTGCCTGGGCACAAACAGCATGTGTATGCGCCAAGCAAGGTTCTGTCTGCCTGACCCGATCAGCGTCTGCCAGCTCTAGCTTCTCGTTGTAGGGTGAGTGTGTGTATGTGTGTGTGTATACCTCCACACGCACATCAACACATGCTCACGTTCATCTTGTTCCCACACTTGTGGTAACATTGGAAATATCACTGGTGTTTGTGTTCGTACCTGCCTTCGTGTTTTTTCAGGTGACCTTCTGGCTGTGAAAAGGACTGTTCTTGAAAACGAGATCTGATGTTGATGTGTATAACTGGTGTCAGCACCATGCGTGCAGTGGCCATATACCGTTACGGACTCTATGGTTCCTTTCAGGCCCTCAGATGGCTGCACACGGTAGAGGAGAGTGACAGCAGTTAGCGCTCTGGGATCCTCTTTGTTCTTCTTTCTGCTGAACAAATAGCGTAATTAAAGAATTCACATACTGCTCCTCAGCCCCTCTGACGGGGCCTCCAGAAAAGCAGCTTTCAGGAGAATGTTGCCGCGAATTCCATATTTCACACTGCCTCCAGGGTGTCTGCGGGACGGGGGGAGGGGCGCCCATAATGGCAGCCCTTTACTTTGCATAGGAGTTGATGGGATTAAGCGTATTGGCTGTGATGAAGTGGAGCGTCTTCAGAGACCCACGCTTCTCGGTGAGAATGAAAGATCCCGCTGCCAAGACTGTCAAACAGCTTGCGTGCTCGCCGCGGCTGCCTGTTGCCTAGGCGACTGGCGTAATCCGAGTGCTTCTTCCCTCCCTTGGCCTCCTTGTGCTTCTGATTGGAGGCTCTATTGACTCTGCCATTGAGCTGGCCTTCGCGGTGACATGGCCGCTGTCGGGAGGGGGGGGAGGGCAAATCAGTCACTGGGAAAGTGCACTAAACCCGTTTGACTTCTCCTGATTAGAGGACATTTGGAAACGTAGACCGGCAGGCTCAGATCTCCGCAAAGGAAGTATGAATAACAAAGGTGCCAGCACTATTTGTAATATCATCCACTCTGGGGAGTGCATGCATGCAAAACACAAAATGTGTGTACACACAAAAAACAGCAGTATACACATGCGCAATCCTAAAACTGTACACACATACCCAGACACGCATAAAGGCTCTCAGGCTTGCACATATTTAGACACATACACAACTACAGATCCGGCACACTAAAACAAAGCTAGACAAATGCACATGAATGCAAAACCTGCAGCCATGTATACACAGACTCCCATGAAGATGGGCACATATGAAAGCATACCTGTCCATTTCTTTAATAATAGTGTGCTTTCAAATTCATTTTACTGTAGCCAATAAACATCTTTTTTTTCGTAACGTGTCAGTATTTAGTGACCTTGAATAACTGACTGAGAAGCGCCATCACATCAGAATATAGCCAAAGTCATGCTGTTACCCCTAAACAGGCTGACATGTGCTGTGATATTCATGTGCATGGTCCTTTTCACTTTTATTTGAAAGTTGATGGTGGAAAGAAGTGATTAATAGTATTTTTCAATATACTGATAGCTGATTTCATGTGACCATATCATGTAGGATGAAACAGGATGCTTGAGAACCTTCTAGTAAGAAACTCTTATGAAACGCCAACAGATGATCATGTTTACAGGCTTGATTTTGATCCGCGGAACAGGTCTTAACCGAAAATTCTCATTATAAGAAATTTAAACAAAAAACTTTTTTTTTACTGCAGACAATTAGTTTTGAAGTAAATGCTCTGTTTTCTCCTTGTGATGTGATGACGTGCAGCTGTGCAGGGATGTCCTCTGTGTGATGCCACTTTGCACCTGGTTTTATGGGACCTTGTTTAGGGTTATTGCCAATACCCCCCCCCCCCGTGTTGTTTCATTCCTCACGATCAGCTCCAGGCGGGAGTCCTCAGGGTCGGTCTTTCTGTGCTTCTGAATAGACTACAATCATCCTTATCTCCCTGCCATGCAAATCATTAACCGTCCATTTAATGCCTGCGGATGGGGGGACCGCTGCCAGCATTCCCAGCCATCACCATTCTGGTGGATGTGACTGTTTTTCCACCCTATTTTGTCTCCCAATTGTGTCAATTACTCAGTTGTAGCAGGGCCTATTGCTCACAGCAGTTTAGAAGTGATGACAGCGTACACCTGTGACCAACAGTTTTGAGGTATCCACAATATGGACCATCAACTTTTTTTGCCTCATGTAATGCACTCAGAGGTATTCACCTGGTTGCACGGACAGCCCTGTAATTCAGCCGTAGGCATCACTGTGTGCAGCGAAGGGGAGCGATCCCCAGTCATTCCACCCGCCTAAGGGAGCATGGGCTAATTTGTGTTCCTTGGGCTTTCTCGTGACAGATGGCTAGTGTAGTACGGCAATCTACCGACAAGCCACTGGGGATGCCCATGACAAGGAGTTCTGATTAGCTGATTTTACTGTGCTCAGTCTTAGGGGCCGCCGTGTTGTGCGCACACTAACAGCCAACCAGAGAATCAAATGGGCGCTCTGAATGTGACGTAAAGCAGGAATGTCACATATGTTTCTGTGGTCAGGGGGACACTTGTGTTTACCATGCCATGAGAGGCCTGATGAATGTGTCTCACTTGAGTCCTGTAGGGCCATATACAGTGTGTATTGGAATGCTGGACCATTCCTTGTGAAATGATAACTGAAGAAATGTGCTTCAGTACTTGTCTTGAAAGTTCAGTGGTTATTAAATGAGCTTTAGATCTGATACTTTGAGAAGCGACGGAAGGTGTTTAATTCCATCCTCATATTCAGAATGTATCTCTTGATTTAATTTAACAGTATATGTGGGCATCAAAATATGGGAATGTCGGACACAGCGTTTGCACCTGGTTCCCTGATCTGGCTTCGTAGTCTCTGCCCATGTCTAAGCAGAGAAATAGTCATCAGCCATCAAATTCCTACATTGACACTGCAGCCAGTACTTTAACCACATTTATAGAGTTTCATGCTTGTCAACGGACAATGTAAGCATTCTTTGGATTTCTTTAGATATGAACTGGTCCAGGTATGCAGGGAAAAAGGGTACAGGTTAACTCCTGAGACCTTGTGATGTTTCCCATTGCTCATGGGTGTGGGTTTTGTGCTCCTTAGTCCAGGGTGTGAATTTCTTCACTGAGTTTGTGGTGCTGACAGTGTACGTTTTTGTTTGTTTGTTAGTTAGTTAAGACTGGGTCAGAGAGACGGTGATTGAATTATATGGCATTTTCTGAGCCTGCTGTTTTTTTTTGGTTTTAGAAACTATATTAAGTGCCCTTCTGTCCATCTCAATGAGCGTTCTGCTGCTGTTTTTTCTTGCTTCATGTGTTTTGGTATGATTTTCAATTGTTTCCTTTGCCATATTTTAAAATATTTTTGCAGTTTTTAATAACCTGAAGTTCAGGCATCGGCTATTTAACATTTTAAACTCAGCTGCCTCATCCCTGTAGAACCTCATATTAGATAACTGACAATAATGACCCCCAGCTGGTCTGACTTTGTAAATATTATTTAGTCCAAAGACTGTTATTTGTTTCCATTTTTTTGTTCTCTACCTGTATTTATCTACTAATAATCATGCTTTGAATGGGGTGGTCGTGTGTTCAGCTGCTTTACTGTAAGGGAGAAGACAGAGCTGTCTTCTGTTTTCATCACTATGGAAAGTTAAGCCACAGCACAGCCATTAGTTGTTTTTATCTCAGTTTCGCACTGCTCCTAAACCACGCATACAGCTCTGCCGCTCAGTGACAAATTGACCTGTGATTTTAGGCTGTTCAAACTTGTTTTGAAGCCTCCAGTTTAGGGTTCTGAGAACATCGCTTGGAGCCTCGTGCCTCGAGCTGGAAGAGGTTTGGGCATCCAGCTTTGTGGTCCGCGGTGCCGGAAAGCTCATGGAAAATTAATGTCTGCCTTTTATTCTTCTAGCCAGAGGTCTGAATTAAGCATAGATACGCTTTACTTGCAGCCAGAGCTCTATATGTTGTGCCAGCCAGCGGCTGATACTGACATCAGCTGTGTTAACAGGTAAGATGTGTTTCACTGGTGTGGGAAAACAGTGTACACGTCATGTCCTTGTAGCAGAACATTTTTTTTAACCTGTGGCCAGAGTTGCCTACTGGTCAGATTGAAGAGAGAAGATGGTCCTTCTTTTTACTATTTTGCTATGTAGTTGCACCACAGCATCTCAACAGCAGAAGTCTAAACCTTTTGGCTTTCTGCACCTGCCTGTCGGCCCCTGTGATGAGGTCTAGTGTGATCATGGTTTACATGTACATTTACACATTTTACATTTATAACACTTTTTCCCAAGGCGACTTGGTGTTAAAATTCTTAGCATGATTAGTACACTGCTCAATGGCACTTCAGCAATAGATGAGATTCGGACCTGCACCCATCCCACTATGTTACTTGCTGACTACATAATTTTCAGACCTGCAGTCTGTGCCTGACTTGATTTCTGACATGTTGTTTTTGTGCTTTCCCTCTCTTTCCACAGAATATTGGAAAAGGTTCATTGTGGTGCATAGACCCAGAATATAGGCAGAACCTGATACAAGCCTTGAAGAAAACCCCTTACCACCCGTACTTCCCGGTGCTGGCCACACCCCCTACGTCTCCTCAGGCATATCAAAGGTAAGGAGGAACCTTGCTCAGGATATTGATCCCCCATCCCAGCTGGTGTTCTGGGGGTTGCCCTCCTTGGTGTGCTTGTTAGAGAGCGGTTCATCCTCAACTCACCAGCCTTGCAACGCGCGTGCAACAATTGCCAGTGTACTGAACAGCAAACCCAAGTGCTATGTCCTCAAACCGGGGCACGGAGCTAACAGGACGCCAATTTCCCTGCTGAGAATAAATGTGGAAATAGATTTTCCTGAGGGGAAGTGAAGTAACTGGAATGCACGGTTGGGGAGAGGAGGCAGAACACAGGTGTGTGTGTGTGTGTGTGTGTGTGTGTGTGTGTGTGTGTGTGTGTAGGAGTGCTGGATGGGGGTGTGGCTTGTGGTTTGCCTTTCTGTTCGCTAACTTTGGTGCTTTTCCTGGATTCAGCAGTAAAAATGCCATAGCAAGCATGCTGCTGGGTCTTTGCAGTGTCCCAACGTCCTTACTGAGGTAAGGTCATCCCATGAGAAACTTTCACAGAATATGTATCCCAAAATGCACCTGTGTAGCTTCATCTGTTGACAGTCCGACCATTACACACGAACAAATAGTTTTGTTTTCCATCACTGCCCTGCCCAGAATGTGATTCAGTTGAGCCTTGTTTATTTTTTGAAAATGACATATCTCAGCCCACACCTTGTTTAGGTTCGAAGCTGCGGTGATTTGTGTCTATGAATGACTGTCAGTTTGGTTCTGACAGCTGCTTAATTGTACCTACAGTGGCTAAAAGCTATTAACCAGCCATCAATAGTAGCAGAGGAGGTGTTTGAATGATGATTCCATTTCCTTGTCACATTTCCCCAATATTTGGCTCCCAACAGTCTGTGAAAGGAAACTTATTTATACAACGCAAAGAGAGTTCTGTAAAGGGACCTTTATAGGGATGATGAGAGTGCCAGGTGACTGCAGGATTGCATGGTCTGGCTGAGAGCTGGTCTCACCACCAACGATGTGGTTTTGAGGCAATGCCGGAGCAGCAGTGACATGGGGGAGAGAATGGGGGGTGTTGCCTGGCGCTCTCTGCCCCCATCAGGCCAGATGGCAGTGCCCTTGTGCCAGATCATAATGAAGAGTTCATCTGCAGCAGTTTCATGGAGATATAAAGCTCTTACAGTCCTGCCAGGCTTTACTGCTATTCCTGCCTGGTCCTCATCACCTGTTCATTATGTGCAGGGTTATCGTACCTGAGGTTTACTTTATTTTTGTTCCTTATCTGTGTGCATGTGTGTTAAGGGTGTGGACATTTGTGCAGGATTATTTCTCTTGCACAACACACTGATGTTTTTTGCATGTGTTAATAGCTGCTGTTGTCTTTCACTCTGAGAGTCCAGTGATAGGAAGGGGTTCTAAGTTGCACTGTGGAGAGGTGTGTGTACTAGAGCCCTCCACATACCCACACCATCCTCTTAGGGGAGATCAGCAACAACAGCTGGGCTTAGGAGTTGACTGCTGCATGTTTGCCCTTGTGCGGTGATTAGCGTGATGGTAGCTATGGCAACAGGAACGCCTCCATGGAAACACATAGCTGAGACAGGTGCAGTTGCATCACAGGGCTATTTGTTGCCTGGCAAAAGGACAGGCCATTAGCGCAGAGAAATACGCTATCGCCCTGGCAACACGTCGCTCTCCATGGCAACAGCAGATGGCTTGAAGCCTATTTTAGGGTTTTTGTACCTGCTTTTGTCCATCTTCATAAAAATCTGTGGATGCGTGAATTATTGGAGATGACAACTGGAGGTCCAGTAGCTTTAGGAGAATCCTTTTAAATGCATTCTTTGAAAGGAAAGAACAAAACAGACTTCAGAAAGCAGGACCCTCCTGCTCATCTGAACTGTGGGCTGTTTTCGCTGCTGGAAAGCAGTTAATTGAAAAAACTAATCACTTCTGGAAAGAGTTTATTGTGATTATTATAATTTTAATACTAATAACAGTTGTGATTGTTGGTTTCTTGTAGGGGAGATGAATGATGACCATTTGCCTCTCTTCACCACGTTTTGATCTCAAGGTGTGAGACGTTCCATACAGTCACCGTTCGCCATGGGCAGGGGAGCAATGGAGTTATTCACGTGCCCGAGCCCCAAATTTCTAACAGGGTATTTTTCGTAACCAGAACATTCGTCAAGGTGGAGTTCCCGAGCTGTCGTGGCTGTGTTCGTTCAAAACGTGCTGAAGTTGTCTGTTTGCTGAGCTTGTTGGTGTAAATAGGCAAAGACGCATCCAAACTGACTTACAAAAATGTTCTGGAAATGTTTAGATGTAGCATTTCTGAAGAGGTCATTGGAGACTTAACCATTTTGGCTACATTGTATTTTTCTGTAAATGGAATCCTTTGTTCATAAATATTATTGGTTGAGTCAGGTTCTAAAAATTCTGTAACAATGATGTTCCTTTCAGTTGAGAGATTTTCTCTTATTGTCCTGCGCTGAGTATTTGGCGATGATTTACTGGCCCTTGAAGTATCTCTGTGTCTCTTGGATGCTGGTTCATCCAATGGAAAATATTTTCTGTTGAATCCAAGCTCTGGATGTTTCCCAGCATTTCTTGGCAGTTTGTGTGTGTGTTTGTGTGTGTGTGTGTGAGTGAGAGATTTAGTTTTTTGTGTGTCTTTGTGAGATCTCCATATTGGAGGTACTCTGTACTTGCGGTCGACACTCCCTGGGCTTTGAACCCTATTGACTGGTGAATTCACAAATGACATGGGTTAGGAGACAAACAAGCCCCTCATGTGCCCTGTATACTGACCCATCATGGCACTACCCTCCTCCAACATGAGAGCACTATCCCCCAAGGTCTCTAGCACCTCTCCACGCCTTGTTCTACACCAGTTCCTCATTGCAGGTCTGCTCACAGTGCATCTCACAGAAACACGTTGATGCACTGGGTACAAACTGCTGCCCTGCAGCCATCTGCCTGGTGGTTAGTTAAAGTTTAGTAATGCATCAAAGGTCAGAGGTAAGTAAGCAGTAAGCTTCTGTGTTATGGAATTTCCTACATCAGCATGCTGGACTCCCCAGCCATGAAACTCCTTCCACTAATTGTTTGGAGGCTCAGCCCTGAGGCTTGTAGAATGGGTGCATTGTATGCTTGCGTTCAGGGACAGGGAACAGAGCACTTTGCCAGAACAAAGTAAAACGGTGGAAAGTGGCACCGGAGAACCAGTGCTGGCTCCAATTAGTATTTAGATTACTGAAAGAGGATTGCATTTTCAAGGGTAGAAAGGAAAGGAGTGGGCAAGAGGATTTGAAATGAGATTATGGAATCAAAGAAGGGGCTAGCTTTTGTTCGGACATTAATTCTGCAGTTATACTCGAGGTGCTGAGACAATCCGGTTTGGAGGAGTGGCAGGTTGGCTTTGGAGCATGCGCAGAGGCGTGGACACAAGGCAGGCCTACTAACAAACACGTGTCTTTCCCCTGGGCAGCTATTTGCTGTGGGGGGGGTCAACAGGAATTCATGCACTTGGACACGCCCACCAGTCAGCCTGACCTCTGCTCTGCAAACATGGGCTAGAGGTCTGGGGGTTGCACATCTTTTTGTGCCTTCAACGACTTGTCCTTTGCTGATGGTTGATTTCAGTAGCAGATAAGTCCATTGTGGCTCAGCTTTCATCTGATACAGTTTTATTGTATATTCCATGTGCCTTGAAGAATTTCAGTGTCATACTGTGTGCCAGTTGCATCAGCGGTGGAGTGTATGACTCAGTTAAGATTTATACGGTTTTGTGTTTAAAAATGCATTGCATGGAATAGTTTTGTTGTTACAGTTGGATGTAAGATAACCAGAGTACTGTATTACAGGCATGTGGTGCCCATAGCAACGCATACCACAGCTGTAACCTGAAGCTCAGCATGTGTGCGTATGGAATATAAAGAGGTGTCTGGCCCAACAGGCAACCCGGGAGCTGGCCGGTGGCATTGGGTTAAACGGGGCACCGCCACGAGATGTCCTGTGACGTCAGGGTAAACTGGGCACCCCTGGGAGCGGGGGCTGACCCACACATACCTCAGCCAGCACCACACCTTCTATTTCAGCCTGGATCATCTCCCCTCTCAGCTCTGCAGGGCTGTTTACTGTGTTCGCTGCTAATTAAAAAGTAGATTCATAACACTTTGTCATATTTTGAAGCAGTCAAGTTGCAGTTTTTATGCAATACATTTTATTTTGCTGACAAAATACACCAAAGGGGATAAATACTGTAATCAGGTGCTTTTCCTGCTCTCTGAAAATAGAGGGGAAAGTTAAATGTTTTTTTTTTGGTTACTAGGCAACTAATATGCTAATGAAGATGTTCCTCTCCTCCCAAACTCTGGGTGAGATGGACTGAAATGTGTTTGATCGCTCACAACAAAAATCAGGCCAAGATTTTGACAGACTCTGGTAATTAAAGTAACTTAAAAAAAGAAAGGGAATTATTACCAGGCTTTCCTGTCTTTGTTCGTGTTTCTATTTATTTATTTATTTATTTATTTAGCTGGAATCTAATCTTAGTCATCACTGGTCGCTGCTCACCTTACTGCAGCTGGACACGATGCTTTTACATTGACTATTGTGTCTGTAAACGCTTCGGCATCACATGCATGTGACTAGTATTTGTTCGGGTGGAATGTGCTGTACACACAGATACAGTTGTAGTCCTGTGCTGTTCGCCTATGTTTGTTCTAATGCTCAATTACTTAATATACCCTTAATATATCCTAAGAAGATTAGACGGGAAACGTGGCAGAGTGAGCATATTTTAAGTGTTATCTAATGGCACTGTCTGTACTGGGGAGGAAAGACTGGGAGCCGAGATGCATGCCAGACTGTTGTTTGATTGGATTTGTGCTCCACTCTGTCTGCCATGCAACGCCTGCAACGTGTGGTCACACGGAACCTTTTAGGGCTGGTCTCCCTTGGAGACCACCCGCCCCTTTCCACAGTCCCCATGTCCTATTCCATTACCTCTGCCTCCTAATCCACTCTTTCTTTCTCCTTTTCTGCTGTTCCTGCCTCCTATTCAACTATCTGTGCCTCCCAGAACACTTTTTCCACCTCCTAGTCCCAAACCTGTTCTACTGTACCCCCTTGCGTCACATTCTACTTGCCCCACCAAACACTGTCCCTTCCACCTAGGCTACATTGAGAGAAGCCATCTTGATGATCTGGAGCAGAAGCTGCGTCAATCCATGCCCAGTGCCCAAGGGTCTGAGTCGATAGGCTGAAAATATTATAGGCCAAGTGACTGGGTAGTCTACTAAGAGTATGATCCTACTGTATAGCTGGGCAGCACAGTGCTGTGCCTATAGCTCTTGAAGGTTCTCAAGATGATTGCTGGTTCATTATGATATTATACTAGATCAGGGATATTGTGGACAAAACATATCTAGTTTGGTAAAGACAAATGCAACAATAAATGTAGACAAAAGTAGAAAAATGCTTAGTTAAGAACTTCCTTAAAATCAAACTATTTCTAAATACAGGCTAGGGTAAGTACCATTGAGTTGAAGTCAGATTGCAGGGTACTTAAGGGAGGGGGAATGGAAGTGGTTCGCTATTACCTCTTCCAACACATCAAATGCATGTCAATAACTGGCCCGAAACATACAAAGTTCTAAATTGTAAATGAAAGCTGAACAAGAAGGTAAACATGTAAAACATTTAACGTGCAAATAAGAACAAAGGGTCAGTCAGTATGTACAGGCAGCATATCAAGTTTGCATCCTAAACATTTGTAAGTAACACAGTTTTGTGGCTGTGCATACAGATTACTCTTCACTGTCTTTTATCAGTTGCCTTAGTTTGAAGTGAGCCAAAGGAACCAAGGCAGTGGCCTTCTTAGGCAATAATACCCCCCCTCTGGCATTTTCCTCTGTATCTGTGTTAATGCTTATTTTATTTTTGGTTACAAAAACAAATGTCAGCTTTAGTGACTTGCAGCAACATCTGACTTATGCTTAGTATTGTGGGAAACTTACTGGCTGCTGAGCTTTGATTTAAAGACAAGGGTGCATAATCCATGTCTGTTGGTCTGCATGCTGACATTCCTGGGTTGGGCTGGGTGTTGTTCTGGGACTGCTGCAAAAGCATTAGTAATAACTGAAATAACCTACCAATAACCTAATTAGCTGTGTTGTTCTGAAATCTGTAATGTCAGTCTCTGTAAATTTTCCGTTAATCATCCTGCTCCATGTCATGTTAGATCAGTTACTGGTCACTCTTGACTACAGTGTCTCAGATTTTATTTCACTTCAAAGAAAATGTCAAATTACTGATTCAGTTTTTTTCTTCTTTTTCTTCTCTCTTTTTCCTCAGCATGTCCAGCCCTCCTCTTTGGCCAGGGAGTCCCTTCTTCAGAAAAAACGGGGAAGTCCTCCTGCCAGGTAAGGTAACTCATCATCATATAGGTGTATAAAGTAGGCACACATTGTGGTGGTGATTTACAGGTGGATTAACAGATCACATGACAAAGTGTCCTGGTTTTAGTGGTGTGGTAAGAGTAGAGTTTTGCTTCAGGTGGACTGACATGGAATAGAAGTGTAGAACAAGCAGAGTGACAGGTTATCAGACACACTCATGACACAGGTGTGGTATAGGTAAACAGACACACACTCGTGATGCAGGTGTGGCGCAGAACAGTGCAGATATACTGATATGATTCATGGCAGAGGTGTGGCTGTTAGGTGGCCTGCGTCCTCCTTGAGCACCACTGTCTGGCGTCAGGCCGTGGAACAGTCCCACTTCCCTCTGGCTGCACAGATGCTAACAGAAGAGATCTTGGGCTATTTGTGTATGCTCTTTAGAAGAGCTTTTTTCCTCCCAACAAAAGCAATGAATTCAAGCACCTGGCGAGATCATAAAGGAATTAGTGGAGTGGGTGTATTTTAGATTTGTTCTGGTTTACAAGACGTGCTCCAAATCTGAAGCAGTGTTTTTTTTTTTTTTTTTCCCCCCCCCCCCCCCCCCCTGCTTTTCAACATGGTTTTTGGATTCTGGCAACACCCCTCAGTTTATGTTCTCTATCTCCCCAGCTGTAATCCTTAGGAATGCCATTTCTCTTCACTCAATTCAGATGTATCAGTAGGCTTTCAGACAGGAGCTTATATACAGTAGAAATCACAATTATTCAATTGTCACTTGACCAGTTCATCAGTATTCCAGGCTTCAGTGGTGGCTGGGTAATTCAGCAAGAAGAACTTAATATGGCTATTGTGGAAGTGAGCAAAAAACAGGAACATTCTGGGTCCTCTCTCTCTGGGACAAAGCGTCTTGTTTTAAACAGTGGAATCGGAGCCAACGAAGGAAGTATGTTGGGACTGGCATAAACAAAAGACAGGCGTGTAGTTTTGAGCTGTACGTGCATTCAAGCAATGAAAAAACAAAGTGAAGAAACTTGGAAAGTTGAAAACAGTTGCATATTTTAGCAATGTCAAAATTGCCACAGTATAATGGCTGTAAGCACAGTTCTTAGTAGTATTCTGGAGTTGTTGGAACTTATCCACAGGTACACAGACAGAGGTTAATAGTGCTCAGTGATTTATTACATTGTTTTGCTAACCCCTCGCCAAAAAAAGTAAAAAAGTTAATTCTGTTACTTTTCCATTGTAGCACAGCAATGTACATATCAAAATAATGGAACTAGAAATATACATTCATTATTGATAAACAATTATTCAGTGCAGGGTCACAATGGACCAGAGCCTATCTTGCATACACAGATTGGCTGACACACACACTTGGCCAGTGTGGGAGGAAACCAGAGCACCCCGAGGAAATGCAGACTCCGCATAAACGGTGAGGTGGATTTGATTCCGTTCCCAAATGCGAAGCCCAGGTCCTCTGAGGCTACCCACCGTGTTACTGTGCAGCTCAGTTTGAATAACAACTAAATTATAAACTTTAGGACTACAGGATTTTTGAATAGACAGTAAAAGTCTTTCTTTTCAGTCTTTTAGCTTAATCTTAGTTGCTGATATTTAAATATGCGACAACACAGATGCCACACAGATTTGATTATTAAATGTATTTAAACTTAGTTTCACCCTTTTTCTCGCCCCACAGTGTTACAATCGCAGTAATCTCCAATATCTTAACTCTGAGTGAGTTTGATCTCTATCTCCAGTATTCATTGGTTGATAAGCCCTGGATCAATATTCCATTCACTACTCCTTAGATAGCTGTTCATACCAGTTCCTTTATTTCTTTTCCACAGCTGGGGGTCAAATCTGGCTTTACTAGACAATGTCATCACCCACGCAATTTTAGACAAAAAATTTGGATTTTCAAGAACCATCTGAAGGAAAACGTTGAGTCAGACAGTCGCAAAACTTTTTTTTTTTTTAAGAAATGGTTTCTCAATAGTTCAGTGCATGTTTATTATGAAACGTCATCAGTCTTGGGATGCTTTCAAAATGCTCTGCGTAATAGCTTTATATAAGACACACAGGTTTCATCTGGGTAAACAGTCACGCTAAAGAGCACGCAAGGTCTCAAAGGGTGCTTCCGTGACAAACGTGCAACAACCCTGTGCCTCAGCCGCTCCTCCATGTGTCTCCGTTTCCCTTTCCCACTACACGCTCACCTATTCTTAAAATGACATTCACTCTCTGAGTGGCTTCTGAGGACCATCTGTGCAATAAAATTGTAAGTGGGACTAAGCAGAGGCAAAAAAGGAAAGAAGTGCATCTTCTTTTGTTCCCTGTCTAATGGCTTGGGCTCTGTGAGATTCCCCTCCAGAAGCCCAAGTCCTGAGTCCCAAGCCAGTGCAAGCCTCCACCTGGTGTCATCATATCCATTTTGGTGATGTGATCCCATGGGGATTCATGCTGTCCTGAGAAAGTTAACAGCTGTATGGCAGATAAGATGTGAAATTATGTGGATGAAGTTCTGCTCTCTGATAAATGTACAGCTCCATTAAGATGTAGATATAATTATTTAAAACCTTCTAAGAATAATTAAAATTACTGACTGAGAATGTAACCCTGGGGTGTTTTTGGTTGGATGCGTTTTCCATCTTTCAGAGGTATCTGTTGTTAGCAGTCTGGTGTGGAGTTTAAGCTGACCTGCTCCTGAGCCCTGCACGTGGATGGGATATGAATATCACATAACTTTTGTCCAGTGTTGCTGTTTCTTTGTCTGGGCAAGCCTTTCTCCAGTCATTGGGGGATTTTATTTGGGTTGTTGGGAAAAAAAAAGCTGATTCAAGAAAAAAACTCACTGAATTCATGGCTCAGCTCCTTCAACATAGCAACCTGATTTATCTCTATGGCTGTACTAATTGAACACCAACCGAGTGCTGTTCATGATTGCATTTGTTCACTGTTATTGGTGAACTTTAGCTGTGGTTGGTAAGGACTGGCTGTGATTATTGGTTGTGGTTGGCGAATTCTGTTTTTGACTTGGTTGTAATTAACTAGTGGGCACTGGTCGTGACTGGTGGGCCATGAGAGACTGTTTACTTTAGGCACCAATTGCCCTGGGATTGTTCCACACTATTTTACCAAACATTCCCTGAGCAGTCTAGTTTTATTTGTTGTTCTCATACATTAATAACAAAATGTTTCTTTAATTCTTTAAGGAGCGTTAAGCTCTGCATGTTTGCAGGGTTGCAACCCATTAAGCAGAATCTTGGGGAATTTCTTGCCTTGGCTGAGCAGGGAGCTCAGGGGCTTTTCTGCCTGGTTTGAGCAAGGCTTTGGTAGGGGCAAAATTTCCTATGTCCCCCTTTCACAAACAGCTTTCCAGTTTGCCAAACCAACACATTGTGCCCTTGGGGGCCACTCAGCCAGGGAATGCTGCCCAAGTTGGTTGTTGCCATGAAAAGGACCGAATGCATTGGCTGGGGGCTCGGTAGGTGGTGCTTGTGCCGGACCATGAATGCACATCAGTGAGAACTTCCTCTGGCCAGCCCTGCTTGTCTGCTGTCCCTCTCACCCTGCCCTGCTGTATGCCACCTGCTCAACGTCTTCATCAACAGAATGGATGTAAATCCCCAGGAACCAAAACCTTTGTCCCACAGTGGGATTTCCACAGAGGCGCTCCAGCAAGCTACAGCTTGTGTTGATCCAGACTGAAGCTGGAGGCAGAAGCACCTGCTTAATTGGTGGTTCGGGCTGTGATTTGTATTGCTCCGTGGCTGTCCGTGCCCTTTGTCTGCCCAAAAAAACCAGGTCCCACCTGTCTGTTTGCCTGCTACAGATAAACACATACAGGGGCGGCTTTGCTTCACACAAGCATTGTTGTTGTGCATCCGTGCACTCTCACTGGAGTTGGAGCAATTCTATGGATGCGGTGGCTAACAGTGTCTCTCTGGGCCACTTGAGAATCCTTGGAGGGCTCCTGAGATGACAGAGAGTTCCTGTGGAGAGACAGGACAAATGAGCTGTTGATTATAAACGGAGAGGCTTTGGTTGTCACACGTTCTCCATTCAGCGCTATTCTCTGCTCGTGCAGAAGCATGCAGTCGACACACATCTCATGCCCTCTATCTGCAGGAACGTCAGTTTGATAGGCCGCCCTGTGTAAGTACCGGAACAAAGCTATGAATGTATTAAAGCAGTGGAGCTGGAAATTCTTTATGAGGAAGTGTATCACTGGAAGGATCTCGTTCCCGAGAAATGGATGTTATGGGCAAAATCAGCGTTCATCACTGTTTGTCATGACTGGATTCTGTCGGACTGTAAGATGTACGTACAACTCGACATCTATGTGCAAATGCAATTACTTGATTATGCACATTTTTGTGGTTGTGAGGGTGGGGGACATGTGGAGACATTAGTTAACTGCCTTGACTGATCTCTTGATGAGGTGAATCAGCAGGCTGCATGCTGTCACAGCTTCCCTGAAAGACACATCTTCATGCTGCAGGCAAGGCTTGGGGTGAACTGAGCACAACACATCTTTGAAGAGACAAGGTCAAGGTGTCATTTTCCATTTCATTCCGTTTAACAGCACATTTATGTTCTTTACCTTCCTTTTGCCCTACACAGCAGGCACCATTCTTCACTGTTAGATCTCAAGCTTGAATGCATATTCTTCTCATGAGGTCAGGATGTCCTTGAGGGCATGTAGATGCTCTTCTCCACCACGCAGGAATGCACGTCTGTGTTATTGATTGTTGGTGCGCACATAATATCATGACGGAGGCTAAGTGAAGGGGTCAACAGGCTGGGGACCTCAACAAGGGGGATGTGTACGCAAATGCTCATACCCAGAGAACACTAAGGGGGAGCTTGAGTACCTCCCATCCTGTTGTCAATTGGAACTTCTGGCCCTACAAAAGTGGTTCTCACGCACACCCCTCTTGTGCCTCTTCTCAATCCTTCAGGGCAGATTTCACCAGCCATTCACGCTTGTATGGGACATGTGTTTTTACTGCACCCTCTGTGTCCCCTGCCAGGTGGGAATCTGCAGTGTAGCAGTGAGTATGAGTAAAGCATGTTAGGAAGCAGACCGTTTTCTTACTCAGAAGCAAACCTTCAGAAGCGTCACACAGGGAGCTTGCAGGCAGTCGAGTGAAACCTGATGAGTGTGTAGGTGTGGGGAATGATGACAGGCACCCATCAGAGGGAAACATCTAAACTGATGTGTATATGTGTGTTTTCATATAACTAAAGGGGACAGTTTAAAAGAAATATGCTCTCAAGGGTACAAAAAAAGCTGAAAAAGAGATGCTTTGGATGTTCCCACAAAAAATGTCACCTTTGAATGGTTAAAAAAAAAAAAAAAATAAATGTGCATTTTCTTGTTTTGTACCTTTATGTATTCAACATTTACACAGGTGTTGCTTGGAATCATTTATTATATTAAAGTAAATACTGACAAAGACAGGAAAACAGACAAGTGTGTGTGGTGTTTATGTAATACTGAATGTGGATGTTTGTGGAAAGACATTATAGGTCGGAAAGACCTCATTACTCCTACCTCAGTTGTTGACGGAGTTATATTTAGTCTACTTTCAGCCTCTTCTTTTGATTTATGTTTATTCATTACCACCAATATTTCTGATGATAGGAGAGACTTCATAATGTAATTGGGTAATTAATATTGCTAAAACACAAGACCAACCGTGTCTTGTATGTTATTGATTCTGATGCTCGTATGGGCTGGAGATGGGGCTTCCTCTCCAAGGAGACTTCTGCTCAGCCTACTGATCACTTTCCAAAGCCTTTCTCAGATTATGTGGCTTTTAAGGATGCTTTCCCTGCTGCTGTCTGAAATTCGCCGCCAGTGTCCTAATCCGGCAATTAGGAATGCAGAAGATTAGCGGCTCCGAAACAGACGGGCTCAACAGAAAAAGGAGCACTGCTTAGCCTTGTCGGCCCCCGGCCCTCTTGTCCCTGGCACTCATTATCCATACACATCATTGTCCCCCAATCCTTATTATCTCCATACCCTGCTGTCCCCTAGCCCCATCGTCCACATTGTCCCCAAGGCCCCATCATCTTCTAGCCACATCATCTCCAGGTTCTGTCACCCGAAATCTAATTGTCCCAAGGTCACATTGTCCACAGGGCCTCTGCACTATCCCTGTCATCCCCAAACCCCATCATCTGCAGGCACTCTTTGTGGTCTAAACCACGCTGGCCCCATTTCTCCTGGGGACATATCACCGCTCACCACTTAGCTGACGCACTGTGGCAGTGTCCCGCCAAATCGTTCTGAATGATACTCTCTGCCTGCTTGCCTGCGATGGGCTGCGCTGCCCTTTACACGGGTGAAATCTACAAAGTTTATCGATTGTGCTGTCCCTCAGAGTCCATAAACAAGTGCTGCCTGAGAGTTTTTAAGAGGTCATTATCAGATTACCCCGACAGAGTGCTCCTTGTCATGTACTGTGTGCGCTGTCTGAGAACTGCGCTCCTAGTCAAGTAAACGTGTTTAAAAAAAAAACTTGCCAAAACATGAAAGTGAAGGTGCAGCAGATTCAGCTTGCTCAGTAGAGCCTCCAATCTGGCTCCCTTTTCAGGGACCGGGATGCAGATGATTGTTAAATAGGGACCAGTGATGCTGTGTGACCTGTTTTTGAACCATTGTTAGTCAGTGCATGTCGGTGGAGGAACCAGATACTCTACCTCTGACCGACTTTATTGTTGTTTAGTGACCAGGGCTTGCAGTGGGAGGATCCGGCAGTGTGGTGTGTGACCCACTGGGGTGTCACTTAGGTCTGCAGGCACTGGCTGTGGAACTGTAGATGACAATGTTGTTCATTCCATCCTTGGAGCTATAAGGTGAGTCAGCTGTGTGACTAACATCCTTCATCCAAGCCCCTCAATCGCCTGTGCTAGAAGACCCCTGCTGACACCCCCCCCTTCCCCGTTTCCATGGAGATGGCCATTACACAGCATATGCAACCAATTAAACTTTGAGTACAGGAGGCGGAACCTGCAGTCGTGTGACCTTCTGCTCGCTGACCTCCACGCTGACAGCCTTCAGGGTGCTGGGGCCCCCTTCTTTGGAGTTGTACACATCATGATTTACGAGCTGACGTCCTCCTGGAATCTGTTCATTGAGGACCCCCATGTCTGCACCCTGCAGTTGTCACCCAAATCCAGTGGTAAGTGTAGGTCGGGGGGCAACAAACAGGGTCAGTCAGAATACTTTTGGGAAAAGTTCATGTTGTCCACGAGAGTTTTGTTGCAGTTAGCCTGAGGAATGCACTACTCACTGGGATAACAGGGGATGTAGTTAACCAGGACATCTAGGACGTTGTTGCTCTTCCTGCTAAGAACACAGTGTGAACCTGTAGGGAATAGCTGATGTTGTTTCTTTGCTATGGTGCTTGATGTGGAGGTGTCCTGTAGAGCAGATTGGAAGTGCCAAGTGGCATGGCACATGCTAATGGCTTTCCAGAATGCAGGCTACACTGGAGGCCTTCATTGTTGGGCTGTCATTGTCACTAGCATTTGGCTGCCATGTAGAAAAGCATTGTTCTGAGAATGTGGCTGAACAGCACAAATCCAAATTGTGAGTATCAGCCATATCAGTCAATTCATATAACATTATGCATTTTTTCATGCTAATATTGTTTTTTGTCATAACAGTCAGCGCTACCAGTCAAAATAGTGTTGGTCTTTTTTCTTGCTTGCCATCTATTTTATGAGGTGCCCCTGCTGTTTGGGCAGCTCAAGTCAGTGAGGTGAGCTTGAGTCCAGTTAGGTGTGTGTGAAAATAGGCCTCGGTGTGGTATGTTTCAATACAAGAGTTAACAGGGTCTGTTTGGGGGGGGGGGTCGAACCCAGCAAGGAGCATCAGGGAGCAAGCCCATGTGAGGCGTGTTTGGGGGCGTGGCTCTGAAAGGTGTTTGGCGCTGGGCTGGCCATTGCCTGCTATATTCTTGGCTTGCCTGGGAGCCTGGGAAGCCTCACCGATGCTGCCTGATTGGCTCCTCTGGATCGGGAGCTTTTCCCCTCTCCCCAGTTGTGTCTATAAATAGTTGCTGAGGTGCAGGCTGAGCATTGTAGTGAGCTCAGTGTAATCCTACACCACTGCGCTTCTCCAAAGGAGAGAGAGAGGAAGAAAGGAACTCTGGGCTGTGCAAGCCATACAGAAATGACAGTCCTTATAGGCGTTGTGTGTCTGGTTTCTATTACTGGCTCTGCATGCTCCAGCCAGACTGGCTGCCCGGCGTGGAGAGGCGCTGTTAAGCACAGAATGGTATTTCCTGTTATACCCAAGTGCTGGATGATGCACCATGCCAAAGTATGTGAAATGGGAAGGGTTGCCATGGCTACCGCAAGCCTGGCTGAGACCAAGGAAGGAAACGGCAGCCAAAGATCTCTTCAGGGGAAGAAAGGGGGGTGCAGGGGTGGAGTTTGGCCCCCAGTCTGCTCGATCACGGTTCCCTCTAGCAACTACAGGATGAGTCTAGTCACTCTTAGTGGCTACAGGTTTTTTTACATGGTGCTGGGAGTGTCTTAACACCTTGGAGCAGTCTGGACAACTCCAGAAACCCTGAGGTCACACTGCTTCTCTGGCATGAGGGGGTGGAGAGCATGAAGAGAGTGTTACCCCAAAGTGTCAAAACACAGTTCTGATCTCTGCTCAGTGCTGAATCACCCAGCACGTGTGCGGTAGTGAGATGCTGTCTTCCCGGGTGCTTTGTGACATCAGCTCTGAGCTCCTGCTTCAGTGACATTTGAGTGCACCTCTCTAGATATATTTTAGGAAGCCTTTCCATATGATGAACAAAAGGAAGCCAAATTGAGTTCAAATGAACCTGAGTATGAAAATGGCAAATGACCTGCCTGAGCTAGTTGTTGTCTCTTGCTGCTCAGTGCTGATGCCCTGACTGGAGCAGGTTTGCCACTCCTTTCCGCACAGTTTCATTCATAAAGCAACACACCTATCANCACCCTCCACCGGTCCCCCACCCCTAACCCCTCCCCCCTGGCCCCCCCCCCCCCCCCCCCCCCCCCCCCCCCCCGAATATTTGTTACATATCAAATCCCTTTTGTGAAAGGTGGCTGATGCCGTTTGTAGAGCGTGCCAGTGAGCGGCACCTCTGATGCACATCGTGCTTCCATGCAGATACCTGTGGAGTGTGTGCGTGTTTTCAATGAGTCGCATTTAACATGAAGTGCCGCTTATTCTGCTCCCTCAGACATGGTGCTGAAAAGCCCATCAGACGCTGACTGCTGTTGTAAATAATAGATTCGCTCAAAGGCGGGTTATCATCAGTGGGCCACATTTCTGCTCCTCGTGCGCTGGAAACGTCAGCTGGCTGCCTGCCCGCCGCGCCAAGCGCCGTGCCAGCCAGAAGAAAAACAGTCTGATGAGGAAAATGAAAAGAGAACACAGCCACTTGCACCCGCCTGCTATCTTTTGAGTGGTAATTTAGTAAAGAGTGTTGCAAAACACTGATACCAGGTTGCCTGTTTACCTTGTAATTAACCTCATGCACAGCTGCCATTAATAAGGAACAATGCATTATGGGAAGGCAGCCCATGCTTCAGGATTCTATGGTGGTCTGCAGCCCTCCTGGGCTACTGTTGCCACAGCAACTCCTTATACACAGAGGGAAATGGAGAACCAAGGAGCAGAACCTGTCACCCCATGGATAGGTGGTTGGTGAGGATGTGTAAATCATACAAAACAAGTGTAGAAGCCAGCATCATAACCTGGTGGTCGTGGTCTTCAGTGCCAGTATCTATCACACAGTGGTCTTCATGGCCAGATGGAGGTCTCGTGCTTGTCTCCGCATAACGTTGCATGGTTAACTGAGACGCTTTCCCTACTAATTCTCCTGTTGTTGAGGATCTGGCACTGCCATTCGAGATGGTTAGCACTCATCCAGACAACAGCAGTCCATTTACAGACTGGATGCCTTGAGGCATTTTGAGGACAAAGAAGGCTGAAAATAACACGAAAGAAAGCTTTTTCATAGTGTTCATTGTGGGATTAATGTGTTGCCCGAATTGCCTGTCCCGATGTCCTGCCTCGCTCTCCTTTTGTGAGGCTGGAGGTTGCTGCTCTTCCAAGAGCTCCATCAGCAGCAGCAGTGACTTCAGGGAGAAACACACTTTGTGTAGCCATTTGCAGTGTGTCTCTGTCGGTGTTATTGTGTGTTGCGTTTGAGAAAACGTAGCCGGAAACCACACGCCAAGCTGAGAAGCACAATGACAGCGGCAGCTGTCACTGTTCCACCTTGGCATGCAGGCTCCCATCAGCAGTGTGCTCTTTGGAAACCGCGCTTGTGCCCTGTGGTGCGAGAAGACAATTGTACATGTAGCTGGGAGGTCCCTCACACGCTGGCTTGTGCTTTCAGCCACATGTACTGTGAAGCTCCTAGTTCTGCCTTAGGGGTTGGTGGGCGCTCTACATAAGGCCTCAGAACTCGGGTCCCTCCACAGGGTGCAGAAGTCAAAGTGGGGTGAAGATCCAAAGTGAGACCAGAGTAAGACCACCTGTTGAATTAGCTCCTGCCAGACACGCGGTGTGTACCGTCACCTGCTCGGCCATGAGAGCGGCCCTCACGCCAGCAGCGTGCCACTTGTCCTTGACGTGCCTGATCAGTGCTAGCAATGAGCCATGAAGGCTTTTTAAGTTCAGGATGATAGTGTTTAAGACATCTTCTGAAACCACAAGAGTGAAATTACATTAAATAAGACCACTTTTCAGATCTCTGTACGCCAATGTGAAATAGTACAGACCAAGACTGGCCTGCAATGGTTCTCCTGCCTACAGCATTACTTTTTTCGCTGGTGTATTCTGGAATTATATTTGCTCATTTATCTGCATTGCAACCTATCAAGCTGGATTGGGAATTTGACAAAAAGCAATTCATACCAAATAGAATACATTAGCTCAGAATTCCTGTAATTTTTCAGGAAACTTAAACTAAATAATGTGTAACTGTTGCGGGTACTTCTGGGCTGTTTCCTTCATTTGTGAAATTATATTATCATGGATTGATACTTAGTTTTGGTTTATCAATTTACAACACAACTGTTCAAGTACTGAAATAACAGTTGACTAATTGAAATGATAACCGTTGATTTTTAGGGGGTAAAGTAAAAACATTTGGAAGCCTGTTTATATTTCTGCTATTAGAATAGTTATTCTTCTATTACCACTAATTGGGTTTAACATTATTGAACAACGATAGAAAGATCTTTACTCACACATTCAGTTTAACATGATTTGAATTGTGCAACACACTCCATTAAAATCTCAGTCAGGGCTCGGTAATTAAGAGCTCAGCTGGAACAGACATCAGCGCAGCCTCCAGTCCAAAGAAGAATACCACCCTCTGATATAGATTTTAAATCAATTGGATTAATTATTCAATACTTCATCAATTATTATTAAATATCCATTATTCACATTTAATTCTTTAGGTGATAAATGAGTTTGAAAAACAGAAGGTGGGCTGAATGTCGTGTGCGGGTGCTTGCAGATCCACAGCTTAATGGAGTGTACAGCATCCAGCCATCATGGAAAGCTGCTGAGTTGTGTTGTTCTCAACTTTAGGACCTGCTATTTTCATCCAAAGGCTGTTTTCCCCCAGCGTAACCTGGCACTATTTCCATAAGTGTTCTGATTTGTCAGCTTGGATGCCTGTTCTTAACTGTTCTCTCATTCATAATCCAAAAGCCATTTTCCTGTCTCTGTATGGAATCTGTCAATATCATGTGTCACCTTTCCATAGCAAGGAAATGAGCAGAACCTGAATGTGACTTCAGTGCCCAAGCTGAGTGCTAAAGAAGTACAGGAAAGAAAAGCTGCCTGTCCTGATGCAAATACAGACTAGCAGGGTGGAGTACACGGAGCTGGCCTGAACGGAGCATGTTCTCTCCATGAGGAGAGGATTAGTGGACAGTGTTCAGCGGAGGTTAAGCACCAAAGGCTGGTCCTGCACTGATTGGTGCTGGTGAGCAACTGGATCCAGGACCATCTGCCTCTTTATTGACATGTCTCACAGATGGAGAAATCCCCCCTGGGCATTGGAAACGTAGCATGTGTCCGAGTACCTTCTGTGGACCCCACAAGGCTTTACAAAAAAAAACGACATGATGTTCAGGTCCAGGGGAGTTTGGGTCCAGCCAGCCTGTTCTCCAGTTATATGCAAATGCAAGGTCCAGCGATTCCTGTGGCTCCCAGGTGCTACGCAGTGCTGCAGGACAGCTAATGGAGGGCAAGCCCTTATGCGTCAGATGAAACACGGGTGTTCTTGCCCATGGCCAAGGTAGCGTTTCGCCAGGGTTTGTGCTGCTTCTGCTCCGGGTAACCTATAAAAATGAAGACGTGTCTTCCCTTCAGCCGGGGCGCCGGAGGGAGCCGGGTCGGAGCTTGCGTGGCGACGAACCTGCTGCAACACAGGCCTGTGCGTCAGCTTGGTGGACAGAAATCCCTGCCTTTGTTCAGCAGTTGCTCCTAATGCTGGGATTGTGGGCTTTACAGGACAACTCACAATGGAGGAAGCTCATTAGCCATTCAGCGTGAGCGACCGCCCGCACTAATCGCGCCGGGTGCGCGTCTCCCTGTCGGGTCCGATTGTCCACTCGGCTAGCTGGGGCAGGCCACCAGCTCCTTTGCCCCCCGTCCGTCTCCTCACCTTTTAGCCATTTGGATGGCGTGACTGTCACAGATTTGTGTATCGTCGCCATGGCAATGGGAGAAGGGTTGCTGTGGTAACGGTGTTGCTGTATGATGTGCAAAAAAGCATTCTTGATTCCAAAGGGATTATGTATGTATATATAATGTTCATCCTTGCTGCCCTTTTAGGTCTCATCTTGCACTGAACCTGTAATGTGAAGCTGAGTGAGAGCAAACAGGCAGGTGCCCTCCCTCGTCTTTTGTGTCCAGTCTGTGGACCACGCTGTCTAAGGCAGGCGGTGCTTTGTTTTATGCTCATTACTGGGAGATTAGGAGGAGTGTTAAGTATGCGCAAAGTTGCATGCATGTGTGCAGAATGGGACCCACGGGGGCTGCTCTGCTGAGGTTAACAGTGAAGGCTCATTCCCACACTCCCCCTGTAAAGGAACAGCGACAAACACTGTCTGGCCTGTAATCCTTAGAGACAACATCGATCCGGTCCGTTTATGATGCTTTAACGGCCAATTTCACCTTCTGAGCTTTGTCAATATGTTTTACTTGGAAAGTTAAGAAGACTAGAGAGCACCACCTACGTCGACTACACCAGTCAGTCATTTGCGAATCCTTGCATTTCTTAGCTCCCGCATTTCTTAGTTCCGCTAAGCCATACGCGTTTTTAAACACACCGGCGCTCTGCCTGTGCACACGTGTGTGTCTGTGCACGCGTGCAAGCCTGCCTTCTGAGACACAGCAGCTAGCAGTTTCCCAGCCTTGAATGGCACTGAAAGCTCTAGTACACCGATGGGCTTTTGAGGTTTAGCGATTCTCAGGAGGAAGTCCTGTGTGGGTTTGTTGGAGCTGCTGCCACGTTCCGGCTTCTCCTGAACACCAACGCTGCACGACAGCCTCCTTGCGCGCGCCTTCCACATCTGTTCTGCAAAGACATTCATGGAACTTCGCAGAACAACTTGGGTCTTAGGTAAAGCAGTGCCAGGACCACAGACCTTTACAGTTTAGTGACTTTCAGTTTGTTTTAAAAGAGAATGGAGTCTCTTTGTCAGTTAGAAACTCTCATAAAGTTGTTTTATGGCCTATCTGAATGGGGCAGAGGTACTAAATCATGTCTCCTTGTTGCATTTGCACCATCTCCCCAAAGTTCATAATGTAAGCTTGACAACCTGGAGGTGTGGACCTGATTGGGTTGTGTGTGTGTGTGTGTGTGTGTGTGTGTGTGTGTGTGTGTGTGAGAGAGTGAGAGAGAGACACTACGTACTGGAGTTGTTGTAACCTGCTCCTCTCTCTTTTCCTAGTCCCTCAGGGAGTGATCCAGAATGGAGCACGGATGGTTAGCCAAGGCCTGTTCCCTGGAATCAGACCCCTTCCTATCAACCCCATCGGGAGCAGGACAGCTGTTGTGAGGTCAGCAACACTCCATCCACCTCTCACATACCATGGGCACCTGTACCCAGGCTACACACACACACACACACACACACACACACACACACACAGACGGTTGGAAACTGGTCAGGGGGTAGCAAAGGAAGGCCCTTAGCCTGTTTCCATACATGTGCATCTGCACCACACTTAGGAGCCAGTATTACTGTACGAGTCTGGTCTGAAACACTGTGTAATTATTTAAAAGAACTTTGTGCACGTGAGAATGTACGAATATTTAAATACCGGCATTTTGAGGAGCAGGGGTCTGCAGTGGACGCTGGGGGTTCTCAAAGCATCTGTAAGGTGTGACCCTACACACGACACTGGTAGCCTAAGCTGTTGCCTCCATAGTTGGAGGCTGATTGGACACAGACATAGTGGGCTTCTGACTGCCCGGATGGAGACAAAGCTGATTGGACAGAGGCAGCAGGTTGCAGGCTGATTGGATGGAGACGCAGTTGGATGCAGGGCTGATTGGACAGTGACAGGGTGGGCTGCAGTCTGATTGGTTGGACACTGTATTGGATGGAAATGGTGTTAACTGCAGACTGATTGGATGGCGGCAACATTACTGAGCACACAAACAGTTTCCCCGGGTGACTGACTGGTGTGAAGGGAGTGCCGCCCCCTCAGAGACAACAAGAACATTTTGGCATCAGCAGACAGACAGAGCGGCACCTCTCCTCACCTCAGCCCTTATACAGAATACCGGCCGTTACACATCCGATGTGGTGCGATAGGAAAGTGGATTGTTTTTCTGCTGGAGTGGCGAGTTATATTTCATGAAGTCACCACTCCAGCACAGGCTTGTGTGCTTGCGATCTCTCTCATGCGCGCGCACACACTCCCATCAGCGTAGCCGGGCCTTGGTCCTCTGTAATGGACCTGGTCTCGGCCCATTGGTTTCTCCTGCCATGCAGCCTGGCTACCGACAGCTCCCGTGGTGCACAGCCAGACAGAAGTAAACGCTCCCTGTCCACGCACAAGTGAACCACAGCGCATTTAGGCATTAATTATTGAGCAGAGTTTTCTTGCCATGCTGCGCAGCAACAGGAGTTTATGAGTCATAGGTGCAGAAAGTAGATGGGGTGAAAAAGGCTGAGCGTGAGGGTAAATCCGCACGAGAACAGCATGGCTCCTGCATGTGTTTGTGTGCTCCCGTGTTTACATGGCTACATACAAACCAGTGGCTATAAACCCGCATGTTGTGGGAACGTTACACTCTGTCAGTGTACCGAGGAGCAGGCTAACATCAGAGGGCACTGAAAAACATTGTTGTCTAATTCAGTGGAGGGTTTGTGTGTATGTGTGTCTATGCTTGTGCTTTTCCGTGACCCAGCCGCTGTCGGTCCCACGCAGGTCAGTGCTGAGCGGGTGCCGAATCCGTGGCGAGAGCGACCCTTCCTGTGACTCTCCGCTGGTCAGCAGTGACCCCAAGGAGGACCATAATTACAGCACTGCACCTGGGGGCCTGGTGCCCAGTGCCAGCTTGAAAGAGGAGGCCCCTCTCCTGGACTGCCAGGCCAGCTTGCCGTGCAGCAACGCCAACAGCGACACAGAGGACGACGACAAGGCTAGAGTGAAGAAGGAGGCGGCGGACTGGCCAATAGAGGGAGCTGGCCTGGTCCAGCACAAGAAGCGCCAGCATTGGACCAGACTGATACCGCGCTCAGCCAGCGACTCGCTGCCCCTGAAAAAGCGGCGCACGGAGAAGCCCCCCGAGAGCGACGACGAGGAGATGAAGGAGGCAGCCGGCTCACTGCTGCACCTGGCTGGCATGCGCGCCTGCCTCAACAACATCACCAACCGGACGGCCAAGAAGGACCAGAAGGAGTCCATGAAAACCTGAGACTGAGGAAAGGCAGAAACATCACGTGGAATAGAATTTACAATTATTTGTTTTTTCAGGACATCAGGTGAATTCTAATGATTTGTGGCAATATCAACAATCACTTTGTTTTCCTATCCTTTAGATACTGTTTTTTGAGGGTTTTTAAGTTTGTTTTTTATGTTGTATTATTTTTTTAAAGGAGATTAAAGCCATAACAAAACTTTTTTCTGATGTTCAGCTAATTTAGGAACACATTTTTCGTGGCTGAATTGTAAGAGTGAGCGTGAGACAAAAGCAGTCAAACTCCTACGTCCCCCCCCCCAATTGGCACGGGCACAGCGTCACGATCTGTCACCACACACACTCTACGCTTTGCCGCCCCGCCAGCCTGCACAAGCGGGAGGCCTGACAGCGGTGGTCAACTGGGGCCTGTGTGCGCTTCCATACCCACCTGGCAGGTAGCGCTGCGCTTCCAGCCCAAACCCCACACTCCTCTGAATGAGCTGAGGCCAGGAAAGGGTTTGCAGGGGGTCCACTGAGACCTGACGCTCCATCACTTGCGCTGGCAGCCGCTCTCAATCTCCTTCAAATTTTAGAAAAGTCATTTAAAGCCATAAGCTATTGTTCCAGGGCAGTGTGTGCAAAAAAAAATATCCGAACGTTGAAATGTCTTTAGAACTGCCTGGTTTTTTTAAGCAATTGAATTAAGTTATAAGCAAGTGATATGAAGCGGTGATATTTTTCTGTATTCATCTAAAGTAAAATTTAAACATTTGAGATTTTAAGAAATTGTGCTACGAAACCTGCCAATGGTGTTTTAGCAAGAAGTAGGTAAATTACTGTGGAGTAACATTTTGTTTTGTTTTGGATTGTTTATTTTTTTTTTTTTGTTCCCCCCCACACCCTCATGACGTAATAAGCAATTTCATCCTGTCAGGATAGCACTGTATAAAAGTTACACTAGATTTTTTTCCCCTCCTTTTTTAATTTAAGCAATGTAGCCAGCAGGATTTTCCAAATCGTGTTGCATGGGTTCTGTAAACAAAAGAAAACTGTTTTTTATTCAAAGTTCATGTAAGGTAAATAATGTATTTAGCATGGAGCATGAATTATTTTCATATAAATATAGATCCTAGAGAAAAAAAAGGCTTTGCCTCTAATTTTTATGCCCATAGGCCTAGAATGTTTTGTTGTTTTGTGTTGGGTTTTTTTTTTTGTTTTCTTTTTTGTTTGTCTTGTCTTTCACAGTTGTTTTGAAGCAGGCTTTTACAGATAAAACCTTCAGGGACATACACTGACTGTTGGGAAACTTCTCTGCAATATGAAGACTTTACATTTCGACTAGGGCTAGAAAGGTCCGTGAAGCTGCCTCGTGTCTTGCGCTTTCAGCCCACTTCCGCTTTTCCAAGAACAATGTTAGTTTTCCGGGGGTCTCGGGTCTCCGTGCGTTTGAGCAGCGAAGGAGAAGTCAGTGCCGCGCGAGTCCTAGGGCCGCCCCCTCCACCCTGCCCCAACGCTGTGCCTGCGCCGCATTCACGTCTACACTTTGAGGACATTGTTGAAATTTTCAGGGTCTTCCTATCAAACAACTACAGACTTGATTTGACCATGCGTTTTGTGTTGGCGTTTTTATTTGTTGCCAGTTCTGACCATTTTCATTGTAGCACTTCAGGTCGAAAGTGTCAGTATTACTCACCAACGAGTAGCGCCGGGAAAGAGCACCGCTGCTGACTGCTCAGACAGTGCCGCCGTTCACAGGAGATTGCACTAAAATATCGATTTGAATTTTATCTGTTTTTAAGGTACAGTGCCAAAGCCTGTAATTTTAACACTTATCAGCACAAAAATCAGGCGAAAACACTTGACGTGTTTTATCAACCGTTTCCTTTTCCACCCAGTTGTAGCATCGGTGTCAAAGTCCCCTTTAGTAAATTAGGACGGTGGAGGGACCCCCGCGACTTCTGCATCCCTCCGGTCTCACAGCATCACGTCGTTTCCCTTCCGTCTCATCAGTCGCGACGCACGTTTGGTTTGTCTCCCTCACAGTCGGTAGAGCAGCCCTGTGTTTTCCACCGTCTCGTCATTTGTGTCCGCTTCCGGGCCGCCCCAGTGGCGTCCGAGCCACCCGTCCGCTGCTAGCTGGTCCACGAACAGCGCGCCAGACGACAGCAGACCAAAGAGAAAATGGAGGGATGTAGAGATAAATAAGAGGGTCCTTTTCCTTCATCGAAAAACAGCTGGAGTCCGGATGTTAAAAACACACGACTCCGTGTAGCATCCTCAGTCTTTTAATTGTACACTCACTGCCTTCCCATGAAGTTTACACTCACTACACGTGTGTTTCCTAGCTACGTGTTGTAGGAAATCAAAGAAACTTTCATGAGCAAATAGTGATTTTAACTAATCCTAACCAGTAATGTTCTTGTTTTAAAGAGGCCAGTTTTATTATTTCACTTTTGTTTCTTGGTTATTGTTTGGAGGTTTTGAACAGAAAAAAGAAGGTATGTTTTTTTTTTTTCTTTTATTTTTATTTGCTTGAGATACGTGGTCTGATGGCATGTGCACCCAGGTGATCTGTTTGGAAATAAGAAATTGTCAGTACAGAGGCATACTTGCATTCTATAGTTCCTTGATGTGTAATCATATTGCCAAAGACAAACTATTTCATCAATTAATGTAAATATAACTTTGTCCATTACTATGACAGAAGACTTTTGTTTTTATTTTTCTGAAACCTACCATAAAGTTTCTGTGATGTATTGTCTTCCAGTTGCAATAAAAAGAAAGCGTTTCAGAAGTTTCCACGGACTTATGTTGTTCTTAGGAGAATCTTTATGAGTTTGTCTCTTTATTCAGTGACTTGTGCGTAAATTTGGTGTATTCCTTATTCCACCTTCCGCACCAGCGGGAAGTGCCCTCTCCTTGCTGGCCTTGCGAAGTGTGAAATACTGTGATTTAACCCCCCCAGGCCGTGTAACAGGTGCCAAGTCCTCCAAGAATGAAGCTAAAAACAAGGAGAGCACTCCGTTGTCTTTACATAAAAGAAAGTGCCGAGTTGTAGAGATAATTAGTAATCTGAAAATCTTAAGTCGCAATAAGCAAAACGGAAGGAAATGTGAAGTATTAATAGGACGTATGTGGATTTTACCAATTTTATTTTAATATGCTGAAACAGTTTTCTGTATTGCTTCATGGTTTTTTCCATTTACTTTATTATTTGATGTATTTTTCCAATTCAGTTTTTCTTTTTTAGTTTAATGAGTACTGGATTCCTCGTTTGCGTTTCATTGGTTTCACTCCTTGCCTTCCATAGTACATACATGTATTACAGTGTGGAAAACGTAACATGGACACGTTTCAACATCGCCTTCATGAGCCTCTGTAGACACTGGTAGGACATTCGGCTAAACAAGAAACACTCCAGGTCGTGTGACGTATGATCATCCGCAGAGGTGAGGATTATTCGAGCAAGAACCCTAATCATTAAAGTAACACTGTTTAAAAGGGGCATTTTTTTTGTCTCTGCCGTTTTTCTCTTTTATAGAATATTGTCAGAAGATGTGATCTTTTCCCAGGTTCCCACTGGCTGATATTTAAAGCCCCACACATGCTGGCATTGACAGGAAGACAGGAGCAGTTCAGAAAATTACAGCGGTGCACTGGGGGTCAAAACCGTTATGGCGGTGGTGTATGTGTTGGGGGGTGGCAGATGGCATTGGCCGGTACCACTTCCTAGTAGTGTGTGCAGCTGTGTGTTTGCGTGTCCTTCCACAGTTCCACCTGGAAGGCAAAGGCAGACACTGGCCCATTCATAATTAAAGCTGTAAGGCACGTGGTTATAATTGCAGACTCTCACCACACCCCCAGATAAATCTGTTCCTAAGCGACGGCAGTAAAGAAAGGACGCAGCGCGCACACACACACACGTTGTAACTTGCTGTAACTCCTGCTTGTTCGCTGTTTTCACTGAGTGTTGCAGGCAAGGCTGGATATTATAATTTTATCCTTAAGGGACAAGTTACTGGTATTTGTCAATAAATGCTGTGCATTCAGGGTTCTGACATACATACTTTTAGTCTTCACAGTTTGCGTGTGTGAAGATTTCAGCTCACTCCTGTGTACAGTACTGCCTCCAGTCTCCTGTAAGAAGAACGATGTTTTTGAACAGCTGGGCTTCCTAGACGTGTGTGATGGGCTTTTTGAACGGAGAATAATGACAAACTGAGATTACAGGAAATGACTAATATATATTACCATACAGCAGTGTGACTGAAGGTCGCCTCCACCCAGATTCCCCTAAGTGCCAACACTCTCCCACAATGGTGCCCTTAGTAGCCGACAGACATTGTTAGCAACTGTTACCAAGGTAACAAACAAGGTATGTTTCCTTTTGGCATTTCTTTGCACCTGATAAAAGGTGTTTATATTGCCACTGAGGACTGTGAGGCCTCTGCTGTTGACATAGAGTCAAAACAAGTCACACATCACCGCGGAGGAGCTGGTTTGGGTGGACTGAATGCCACAGGGCAGTTCGAGGTCCAGGGCTGCCCGCTCCACTGTTTACTCCCATTGCCATGACACAGCAGGTGCTCATCACCTGTGCAGATCAATAGCTGCTCTCCCTCTGATAGATAATGAGTGCCCAAATACGGCACCTATAATTCATAATGTGGGGGGTACACAGGGGGCGGCAGGTGGCGCAGTGTTTCACAACCCACCACCTGCTTTAGTGCCTTTCAAAAAAGTACTTACCCTGAATTGCTACGGTAAAAATTACCCAGCTGAATAAATGGCTAAATCATTGTAAGCAGATTAATACTGTAAGTTGCTTTGGAGAAAAGCATCAGCTGAATTATTATTATTATTATTATTATTATAATAATAGTTATCCACACTTTGTGGCAGAGATGAAAAGTTGCCTAAAAGTTGACTTTCTTCCATTCGAACACTGGAATGTGACTGAAAGGCTGCATCTTTCTACAGATGGGGCAGTTTGGGTGGAATGAGAGGTGGGGGGTCTGACGGAGATCTGGAGAGTGTGTGGTGGCTTCTGGAGACAATGTAGGGACTCAGATTCTCAGGGCCGCAGGACTGTGAGGGACCCTGCGCAGGAAGCTGATGATGAGGGGTACAGGTAATGAAGCTGACATCTCCAGGCAACTGGGGCTGTTGAGGTAGGATGACCCCCCCCCCTTCACTGAGCCCTTCATTGCCCCCCATCCGTCAAGCAGGTCTTTCCCTCTGCTGGTTCTTCTTTTCTATGCAAACGAGGCTGCAGTGAAATTAATGTTGTGTGACAGTGCTGCTAAGCGCAGGCGTCTGGCATGCCATTCGCCATGTTAACGCCCTCGATCTTTCATTAGGAATCTACCTGCAGCACCTGAGGGGGGCGGAGCGTGAGGCCGGGGGGGTTCCGACAGCTTGACTGCTGGTCTTGCTGTGCTGTCCCCTCACTGGCCATGATGCAGCTCTCCCTACTTACTGAGCGGTGGCTCATCAAGCAGTAAGTGACCTGCGTTCATTTAGAAAAGGGCTCTCCTGTTCCCACCCGCTCCTTGTGGAATGAAACGGGTTTTTCAGCTTGTTTTCACACTGTTTTTGATTTGCTAGGTACCGTGCCAGTTTTGGCAAGCAAGCAAAGGGTAAAAATAAATCAAATTTGAGATGTTTCTCCCCCAGTGATAGGCCACAAAGTGCAGGAACTTTCAGCCAGAGCTGAGAAGAAACAGCTCGCTGGTACATGCTGGACCAGTCTAGAACTGCCCCTTGCTGTCTGCTCTGTCCTTCAACCATGAGAGCAGAAGTGAGGAAGGGAGGCCTGTTTTAGGGTAAAGATGGAAGCCTCTGTGACCAGAGCAGAGTGCCAGTCAGAGTGGAGTGTGAGGAACTTTCACTTATTTTCTGTCTTTTTTCACTGTGGATGCAGTATATATGCTGCGGTGGATCCCTATATACAGAGATGTCATTAAAAAGAAATCTTACACCAGTCTATCTTTGGGTGTTCAGTATTTTTATTTACACCTTGGAAAGTCAATCATGAGCTCAGCTTTTCTTATCCAGATGGATTGTGGAAGGGCCACGGTTTGTTTGGCATTTTAATTGTGGCAAATGTGGGAAAATTTGGGGGATAAATTGTGTGGTGGATGTTGCACAGGAGCTGAGAACATTCGTGCCGAGCAGATCCCCTGAGAAGCTGCACAATGGGAAACCTGCAGTGCCAGGCAACCGGGTGGGAGGTTCTGTCTCTCCCTCGGCCAGAGCTGAAAGTCCAGAACAGCCACCAGTTATGGAGGTTGAGGTGCGGCAAACCCGATCTTCTCACCACGGTAAAGAAAGAGCACCAAACAGGTGAGTTTGAGAATGGAGGGAGGACTCCCAGTAGCTGGACATGTAGATAACCAAGAAGATGGCGGTGGGGCTGGTTCAGGTCACTAGCAATGGCCAGAGAGCCAGCAGTCAGCAGTGGAGGTCTTTGTGTAGACAGGACAGAAAAGACAACCGTGGAGCTCCACCTCACAGCAGACTTATTTAATTATCAGGAATGTCTGCGTGGGAGAGGAAAAAACAATATAATATTGTTTTCTGCCAGTCAGCCCACTTACAGTGTTTATGTTTTTGTAAGCTAATTATCAAAGGAGCAGAATAATGTCTACATGTCTCTGTCTGATCAAGATATATTTGAGAACAAGACGGTGAAAATCGGGCTTCTCTTCATGACCTCTAGTGCCCTCTACTGGTATTAAAAATTATTTTAGAACTCGGGGGAAAAACAGAAATAACTTTAAAAACTGTGCACTGCTTAAGCATTTTAAAGGATGCAACCACTTCCTAGCATATTTGTGTATATTTTTAATTTTACTTAGTAGATGACACTGTTGGTGGTGCAACACAGTGGCTGTACCGCCTCGGGGGGCCTTTACGTCACCGGTTCCCGACCCTCTTCTCCACTTTCTGCTCTGCGTCCGGTTTTGACTGCAGTTGTTAATCAGTTAAGCTGATAAACGAGACACGTGAGCGAAGCCAAATAGACGACATGAAAGTGAACTCATGCTGGCATAAGATAAAGATAGGAGTTTCTGGAAGGTTTCATTTACTTGACTTTTCCGGAAACTCGAATAAATTAGTGATGTAGCAAATAATCGGTCCTTTAAAGTAACGAGTGAAATGATTAGTTAATTGCTGGGAACCGTTAATCTAACAACGTTCGTTGACACAAAGAGTCACAGTAATGCTTGGTTTATTGCGATAAAATTAAAAAGGGCCTCTGTTGTCATTTTTTGCTGCGCAGGAACAGGGACAGGGACACCCCCCTCTCTCTCTCTCTCTCTCTCTCTCTCTCTCGCTGTTGCGAGCTTCGTCCACCAGGGGTCGCTCCACACCGCACCTGTGCCGCGCCGAACCCGCTCCTCCTTCCGCCACTAAACCGTTCCGGAACTTAATCACTAATTAATCCCGACAAGTGGCGGCGCAGCTCGCGCGGGCTCGTGGCTTCATCGGTCTGCTGCGCGCGGCGACTTTGCCTCAGACGTCCGGAATTGGCGCCACTGAAGTGTCCCCGCTTCCCGCACGAGCTCGTTTATTTGTTTTATAACAAATCCCGCGTCGGGCGCTCTGTGAGCTTCCGCGTGTGCGGTGCGTATCGAGACCGGTACCTAGTTGTTCCGCGTGTCCGGCACACCGTCGCGCGCTCCTGAGCACGGGTGGAGGAGCGCGCCTGCATCACGGGGACCCGGAGGAAGAAACCCGCAGGAACCCGGTATACCCGTGAGCGCTGTTTACACCTGTGCGGGACGGTGGGAGGGGCAGCCGGGTGTTTTTAAAGAGAGCGCGAGAGGGTCTCGCAACAAGTGTGTGTGTGTGTGTGTGTGTGTGTGTGTGTGTGTGTGTGTGTGTGTGAGAGAGAGAGAGAGAGAGAGAGAGAGAGAGAGAGAGAGGACAGTGGGGCAGGTGCTACAGCGCCCCGTATAAATATAACTTTATGATAACTGGAAACGGAATAAATGTACGAGGTTTAGAGATTTCAGTGTATTTAGTTGTAGTTTTATCATATTGTAACCAACGTGTGTGCTGAGCTCCGCAGGTGTGTGTCAGTGGGAACATCTTGCCACTGCTGGACGGGCTCCAGAGCCCCCCCCCCCCTTTGTTTGTGTTCCGTTTATTAATGGCCTTACTTTGCATTTTATGATCTCCTTTTTAATTATTTTGCCTCATTGATACCAGCTGACCTTTTACTGCTGTGTAACCTGAGCAGTTTACTGTAATGTCCGCGTCTACACAGCACGGTGTGGTACGATATCACTTCAGGATAAAGTACTGTAAACAGGGCTGCTACAGTAGGAGTGGGGCTTGCGACCTTCTGAATCTCTAACCACTGCGCCACCCAGGGCAGAAAAACGCACTGCAGTCGGTACGGTGGAGCTGTAGTGGCTTTACTGCAGTACTGATATCGGGGTATGTTTACACGAAGAAAGCTGGTCATCTGTCCGGCAAACTGGCTCCTTAAGGCATCCAGCTGTCTCCACATTGTGCTGGTCTGTTGGTGACGCTCGGCAGAGACGGGGGGTGCAGGTCGAGGAAGGGTCACACGACACCCAACCTTGGGCTCCGAGAGGCCGAGACCGACGCTGTTGTTTGTGTTGAGCGGTGGCCTGTGTGCCCGGCAGCCGCAGCTCCTGCAGCTGACTCACGCCGTGGCTGCGGTCCAGCCCAGCACAATCCTCCGTCTTCTCGCTCCGGTCGTCCCCCCTCAATCCCTCCTCTGTCTGGTGGGTCCAGGAGCCGAGTGGCGAGGCGGCCAGAAGGACACGGCTATCACCCTGGACACCGATATCTTAAAGGGCTTTTGTTCTGCAGGCAAAACGAATTTTCCAAAGTTGGTTTATCCAAAGTAATGTTTCTGCAGTAGATTTTAGCAGACAGTTGCCCTGTATGTGTGTTAGGCCAGAAAATAACACACAAATCCATTAATGATTGGGAAAAATGTGGAGGAAAATTGAACATGTAATTATGTGCTTTAATTTAAACTTGGTTAGAATTTAAAGCAGACATCCTGAGGAGACTGTTATTCAGAATAACTGACATAACCTCACAGTCCATTGTTAACGCTGCTGGAGGGGTAACAATATGGTACAAAGCAGACGGAGAACAAACCGAAGACCGATGACGGGGCAGGGTTATGCTGGCAGGACGGCAGCCGTTCAACTCTAATCCCTTGTCTCTACAGCTTGACGGCACCTCCCAGCCTCAGATGCCACCAGTCTGGCCACAGAAGCAGGTTTTCAATCTCATAAACTGTATTGTTTACCCATCACTGGCTGAATCCACCCATCCTGTTGCCGGTTGTGAGGCCTGGTGCTCAGCCGGAGTTCTTACTCTGCGGCTCAGCGCACGAGTCACTGCTGGTCGAGTGGTCATCAGGGGGTTGACCCCCCAAGGTGTTTCTGAAATAAGCACGTGGAACTTGGTACCAGTTAAGAGAGAGGTACTTTTTCATAATTGACGCAGCATATGCTGGGAGAACTGGGACACGGTGTGGCTGAGTGCCAGCAGAAACATGGTACTTCATATGTTATATTAGTGTGTGAAAACAGTGTCTAGTGGTGCACTGTCAAAGCTCGGGGGGTCCCAGCGGAGGCGTGTGGAGTGAAGCTGTGATTTTCCACCGGACGGGGCCTGTTGGCAGGAGCCTTGGGCCTGGAGGCTGTGCCGTGGCCTGGTGCCAGCCTGAGGATGCCCCCCGAGCGCTGCGGTCACACCATGGTGACACCGCATGTGGAAATGTAGCACAGAACATGAATTCTGTCTGTATCAGCTGAGTACAGAAACACGATTTACGTCTGAGCTCGATACAGGGCTTCATTTCAGGTCTGTTGGTTAATGTATTTGATTAGTCTGTTTTTGTGACGTTAGCACAGTGGAAGAAGTTAAATGTACATGGAACGAAGGATGCAACAATATTTCTGGTAAATAATTCGACCGCACATTGTTTGCGCCTGGAAGTTAGTTGAAATATGTTGCATCAGCCAACATTAAAAAAATTAAATGGGGCAGCCGGTGGAGTGGTGGTGAGGGCTGCCATCTTGCTCGTAGGCGTTTGAACTGAATTACTTTAAATTGTTCCATTAAAATTGCCCAGCTGCGAATGGGTAAATTACTGTCAGTAGCTGAATGGCAGCTATTGGAATAAGTGAAAAAAGTTACATACAGGGTTTGAGTTGCTCTGGAGTGAGTTCATTTAGACCATTTTTTTCCTCAAAAGTTGAGAGAGATGTTTGTCATGACTGGGAAACGGGTGTGAACACGAGAAGGACTATGGTAGGAGGCAGAGGCACTCTTCAAATGTGAAGCTTGATGAGCTCGTGACTAATGGTTGCTGAATTATTTTAACCAGTATAAAAATGCTTTGTATATAAAATGTAGCTTTGGGACAGTTTTTGTAAGTACAGACGCAGTGCTCTTGCAAACTGCACCGTGCTCAAGGCAAACTCACAGTCGCTGGGTGTGTCGAGTTTCAGGAGATGTGAACTGAATACTCTTGAGGGAGGGAGGAGCCAGGGTGAACCACGGCTGCATCGTGTACACTGGACTGAGTGTGTTTCTCTAGGATGACTCAGTGTTGTTTATCACGTAGAGACAGAGTCAAAGTGTTTCCTTTTGGACTTCTGCATCTTTCCTGCCGTCTTGTTGGGAGGAAGGACAGCACCTCTTGACCTTAACTGTTAACTGCAAAAAAAAAATTCTTCCGCTGACGAAAGATTCACTGTAGTTTACCCCCAGAATAGGAATCAGAAGCTTGCATCATTGTGCTACATGAGCACTCACCTTCAGCACTGTAAGAAGTATCCAAACTAGAAATGCTGCATCCTGTTGCCATGGTTGCTGCTGCTCACGCAGCTTCCTTGCTTGCATCCTAGCCCATCTCTAATTCTGTTTTTCTCTAATTCTGGCTTTCCTGGCCTGGTGACAGTATTTTCCTGTTCTCGCTGTTGGAAGAGTTCTGCCACTAGACTCAGTGTCCCATGACTGAGATGACATCATTATGGTGTGTGGCTTTGGGGGCAGTGGGGGTGGGAATCGGTGCCATCCGGTAGCTGTCACATGGTCCACACATTCTACTGATGCATGTGGGAATTCCTCATTCGGGGCTCTGGAAGTTGGCTGCAATAGTTTCATTTGATGAGTGATGCAACGAACAGTTTGTTTGCTTCAACTCCTCAGTAGTCAAGGTGCACTTCACGCTGGTCACGGTCAGTTTGAGCGAGAAGGTAAGAATTTTCATCGGTCCTGTGTCTGGCATCACATCGTGATTTTGACCAAGAGCAGCGCAGGCTCTAATCCATCAAGTTGGTGTCAGTGTGTTTTTTACTGCTCCGTATATTTGTAGGCACTGGGGGGTGAAAATTTGATCCCTTCACTATTAGTTACGCTGCTTCAGTACAAGACTGATGGTTCAGACTGAATGCATTGTGTGTTTTTCCTTGTCTGCGTTTGCCAAATGTGCAGGTTTTTGATGTTCTGTGCCATTTATTCCAGGTCTGGTAACGGTCCATGGAGGCTGAGGCCCGAGGGCAGTGAAGCCCACCGTCCTCCACTGCTCATCCACCAGTTGGCCCACCATGACTACCACTGCTCCCAGCACTGCTGCACGTAGGCCTGGTTGGGTGGTTTTCACAGATGAGCCTTATCAGATCAGTTCACTATATCAGCCAGGTACAAATATACCTATAGCTCAAATAGAGCACACCTGTTAACTGGCATACAGGAGGTAACATCAGACTATTAGAAATGGTCTCAACTCAGTTGCCATGACCTATGTTTAGTAGATCAGGAGATGGAGGTGCACTGAAGTCTTTGAAAAATATATTTTAGTATCTTTTGGATTCTGTTGGATGTTGCACGTGAGGGTGTTGTGAAGGCAGTGGTATGTAGGAGTGCCTGTAGGTGCAAGGCAGGAGACAGCAGGCTGCAAGCGACTTGCTTCTTCATCTCTGCCTGCACTGGTGTTGCCATCTCTGTGTAACTTGCATGTTTTCCTGACTTGCTGTCTGACTGTTTCTCCCCTTTACTTTTGAGATGGAGGCAGTAAACCCCAGAACATCCTCGCTGCTGCGTCTACTGGAGAGGTGCCTCCCCTCTTTTCAGGGAATGGCACAGAGGAGACTGGTATGTCCTCACAGCAGAACACCTGGGCCCAGTTTGAGGAGAAGGCATGGTCCACCACACCACCTTCTAAGCCACTTGTCAGAGGTATGATGGCGTTTGTAGCAGCGTCATTGCGACACATGTTGAGCAGGTCTGTAGTTTAAACCACTGTACTTGATGTTATGGACAAGCAGAATTTTATGTTCAGATTATGAGTGCATTATGCACATGGGAATTCAACCCAAAAAAGCCTGTTTCCATGGTGATCTTGATAGATGGCATTGTTAGTCATTTTACTGAAGTGTGGTGTGAGTGGGCATGTACAGCCATTGTTGTAATACATGAGTGGAAAACTGCCATTTGTGAAATGATCTGTTAAAATGTGTAAGGGGGGGGGATATATATATATATATATATATATATATATATATATATATATATATATATATTTTTTTTTTTTTTCTGGAAATGATGCTGTGAAACCAAGTGGCTGCATCACAGTGACTTCAGCTGAATGACGGGTGATGGGCACAGGACTGACTTCTGGCTGTGTAAAATGTCCTTTGTGGCCAGAGTTGCATCGCATTTTGTTTCACTTCTTCTAGATGAACAGTCAAAATACACTCATTGAGCTTCAATTTAATCAGAATAGAGGTAATTTCCCCCTCAGTTCAGTATAGAACTGAAGCAAAACAATGTATAAAATTGTAGAAATAGAACAGTACATTCAGAATCCAACATCCACCCCAGCTTAGCTATGTTTGTATAAAAAGTCATCTGTGAATCAGTTTGTTCTGTTGAACATAGCATTTATAATGTGCTTAATTGACACATTTTCACTGCCTCAGGATGTGAACAGCAGGGTATTTGCTGCCATTTAACTGGCTGGTGTTCTGTGGAAAAATGTCTTGTAATAATGAATAGCTAAATTTTACTATATGGAAGGTTCTGTAAAAGGCTATTAGCACACAAAATGGTAGTTTTAAAACAATAGCGTTGTCTTGAAGCACTTTGTAAAGACATTTGTCTGTTTTCTGAAAGCAGGCTGGCAGATGGCTCATTTTCAGTGTTTTACATTTGTTTATGGCTTTTCTGACTTTTCTGGTGAGGTGGCGAGCAGTACTGTTGCTTGACAGAGCAGATATGTGTTTGCACAGTTTTTGTTCTGCAAAGTAATTCTCTGCCCTTTATTCCAACACTGGTGTACTTCTCTTTGCTCACTCCCTCTGCTCCCCTGTGCTACCTGCCAGACATGGTAGATTGCCCATCGTGAAAAAGTTCCATCTTCTTCTCCTCCAGGTCTGCGGCAGAGTGTGTGCTCCTCACCCAGCTTCTGGAGCACCGAACCCCCCTCAGAGAGCAGTGAGACAAGCCAGTCGGAGGAGCACAGCTCCCTGAGTGACCTTCCTTCACTGCATCCAGAGGAGCTGCCCAGCCAGACACCTTCCCTCACACACTCCACCAGTGAGAACCCTTCCTCACACTCTTACTGACACATCCATGTGTGAACGCATAATGGGGAGCAAAATATAATCCCCACGCTTTTTGTAAGAGCTCACCTGGCTTGCAGGTAAATGTCCTGTCATAACCCACACTAGAATGATTTACACTAAGGAATGAGCCCCCCCCCCGATGTGTCAGCGGTGATTCAATCACCTGGCAGCCAGAACCACTCTTGTACTTCTGTGTGATGTATGAATGTGGCATTGCTGGCAGCCAAACTCTTCGTTCTGGGCTCAATGTTTGTCTCCATGGCCATTCCTGCCTTTGCTGTGCGCAAGCTTGAACAGCAACTAATTCCCAATGTGGGGGATGGGGTGTGGCATTAGAGGAAGTGAAAGACTAGAACTCATGAGAAGGATTTCACCATTTCCCACATTTGTCCACATTACTGCTGATTCTCAGAGCGAATCCCCACTTCAAGGAAATAACATAATAAAAAATGAACATTTGCTTAAATTAAAGGTATTTAAAGGAACAAGTAGTATCTCTTGGCAGATGTCTGCCTCCCAAGTTGGGTGAGGACCTGATTTGCAGTTGTCAGGTTGCAGTCATCCACGTGCCTCTTCTTACCTTCTGTTACCTTGCCTTCATAGCGGTGGCTTTCTCAGAGATATGTTGCCATGGAAACTTAAGTGGAGGAAAGGCTGTTTTTATTTGCATTGCTGTGTACTGAGACTCTACTTCTGTAGTATGACATTGGCATTTGTGATCCAGCAGGGAAAGTAGGTTGACAGATGGAGCCTCATTCCCTCCAGCTGGGAATAGGGTACATACTGTGTTTGTTGTTGGTGAACTTCTATTTGCCGTGCTGTGATTTTTAAAACATCTAAGTAGTAATTGTCAATTACTGGACACATATGATGGGATGTGGTCATCTTGCATAACATATTGTATGCTGTGGCAAACACCATCCAAGAGCTCTTTCTTTGTAAACTGTTGCAAGATCATTACAGTGAAACCTTGTGTATTTTAGTTTCACAGTTTGCAGTGGATTAGTGGGTGTAATTATAGTTAATAGTTACTGATTAGAGTCCATGTTCCACACGACAGAAGTGAATGGGCTATTTTATCAGCTGTGATGTAGCACAAAGTCCACCATATTTGACGGGAAGCAGTTTGATTCGTTACACCCTGTTGTTAAAAAGCCATCATCTACTTGGGCTTAATAAAGTGGCCTTATGTTTATAATCTGTTGCCTGTGTAACCAGCAGCTGTGGTTCTCCTTTGGGGGTTGATGTCAGTCAGGGTGTGAATGTCTCTGTGCAGCAGGTTGTGCCAAGACTCCTTGGCCCCATACTATAGACTGTTTTTACTGTGGTGCTGGCATATCACAATGCACTAACAACAAGGCTGTGCTAGGATGACCAGTCACAATGGTCTAAGTGGCTTCACTGGGGTCAAGACAAGTGAAGTTGGGCTTTAATTTTCTGTAAAGCATTATTATTTTAAAATTTACTCTGACCCTGCTGTTTATAGTCAGGTCTTGATTTCTAGAATTAAAAGAGTAATGTGTATCCTAGGTGTGGCACCACTGCTGTCGGTTTGCAGAAGGAGGAGCCCTGACTGGATATGTGCATGTGTTACTAGGTGGGTTCTACCCATTCCTAGCAAAACTGTGTAGGAACACAGTTTTGCTAAACTGTCAGAGACACAAAAGTCACTGAGGGGGTCACTTGAGGTGTTTCCCAATGCTGGTTTTTCTCAATCAAGAACTTCAGGCATGCTTAACAGATTGAAGGATTTTGTGGGGGAAGTTTCTGTCCTCGGTATAACACATTCACTGGATTGTCCTGTTCTAGTAAAAGCAAGATAAGGTGTTTTGACAAGTGTGGTCTTGTGATAGGCAGACAAAACAGGGAGCTCCAGCATATGGGAAAGTGTTTGGTGTCCTGCGGAACTGTTGATCCTGGATGCCTTGCTTCTGACCCTGATTTGACCACTGACTAAGCTCTGAATCACACCTGTGCCTGTCAGTTAAAGACCCTCATTGACACGAATGGCTATGGTCCCCACTGATTCTTCTACAGACACTGCTCATGTTCTGGTGGCTTGAGGGAAATCAAGTGCTGGAGCTGTGTGTCTCTTCTGACCCTGGAGGAACCTGTTCTTCCAACAGCAGTTTTTCAGTTTAATGCACCAAACTCTGGGGAGGGGTTTTGCTATTTCAGTCAACCTTCAAATATGTCCATTAAGATCAGAGAGATTTGGATAACTGGCCTGTCTTGCTGGCTGTATTCATAATGCCACTAGCAGCCTCTGACTATTTAGCAGGCACACCCAGTAAAGTTGGTGTGTGTCTTTGGTGGTGTTTGTGTGTGAGTCTGTCTGTCTGTCTGTCTGTCTGTCTTTTACCGCAGGGTCCTCTCTGCATTACTCTGCTCTCCCAGGTGCCCTGACTATATGGCTCAGGAAAGTGCCACTGTTCCTGTAATACAGTAAAACTGGGTTTCACAGCAACTTCAGTATAAAACTTACAAGAGGGTTGTTTTGCCTGTTTATAATGCCCAAGAATGGAGTGGAGATACCGGCCTGTCTCTCAACCCTCATATAATCGTCAGCCCCCTGTCTGGGGTGTGGGCAGAGTGAAGTGTGTGGAGCTGCCTGGGTGTCTGGGCTTGGCCGTTTGCACAGAAGGGAAGGCGGGCAGGCAAGCGGCTACACGTCTCTGCTCTGCTATGTGCGGTGCTTAGTCAGTCACATGACCCGCTCAGGCGGCATGGTGTTTGGGCAAACTCTCCCAGACCAAACAGCCACCGCATGCACCGCTGGCCCCTGTGCGCCTGCTTCTCTCGGTGAGTTGCTCCTCTTACCACTTGCACCTGTTCCAGGTTTGTAGACCCCAAACCAAGACTTTCTGGAATTTGTGTGACTGGGGGGGGGGGGGTGGATCTGAGGTGTGAGAAGGGTACAGGTGTGCTTCAAGCTAAGGGACACTCAAGGGCAGGTTGTTAGATAAGTCAAAAAGACATTCAATCTTTTGTTATCTGTTTAAACACCAGGAATCTGTTTGCTGTTATGACTGCAGCTATTGTATGTAATCTTGTGAAATGACAGTCAGACCTACATTTTGGAAAGAAATTCTTGATAAACATTCTGTTGTAGTGTTTCATTTTCTTTCTTAGTATTATAGTATTACACACTCTTATGTATGAAGAAAGATTTGCCTGTACATGAATGATGCCTCATTTTTTCGAGAAAGAATGTTGTTCTGCACATTGCCATTACAGGATTTGTTCTGTAGGCTGTATAAAAGCTCGAGGTTTGCCTGAAACTGGAGCACTGATCAGTGCAGAGGGTTTGGGCTAAGCAAAGCCACACACGGCTCAATAATCATTATGTTCTGAGAGCCGAGCAGTAATGTGAAGCTCTCTTCTTGGCCAGAAACACCCTGATAAGCTGCAGACAGAACTGGTGCTTAGCAACACGCTCTGGACTTTTCCCATTTAATCCATTTGAGTGGAAGCATCTGAAAGACCCCCCCCAATGCTGAAAGTTCGTACTCTGATGTAAATAGGCTGGATAGACAGTAGATGTAGGTCAGTATAAATGAGGAGTTGAAACAACAGGTTAAGATCTCTGGCTGTGAGGTCCCACTCTGTGGTTCTTTGTTGGTGGTATTCTGCCAGAGGTGGCTTGTTGGAGTTTTGTCTAGGGCTGCAGAATTGGTAACTACATGTACAGTGGTTGGCTTGCTTCTAGAACCATTAAAACTTCCTATTAGACTCGTTTGTGAACGCATTAAAAACTTGAGACTTCCTTTAACACACGAGTACAAAGCAGCTTTCTGTTTCATCTCCTCCACAAATGTGTTCTGTTGTATGTTAGAAATTATGCCAAGAACTTGCAGTGCCACAATACAATATGTAAATGTCACTATCTCCCAACTTCCAGCTGCAGGACAACGTGAAACCAAACCAAGGTGAAAGGGCAGATCAGTTTATGATATTTGGTTGAAAGTTTCTAAGCACCTACTGTCAAAAACTGCTAAGAAGAATCTGCTTCAGCTTTGTCTTCCTCACAGTGATTGTGATATTTTTCTTATTTGCATCCAGAAAAAAAGTCATGTCTTATGAACAGAATGTAAATAGCCAGGCTTTTGGTGGAATGTGCTAGATGTGAGAATGTTTGTAGGGGAGCGTGAGAGTTGCCTGTGTTCAACTGCGACAGTTTGTTGTGCTGAAACTGTGTTGCTGAGCCCGATTCATGGCGGCCAGTTTTTGCCCCTTTGTTCGTGCTCCGTGGCAGTGAATTGATGTCGCACTTTGTTGCCAGGGCAGGAGAACTAGGGCTGAGCAGGAGAATGGGGGTGCCTAGCAACAGGTGAAGATGTTCCTCCCCCAAGAGTAACAGGGCTCAGTCCAAGTGAAGGAATGCGCTGGTCTCCCAGTGCAGAGCCAGCCTCATTCCAAAGGCTGAAGGATGTCACTGACATGCCATAATGCTTCATTTTGAACAGTTCTTATGTCTGTGCTTAAGGTTGCATAATGGGACAAAATGCAAATGTAAAAGCCAGAACTTCTCAGATTTATTTGGAAAGTTAAACCTGCTGTGAAAAGGTTCACTTTTTGCTTTAATTTAGCTGAGGTCTAGCATGCAACAGGAGAAAAATATTTTTGCAAAGTTGCAAATTGTCGTGTTTCTTCTTTGAAGGACAAAACTGTTTTTTTTAAACAACTAACTTTTACAGCAGCCCCTTGGTATCTGAACATTCTGCATCTGAATGTTCACTATACCAGCTCTTGAAAATTAATGGAATCCCGAATGGAAACTTTTGCTGTAATGAATTATCTGAAATTTATCTATAATAGAAAAAATCAAAATGTGAATAAAAATAAATGTAAAAATCTAGATATAACGTACAGTACTGTACAATGTACTGTAATAAAATATAGTAGTGTAGTATGTATTGTACTAAACTCTATTGTGTACTGTTAAAAATTTATCTGAAGCCAGGCGTGCTGCGGGGGCGTTATCACCTGTTTCTGCCCGTTTCACTTTGTCTGAATACATTTGTGCTGTGTCACCACATTTTTTGCACATTTCATTCATTTATTTATTTTTAAATAACCGGAATTTAAATAAATGGGTTTGTTGTGTGAAACAAAGCAGTGGATTACTTTGACACACCTTTATTCCCTTTATTTAACATGTCATAACACTCAAGTCAGGCTATGACCACCACGCATGCACCCTCCCGTGTGTGACACAGTAACTAACGTGAAATGTACTATACGCTGCACTGTAGTATAAACATGCAAATTAATTACAGTATTAAGCATTTTCTAATTAGGTAACTGGTTTTTGCAGTGTTGATCATGCTGAAGTCATGGTTTGAAGCTGGGACCACATTGTTTATTTCCCCCTATTAAAGTAATGGGAAATGGGCACTAGGTATCCGAAAAATTTGACATGCAACATTTTGAGGAACAAAATAGATTGATACCAAGGGATTACTCTATATAGAAGGTTGGGGGCATTGTTACCTTGTACCTGATTTGCTATTGCAGACTGTGATGACTGATTGTCTGCTGTGCACATTTGGAAGAGCCTTTGGTAGCCATCAAAACTTGCCGGAAGAAATGAAAACTAGAGCAGCCAAGGTGTGGTGTAAGCTGCAGCGTGTTACTCTGTGGCCCGTCCCTCCTGGTGCAGGAACAATTAATGTTTTTACTATAGAGTTAAAATTCTTTTTAATACGGGTTTTCAGTGTTTATAGTGCATAGTGGTTACTCATTTTTTTTGTAGTAAAACTTTGTGTTATTTGTGTTTTATTTGCAGGTTCCTCTATTTTTCATGAAGATGAAGGTATAGAGGTGGATTCACAGAACTGGCCTCTCAGTAACAAGCAAATGAACGGTCAATCGGAGACACATCGTAGGTTTGCCAGCTGGGTTACCTTTGATGATGAGGAGCCCAACTTTCATCGTTCTGACAGCCCACCTTCTTTTAATCTGCCCATTGTGGACTGCAGCTCCACCCCAGAGGCTCATGTCAACCTCATTAGCCTCTCACCTCCTAGTCAGCCACGTGATGTGGAACGGTCCCTTCTCGATCTGACACCAGAGGGAATCGACAGTGCTTTTACCCTGGACAGCAGCACATCTCACAGCAAGAAAAACCCCTTTCTAGATGAAGGGCTTTCACATGTCCTGCCCTCTCCCATCAATCCCTTCAGTGCTTTTTTTGAAACACAGGAAATCTCAGTTTTGTCTGAGCATGAAATACTGCCTGACTTGTCGTGCAGCACTCCTCTCACCACTTCTGATGTGGCAGAGAGCCAGAAGATATCTGTGCCTCTCTTTGCTCCTGTGTTCAACTCCGTGGATGGCAGAGACCTGCCTTGCAGTTTGCCCTCTGAGAAGGGGTTGGAGCAGTTTAAAAGCTTATGGATAACTGACTCTGACAAGCGGACAAGTGCCACGCTACCAGACGATTCTCTGGACCCCGAGGGGCCAGAGGAAACAGTGTTCCAACCAGCCCACATGATCCCACAAGATGGTTGGCCCATGATGTTGCGCATCCCAGAGAAGAAGAACATCATGTCATCCCGCCACTGGGGGCCCATTTTTGTGAAACTGACAGACGCCGGGCAACTTCAGCTGTTCTATGAGAAGGGTCTGGAAAAGCCCTTCAAGGAATTCCAGTTAGATGGCTGCCATGAGCTCTCTGAGCACAAACTGCAGAGCTACGACGAAAGTGGCCGGGTGCACACAGTTAGCATTGACAACGTGGTGTACAAGGAGAAACGCAAGATTCAACCAAAGGTGACTGTGGTGCATGCTCCCAATAGGGAACAGTTGGTTAAACTTGGCACCATCCACTATGGGGACTTCCTGAGTTTTACACACGCCCTGAGGGACGTGCTCATGCGTCTCCCTGTGGAGCCGGAGTCCCTTGGCTTTTCCCCTACCTACTCAGAGGAGGAGGTGCAGGTGGACGTACGAGATGAGTTCCATGGCATCGTGTCTAAGGGCGATAACAGGATCTTGCAGCAGCTGGTGCTGACACGCGTGTACATGCTGGCATTTCTGACTGGGTCACCGACCTGCAGGATTGGCTTTAATGATGTCCAGGTGAAGGGTAAAGAGGTGGTTTCTCTGCATGACATCATCCCCAACACCACTACTCGCTGGATCAAACTGAGGGACTGTCACTTACATGGGTGTGTAGATGAGAATGAGTTTACAGACACAAGAGTGATTTCCTTTACGCCCCCGATTGGCCGGCGGTTTGAGCTGCTCCGCTTCCGGTCGGTCTTTGCAGAAAAAAGCCTGCCTTTCACCTTAAGGACAGTGGCTAGTGTCAGGGGGGCCGAGGTGGAGTTGCAGTCCTGGCTGGCGGTGTCTTCTAGCTTCTCCTCCAACCGAGACCCCCTCACCTTGATCCCTTGTGAAAATGTGATGATCAGATACCCCATACCGCTCATGTGGGCCAAAAACTTCCGCCGGGAGAGTGCCACAGGAGAGAAGTCTCTGAAGGCCAGATTCAACAAGGGAGCAAGCTTTGGTTCCAGCAGCACATCTGGGGTAGAACCAGCCATGAGGGTTACCCTAGGAACAGCCAAATACGAGCATGCATTCAGGGCTGTGGTATGGAGGATAAGTGGACTCCCTGACAAGAACTCAGGTAAGCTGTACATACCGCTGTTAAGTCAGCCTCTGTGTGGCCCATGTATTCATGTTGGGTGAAACTCCTCTGAAAATACTTATTTGAGCAGCTTGATTTCCTTTCCCTGGTTTTCACTTAGTGGTTCTGGTTGTACAGCAGGTTTGTGGGAATGATGGCAAAGCAAAAAAAAAAAAACACAACTTGGACAATTACCCTTTAAGCTTAGAGCAGTCATACTCAAAAATAAATGTTAGATGTCCACCAAATTTTCACAGGTCCAGAAAACGGCAGGTAAAATGAACAAACAAATGAGATGCTGTGAAGACAGATAAGTAGTACCAAAAGTTTTTTTTCTTTTTTCCATAATGTCTGTATGATAGTTAACAGTAACGCAAATAATATATAAATTACCATATATATACTTTTAATCCTTGCTCCAAACTGAATTGTGTTTAGGTCTGGATCTGGACCAGAATCTGCCTATTGAGTAGTACTGTCTGAGAATAAGTGTATTCTAACAAAATACTGGTCAAAATTAAACTGCTTGGAAACTACAGGTCACATCTGAAAACATCAAACTCTACCCCACACTGGTTTATGCAACCGCACATAATAATCATAAGTAGTTTGCTTGCTGATTTAATTTTCCTTTTGTCAGCTAAAAATATGTAAATGATTGTATATTAAATAAAACACAAACAAGCACTACAAAATGTTACTAAAGACGTGCACTAGAGAGTGTACCCCTGTAACTTTTCTTTCACGTTCTGTAGAGTTTAGTCCTATGTTCAATAGTTGCGCTCTAGTTAATCATAGGGACCTTTTGTTTGAATTGAGTATGTAATCCTTTGTTCAGATTAAGTAGTTTGGCCAATTTTACTCTGTCTAGACAAAGCAAGCTACATTAAATTTTCCCTTAATAACAGTCTCTATAGCTATAAAAACTAATCTTTGTTCTTTCTGCACGGCTTTGTTTTCCAAGCCACAGACTTAAGTTGGCACGCAGGTACTTCTCACCCTAAGTGAGGTTTTTGTGTAGTCACATATGCACATCATGCTATATATGTGTACCTCCAGGCAGATCCCAGCTAATTTGTCAGGATTAGGACAAACACGCTACTTCTCTCACATGCATGCATGCAGTAAATGTAGACTAACTAGGCATGGGATTTGCCTGTGTGTTCTGCCAAAATAGATTCCATTTCCATTATTTCTACTGGTGGTGGGTGTGATAGGATTTGTGGTACAGAGCACACACTCTAACTCAAATTCTTAAGCGATTTGCTTTTTCCTGCATTTTTAGTGCCCGTGATAATTTGAATGACCTCACTTTTGACTTTCTTGCTCATTTTAAATTTTGTGATGTGTGAATCATGTTGATCAAGTTACCCTATAGTTGTCACAGTGACCTTTCTTATATCATTGCTTGTGGGTTTATTAATTTATTTAGCTGTTTTTACTGTATCAATTCAATGTTAGGACCTTTCTCATGGGTACTACAGCAGGAGATGGGTCTTGAACCTGAGTCCTTTGGGTTCCAGGGGCACCACTACACTACCTCTTCCTCCCGATATAAATAATAAAGCAGAAAAGGTATTAAAGTAAACTCACCTTTCCAGTGGGGCTCTTGCAGGTGGTACTCTCCATGATTTGAATTGTGTACTTTGACCTCTTACCACTGACCAGTTTCCCACTGGTGTTTCCTGCCTTTGTCCCCAAGACATTCCCTATGTAAGGGAGCCCCTTACTCAGTGAGGCCTGCTGGGTAAGCTGTAACATGGAAAGAACCCACGTGAAGAACTCTGGGTTCTCCTCTGAACCCATGTTCCCCCTGGGCCTTTGTTTGTGCTTCCAGGTCAATGGCCACCCTTTAGGCCTTTTGCTACAGTGGGCGAGGGCCTCCACTCTGTCCTGTGACTGGCTAGACAAAGCACCACTGTCACCATTCATTAACTCACCATTTGTTAACTCTTTGTTGCTCAAGCCTACCCCCCCCACTACACAAAAGAGGGTCTAGTTGTGACCCCCCCCCTTCTTTTGCTGCCTTTTTTTTATCCTCAGCAAAAAAAAAACTACATTTAGAAGGGTTGTGCAGCCCCCAATGAAGCCTGCAGTTAGAGAGGTCCATGGGAGGGGAGTGTGGAGTCGGGCCTGCGGGGCAGCACTGTATCTTGGGTATTGTCTTGTTTCACAGATTATGTGTCCATTTTATTGTCATCTGTGAGTTATCTTGCAAGTGTGTGTGGGGTTTTTTTTTTTTTTTTTTTTTTTTTTTTTTTAAAGCGNAAGAGGTTGTATTTATACTGAGAATGGCCGTGCCTTTTTTTTTTTTTTTTTTTTTTTTTTTTTTTTTAAAGCGTCTAAATGAGGAAAGGGCCCTGACAACCTTGTTTCAACTGGCAGCTTTAATGCATTTTATCTGTTTGTTTTTCCTCCCAACCCAGTTTTGTTATTGCCATTTCGAGAGCAATATGTGCCTGAATTGATCAGTCACCCACCTGTTCCCTCTTTGGGCTGCATGCGCTATCTGCAACAGAGCCCTTTTCAACAGATTCATCCTACAGCTCCATAGAAGTCTTTTTGACTATATGTGTTTGCTGAGAACTATGAGCAGGAAGAACCCCCAGCCGCCCAGAGGCCAGGTTCTTTTCTGAAGCTCCTTACCCCACATGGCAAATGGGGCAGAGCAAAGATCTGAAGTCAGTTCACTAGTAGGTAAGGTATAGGGTATGAAATTTATTTGTGTGCCACTGCGTGGCTCCTGAACCTTCCCTGGATGATGCATAACATAACAGGTTAAAGGACTTGACTCAAAAATTTGGATGTTACAGTTTCACGGGTTTCCTGACTTGACCCTTGAGCCTCCGTGGCTCTTACTACCCTGCTGTGAAGCCTGGACTCTGGCCTACCACCCTGTCCCTCATGTACTGCCTGCATCCTGTTTTTTAGCCCTGGGTCACCCCCATACCTTCTTCTGCCGCCTGGAGCTTGGCTCTGATTGGGAGGTGCCGCCCAAGTTCCAGCGCTACCTGGACGTGGAGTTTGATATGCCGGCTGCATCTGCATCCAAGACCGCTGTGCGCTCCTTGTCTGTGGGAGACAGGACTGACGTGAAGAAATGGATTAACTACAAATCACACTACAGCTACCAGGTTGTGTGGGTGGGTGGGTGGGTGGGTGGGTGTGTGTAAGCATCCATGTTACATGGCCAGTTAGTGCTTTACTTTTTGTGATAAGAAACCTGGGAGATGTTGTGCAGTGACGTCTTGGTTCTCATGTCACGTTTATTCACGTAATGTATTCCTGCAGTATTTTATTTATCCCGTATAGCCTGTAACACGCAATGACTGTGGCCATTGTCAAAAATGACATTTAACAGGATGCAAATAAGCTCTGTAATGAATAGAACAATTTATTGCTGCAATATATTGTTACATTTTACGTTTAGACCATTTAATTCCTTGTACACTGTCTTAATTTGAAAGAACTTTAAACTAGATGTATTATTGCAGCAACAACATGTCTTAATTCCATACTGAATCTGGTTTGTCGCTGCTTTGAGCCACGTCATCTTTTTTATTTTTTACAAGGTTTTGTGACTAGAGCTGTACTTTTTGGAGTTTAGGCAGGCATGAAACAAATGATTCATGTAGGCACAGTAATGACAGTGGAAAAAACGTTTAAATATCAACTGGTTTTTCTTCTTCCCTATAATTTTTGCAAAGAAATTGACTAATAGTCATTTTTTGAGAAAGGGAGGCTGACTTCGGATTATTTGGGTTCCTTTTGTTGTGAACATAGTATTTAAATAGTGATGGGGGGACCTCTAGTGGAGTATGTAAGCCACAGTACGTGAGCAGTCTGGATGCAGAGCATGGGGGGTAGTGACACTGCAAAGGATGCTGGGACTGTTCAGTTAGTTTTATTCTGGATCTGTGGTATTTCATGTTAAGGTTTAGAGTTAGCAAACTTCATCTGAATCCTGGTGATAAGTCTCTTTTAGTGTTGGAAGAATATGAGAGAGGCCGTGGGCTGAGCTCTGGTCCAGAGGTCCTGTCACTACCACCATCTGAATGTTGTGCTCTCTGTTCTCCCAGGTTGAAATTGAACAGAAGAACAACAGTGTGTCAGATGACCTGGAAGCAGAAAAACCAGCGGAATGCTGTCTGCAATGAGCCAGTTGGCAAACAGTGCCTCATACCTAGAAGGGAGATGAACGTTGGTTTGCACTTCTGAGAATTGGCTGAACTGGAATCAGCCCTGCATTCTACTGTAGTCCAAAACAATGAGGATTATCCCTCCCCATCCCTTTTTGTACCACAACAAGATTGGTCTACAGGTGGGCTAACTTTTCCATTGATAATTTGCTGTGAGGTGAGGAGACGGACTGGGCTGGTTTTCATTTGCTGTCCTTTAGGAGCTTTGAGGAAGACTTGCCTTCCAGTGGGACTCTGCTGGAGGAGGATTTTGCTGGAAATGCCCACCGTCCACACTTTGGTTAACCAAAACAGGTGCCTTCAGTTCATCATCAAACTCCCTGGCCCCTGACAATGACACGCGCTTAAGATGCTGTGAATGAGTGAATGTAAACTGATTCACTTAAGTTAATTGACCTTTTCCGCTTCTTGAAAACCAGGTTATCTTAAGGAAGGGCCTGGTTCTGTGTGCCGCCAATATTACACTGCACTAGTGGCCATCGTTGTATTATATTGTACTCTGCACGATATTCAGCAACAGGCCAAATTATGACAGTCTGGGAATTTGTGCAAAACAAAATGTTTAAAATTGGTTTAACTCCCGTGATAGAAGTGCCCAGAGCAAAATGTAATGGCTTCTCTCATCTGTATCCACAGCCAGGTTTGTCTTGGTAATACGAGGCTGACCCCTCATGCAAGTTGTTGCCTTACCGTAGTTATGAAAAAAGGACACATGGACACATTTGGAGTTATTTTGCATGCAAATGGGTTATGCGCAGCCAGAGTGTCGTTTGAACTGCTGACGCTTACGCAGTTCACTTGTGCAGGTGTACCGCCACAGAGGCCTTGAACCCCCTTCTCCCTTCTGACGAACCTATTCCAAACAACCCATTTACACTGCAGGTAACAGGATGGTAACGTGCTGCTTGTAAAATTGATTTTAGATTGATTTCCAGCAAAGAATAAGATATTTGACATTCAGTTGTGACATTAAAACCTGTGTTTAGCAATTTCACAGTGTTCCTCTTACAATATTTCACACGTTTTAGATGTGCAGTGTTTGAACTAACTTTAATTCAAAGTTGTTATTATTAAATTCACAGTAAAATAAAAATGTTTCTAAGTAAAGGGTTCATTGTAAGCATTTTGTTAAACTCTAGTTAAACAAAGGCCTGGTCTTTTTAACATACCCAGTTCTAACAAAGTACAAAATGCCTACAAAATAACAAACCTGATAAATGTCTCAAGTTTATCATGTCTGACTTTTTTTCTCACTTTAAGCAAGATGGATTTGGAAGTGATTGCTTGAAATACAGAACTTAAATGGTTTTATGAATAGGTCAGATATGTTGTCTGAATTACCAATGAAATGCTTTGCCTGCTGCATTTCATAACTTAACACAATGCCGCTGTTATAAATGAATGCAATGGTAAAAGTACTTTCTACTATGACTGCTAATCTGTTGCATTCAAAAAGCAATTACAGTAATAATGTTTAATGCATACAACTAAATTATGATTTAACTGAAATCCTCAACCAGTTAAAGAAAAGCAAAACTAAAGGCTTTCTGGCATCAGTTGTTTTAAAAGGGTACTAATGTGATGTTGCAGACTAGTTACAGATGAGTGTAACCATTTCCATGTGTGTAGAATGTATTCAGGATTTACAGTATAACTGTATAGCAATAACTGTTATTACAGTGCCATTTTATTTGGACTGGGCTGTTACAACTGGGCTAAAATCACACTGTTCTAGGATTCGTGTTCCTGACAAATGAAAATGGCTGCAAAGGAATAACTGAGACACTAAAATGACCGATGGATTTTTTTTTTTTTTTAATGGTTAAAACAAATATGAACCAGCAAACTCAAGTAACATGCTGTTACTTTGTGTAAGTAATAATAAATGAACTTTGGTCAGAGATCCTGTCTTCTGTTTTGCTGTTTGGCTTTTAGATGAAATAAAGTGGACAGACAGTTTTTCTTAGGAAAACGATGCATGGCTTCTAATATACAACTTCATTCATCCTTATTACCATTTCAGTGACATACTGGTGGACAACTAGCTACAAAATATTTATCCTGTGTATAGCACAAAGGTAAATGCCTTGTTTTTGCCGGCATACATAACACATGCTTCTGCGTGTAGAGTTAATGTGAGTATAGAAGTTTCTAGAAGAAATTTTAAAATCTTAAATATAATTAAATTTCTTCCTTTCTAAACCTCCTATTCCATCTTGATTGCTGTTTATCATATAAATATGTTCAGTGTTTAGCAGCTTCTGGCCACTTTCAGCTTTATTATCTAAGCAATCATGTATCCATTTATCATTAATGGGTGCATCTTGGTCAGGGTCACAGTGGTCTAAAGCCTATTACAGAATCACTGGGCACTTGGCTATGAAATTACCCCTTGCATAGAACAGCAGTCCACTGCAGGGTCTATACAGTCTTGGATATCTAATAATACGAACCTTTACTGTATTTGGATTATGCAAGGATTGGGTTCTGTAAAAATCTGGTATGTACAGTAGCTTTAGTAACTTGGAAAACATTTTATTTTTTTTATAAAGTCACGACTGACTCAGATCACTGAGCGCACAGATTGTACGACCAGAGAAAAAAGTAAAAATTTGCATCTTTAAAACTGGAAGTGTTACAGGTCTCCGGTGTTCCTCACCACGTGCATATAAAGTCAGAGAAATACATTTCCCATCACGCCAACGTCATGAACCTCGACAATAGAAACCTGTGTTCTCGCGATATTTTACATTGCCCACAGTGACGCTGACAGACGGTGAGTTCAGGTGCTGTTTGTCCGTCGTTTTTTTTTTTTTTAAACTTAAAGTGGTTTTGCATTTTTCAGTTCCCCCCCCCCGGTTCCTTTGATTTTGGCACTCTGCTCGACCCCTTTGGTAAGCCGCGCAGTCACTGTGTCCCCGCTGTGGTGGCGCGCGGTGTCGCAGAGGATACAACTGACCACCGTTTTTTAGGAGAAATAAAAAAGCTCCAGGCCGTGTAGATTACTGTTCTTGGTTCGTCCTAGAATCCCCCAGTTCATTTCTTCATAATATCCCTAACGCTCTAAAATACCTATTTCAGCGCAGTAAAGAACACTTTAAACACAAATTACCAAACAGTTATTGAGGTAATTAATATGCATTTGTGTTTATATACTTTTTAGTGCCTTAAATTACTTTGTTTCTTATCTTAGTAGTCATAACATCTAATAGTAAACATTTATGTAAAAAGAAATAAAAGCAATATAAAATAGAAAAACAATACAATGTAATAACTAATGGCTGTTACTGTAATGAACTGTTACTGGGGGACAGAAGTGACCGGAATGAAGTGCAAACTGTGTTTGGATCCGGGCCACACGAGGCAAAGACTGAGGACGCAGGTGCTGGACACAGTGCTGCCACGTAGTTTCACACTTGTACTCACACCCGTTGCCGATATTTCTCTAATGTGGTTCAGCTTTGTTTATATAGAACTCCTTATACTGGGGCTTCTCTACTCAAATACCAAGACAGGTGTTAATATACACAGCTTTTTATACTGGAAACTGAGAATTCGAATTCCGGGGTATAGGTGTATATTAAAGCACTTTATACTGTATTGAAAAATATTGTAAAGGTCAGAGGGAATCAGTAGACACAGCGCAGTGAACCATCCCTGGACGCTACACACATAAAGCCCAGTTTATCTCATAATCCACACAGGATGAATTGAAATAAAAGCAAAAAGGTACCTGTCTCGTATGCTAAGAAATTAAGCGCACTTATTGTGAAGCAGTTGAACAGTTGAGTCACTTATAAATGCATTTGGGCTGTTTTGTAAATATTCATTTGCTTTATTGACTTATTTAAAATCCTGAATGCATTATTTTTTTTGGACAAGACATGGATGCCTGCAGTCAGGTTTTACATAAGCTGTTTAATCTGTTTTCTTGTTCTTGTTCTTCACAGCCCAAACTATATAAATCTGTAATGGAAGATGCCATCAATGATGCACTTGAGCACTTCCTAGACAAAGGTGTGGACAAGCAAGGAATTACGAGCAGTGCATTCACAATGTTTGTATTGCACCTCTTTTGAAAACATTCTTTCTTCGGACGAAACCTTGTTTGTGGTTTTTAATTCCTAAGTTTACACATTTGCGCTTGCAAGCCTGCCTAGCTTTGGGAGAACAAGTTCCGGCAGTCCAAAGCTGTGGAGGGCTTCCAAGTTCCAGGAGCCGGTCCACGTTCAGCAACCACCACAGCAGAACAAGAACCAGTAAGTCATCCATCCCCCGACCCAACAAGGTCAGCCACTGCACTGAATACAATAGCGGTTCATGCTCACAGTCTGACTTGATCTGTACACCATCTTTGAGTAAGAAGCTTGAGTAATGAGAGCTATTTGGCTGTAGTACTGAACATTTTAGTTTTTAGGAAAAAAGTGCACAGATTGATGAATTCTAAACATCACTGTGCATTTTTTTAAATACAGATTTTAGTAAGAAAGGTTCAGCTTTAATGAGTTTTTATAAAGGACACTTTCTAACTATAACATTGAAATTATCGTTATTTAATGATTTGGTAAAATAGTTTGATTTGGAAAAACACAGCATACAAATAGACTTGTTTTCATTCGTAGAAGCAGTTCCACAGCAACAAGTGATTGTACAAAATACGAAAAACCTTGCCACACGTGAACAGTGTGGGGACGGTACTTCTCAGTGGTGTTCGTCTTCCTCGGCTGGTGCTGCAGTGATTTCCACCCCACAATCAGAGTGGAATCAGGGAGGAGAGAACATATGCTGAACTTTACTGGGCAGCTTGTCATCAGCTGTGTTGGGTTCATAGCGGTTGTCTTTTTCTTTTTCGTGCTAGAGTACAACCTCAACTGATGCTATTTTTTGGCACTGCCCATGGTGGTGCGAACTTGGCCCCTAGCTGGTCAGAAATCAAGGTAAAGTCGCAGAAAGACATCATCATCACAGATGATGTTGTTGATCTGATGTACTATTCGTTTTTCATAAGTGATGCTTTACCAGTAGCACAGCAGAAAGGGTTTACAGGTATTACAAGGAACTAAATCATGAGAAAGGCATTTTTAGGTAGTGTTCCAATAAGTTGTTTGCTATAGTATCCTTACAGCAGCTTCTCAAAATACTTGACAATAAAAAAGAAAGATGTATCAGTTACAACTCAAAAGGAAAGAATTGTTCAATAAATATGAGCCTTTAAAACATCGTAACAGTAAAGCAATAAAATGAAACCCTCTGTTATTAATAACTACATGTCCGGTGTAGGGTCAGAGTAGTCAGGATCCTGTTGGAAGCGCAGGGTACATGGCAAACACACACTTTCATTCATGTCTGAACCTATATGCCAGCAGAACAACTGAATATAATATCAACACAAGAAGAGGACATGATAGCAAGATGAATAATGAGAGGGAAATGAGGAAAGGAGATGGGAAAAAGGAATCTTTAATCTGTTAACATGTTAGTGATTTTGAAACCTTTGTTTAAAGAGTAATTGTGATATTCTGGACTCGGATTAGATTCTGACAGTTTTTAGAAGATAAAAGGAATTCAGCACGTTTGAAAAAATGGGAGAATCTTTGGTGGCTCACAAATGCATTATTTAAATGAATGGTAATTAAGAAATTGTTCTTATGGGAGTTTACAGATGTTCAGACATGATTTATGCTTGTCATGCGAGGGGAACTGGTAGTTTTGTCGAGCATAATGCCTGTTTAAGGCAATAAAGTTCCAAACATGAAAAGAGGTTGTAATGTGTATAATGTCTAATACGAATGGGAAGTATAAAAGTTCTGATTCTGTCACTAGGCCAAGTTCTGCAGCTCATGAGGGCAAGGCAAAGTCAAAACTTAGAGTCACACAAAAGTAGTATATTTCATTGCTCCTGATGCTTTTTATCTACTATCTAACTCTGAAGTCTTCATGACTTTTGTAATCATTCTCTTTTCAGTGACTCCGTTATTTGTATATTTCCATGAGTTACCACGGTTCGTCTATGTGCTCCATATATTGCGTGAGAAATCCCACTTTTGTAATACTTACATGTAGACAAGGCCATGGCTGTGCTAGGTCAGCGACTAGTGACTTATTGTTAAGGCGCGACCCCAAAGCTTTTGTGTAATGGCTTTTAGATTTTATCTAAAGTGAATCAAATACTGTTTCTTGCTTTGGATAAACAACATCATTATTACTGATAGTAATAGTAGTAATTTGTATGGCTGTTTGTGGATGATGCCAGTTTTATTGAGGTCTGTAACTGTATCATGTCCTGTGTGTTGAGTTGGGCTTTTCTGAAATCGGGTCTTAACATGAATCTCTGCTAGTTTGCCTGCCTTACGTGGTTGCGTTAAAGTGTTAACAACTGAATGTTATGTATTTCATTAAATGTATGTTGTTTATTTCTATAGGAATTAAACATTTGGGTGCTGAGAAGAATGATTTGTGCAGAAATAAACCAAACTGTGCCCTTATAAGGGGTGATTCAAGAAGAATTTCATACTTTTATAAATTTATTTCTCAGTAACATATGAAGCTGAGTATCATATGAACATGTAGTATATTGAGCATTTATAAGATCAATAAAAAAAACTGAGATGCAAACTTTAGACTATATTTTGTATGATACTGTTCAGTTCACTGCAGTTCATGTTCAGTTCTTCTGGAATCACATTGTCTAAGTGTTCTTGCTATGTGTCCGTAACATTTAATCTGCATCATCTTTCCCTACGTGTCATGTTTATGTTCTCCTGTGCTTTCAGCTGATTTTATTTATGAAACAATATGTGTGCAAAGTATAGTGTTTAATATGTTTGTCTAGGAGGTGTTCAGTAATTCTGAGGCCCTCTTGGACTCTTGGAGATTTAGCAGTTCCCTTTACAAACACTAATTAGAATTTTAAATTCTTTACAGCATTTAAAAAACTGAACAATATGCTGATATTAGTACATGCAGCATTTTTCCAACCAGTGTCTGTTATCTGTTTTAATCTTTACATTGGTATTTATGAATTTGCAGTATTTCAGTTGCAAGCATTCTGGACTGTGACTCCTCTCTTCTGAATATCATAGGTAAAGTAATACTGTCTGTATCTTTTATTTAAAAAATTGTTTTGTTACAAAAATAAAAGCTTTAGTAATAGATCTTTTCAGTATGTCTAAGAGTGCGACACCCTGCTGTGTTTCAGTTACAGATGTACATACTGTTAGGGAGGGGACTGGTTTGAATAACTGAATAATTTAATTGGTTTGAATAATTGAATAATTTAGTATTTTGTTTACAGAGATCTGTTTCTTTTTTAATTTACTAAATTATTTTTTAAAAATCTAAGGCCTGAGATTATGTTGTTACCTCCCGAAAATGCTCTCTGACTTAAATGCACATTATGAATAACTGGTAGTTCATTGCAGAGCTCCAGTAGTCTTGAGATTGTGAAGCACAGGGTACTGAGCTCCACGTGATGCAGCCCAGATGGGATGCTGCTCCATCCAAAGGTGCCTTAACTTTAATATACAATCACCTAATGCTGTGGTAGTAATAGGTTTTTTGCTTTTATGTCACTGGTCTCTCTGGGTATGTCGCCCACAGCAGTTGAGTTGAGTGTGGTATGTAGGGTCCTGTGAGTTTACCACCCATATAATAGATATTGAACACTGTTCAGATGACAGTATGTCTTTTTCACTGGATCATTCCTTTATTATTTAATTAGCACCATCAGTTTAATTGTACCATTGTGTGTGTGTGTGGGGGGGGGGGGGGGGCTTCATTTCAGCTAGACTGGAGATTTAAACCGGGGCCCTGTCTAGCAGAGCACACATCAAACCCAGCACTAGCATCTTGTCTTCTGTGATACTACTACTTGCTCTCTGAAATACTGTGGTCACTTTCAGAAATGGAGGACATCGGTAGTTTTCATTCCAGTTGATAACCAAGTGCCTGTATGACTTATTTTATTACTGTTTCATAAGCTGTAAATAATCATACTTCACCCCCAAGATATGATGTCAGGTAATGTCCTGTTACTTCATCCATGACATGTTTATGAGGAGCTTCAAGGGCATGCAGATAGTTTTATAAAGTATAACTACATAGGATGTTCAGGATCTTGTGTGTTAAAAGCCATTTTAACAGATATGCACAGTAAATGGACTTTTGCTGGCTGGATATAGTGGCAGCTGTACGTATAGCCTGGCCTGGCAGTTGCACTTGAGATCAAGTGTATCACAATTTGGGTTAATTTTGAGTTTGTAGCTTGAAATTCTTCAGATTTGTGCACAGTTTAAATGAATTTATAGAATCTTACAGTGAATTCATATGTGATGATGGTAAAAACCAGATATTTAGTGCTGTAGTTTAGTGTGTGTGTGTGTGTGTGTGTGTGTGTGTGTGTGTGTGTTCTCTAACTGTACTCAACTCTGCCTGTAAGAAAACAGCCAGATTAGGGGGAGTGAAGAGTGTAAGCAGTTTCTTACACAGTATGACCTCTATAGTTGTAATATCTGAACTTCTCCTATGAGGTTTCAGTTTTCGTGGCTACATGTCATCAGACATACAAGGGTATCCAGTGGCACTTTGAAATGAATCTACTCCATGGGACATTACAAAAATACCGTATAAGGAACATGCAGAAAAGTGTATGGTCAGCCTGGGGGTTTGTGTGGCCCTGGAAAACTGCTTTGACCAAATGGAATAATAAAAACTGTTTTTGGGCCAACATTCAGGAGAACATAGCACTATCTGCGATGGCTTTCTGCTCTTGTTAAGATGGTGAGCAATGATTAGTGGACATTTGATTATCCTGTAGGAACACCTTTACAGATGAACCTACACAACAGCTTTCTTCTTATGACTTGTATAAGTATATAGTAGCTCATACATTTTGATGTCCCAGCTGGAGCTTCTCATACTGCATTTAATTTAACCTATCATCACTTTTGAATTTAACCAGCTTCTTATAGCAATCTGTGAATTAGTAGTTTCTTTGAGGTGATAAGATAAATACAAAATCTTCAGATATGTGCAATCATTTTTATTAAACGTGTTGATGGAATGTTAAGGTTTTGAATAGCAATGTATTTTAGAAATAAATTACAATTTAATTGAATAAGTAGGATTTTCATTGAGTTTACCATCATAAGCCAGTGGAAGGAAAAGAATCAGCACCGTACCGCACGATTATAATAAACACAGGCTTAACATTCAACAACTGTTTTTAGGAATGTCTAAATGTAGAACATTTGTGCTTAATGCCAGCTGTTTTATTTGTCTATCAAGTGTCCTTACACACCAGAACGAGAATATAGAAAACAATGTAGATCAAATGGGGATTTATAAAATAAGAGGTTTTGCTAAAAATGTCTATAAAATCTAACTTGAGGCCTTTAGCCGCCTGTTGCCTTTACTGTACAGCGAAGCGAATATCAGTCAGCATCAGACAGCTGATATATAAACAATTATTATTATTATTAAATCATTAATGTGACAAACATATTGGATCAGGAATTTTCTCTTAGTAGGAGCCATTTATTTTTGCTCGACAGTGATTGAATTTGGTCCAATAACCTGCTTGAACACGGATGGTTTTAGTGCATAAATTCTCCTGTAGTTATTTCTTTCTGGATTCCTCATATGACTTGGGACACAGTTATTTTAACAGGGATAAGCATGCCGCTGTCTCCTGGGGATGTGAGAACCGTTTTGTCGTGGTTTGGAGGTGTGAAACATGCATTGTACCATTTCATTACAGAGGGTCAGACTCCTCTCCCACATCACAGAGCAGCTTTGAAATAAATCTGGGACTGGGAAATGTTTAATGTACTTCATTGCAAGAAGAGATTTACTTTGTGTTGCATCAGATCTCTGTTATATTGCTATGGGGTTTAAACAAGTGTACAAGTGGTGATCAAGATTTACTTACACTTTTCTCAGCTCGGTTGATAGAATCCTACCTTGTTTTATTTTTATTCCAATTTTTTTTTTAGAAGATATGTGGTTCTCTGACTATCCACAAGGTGGTATAGTTTAATCTTAGATCTTATTATAGCCAGTGTCTTCCAACCAAGGACAGCTGCTTTGATATTTCTCCTCATTATCTGGGCTGTGGTAATGAAAAGGCGAGATTTTTTCTTATGCTCTTCTGTAATTAAAACAAATTCTGCTTCTTAGCACAGGGTAAAAACAAAATGCTCTTGCGATTGCTTGCATACTTTAATACTAATGTGGGCAGCAGATGATGCAACTGCTGCTCTTTACTCGTTTGTTTTCAATTAATATATTCAAGCAGAACGCAGGCAGCGGCTCTTTGTATAACTCCTTATTAAAAGTAATGGGGAAATGCAAATCAAATCATTTCACAGATGGAGACTTTTTAAAACAGTGTTTTTTTAAAACCTTTGAGTCACAGATTTGGAGAATTTTGTGAAAGCTGTAGACCTCTCTCCAGAAAAAATGCACAAAAGCACAAAATTTGGCATCCAGTGAATACAGTTTTGCTTCCTTCCTACAGTCAGAATATAAAAAATTAAATCTATTAAAACCATGCATACTAAATGTGAAATTGTTCTGCTTTCGGTGAGAAGGCCATTGCTTGAATAAAAAGATGACATAGTGTGAAGGTCTTTGACAAGCAGCTTGGTGGTGAGAAGTGAACCGACATGGTGAGAGTTGAAAGTAGGATGCAAACACTCAGAAATGCCTAACAAAAATTTATTTTAACATTTAAAATGTTTTTTGAATACCTCATTGAGACAGCAGGAAACACTGCCGCCTCACAGCCTCTGGTCTGTGTGACTAGACATGGGTTTGATCCCAGCTTGGTCTGTGTGGAGTTTGCATGTTTTTTCTATTTGTGTGGGTTTCCTCCAGGTGTTCACTCCCACAGTCCAAAGATATGTGTTTCAGGTGGTCTGGTGACTCTACATTGCCTGTTATTTGTGTGTGTGTGTGTGTGTGTGTGTGTGTGTGTGTGTGTGTGTGTGTGTGTGTGCGTGCATGTAAAATGGGCACTAATTCTACATCCAGACCACTCCACCTTGGGCTGCCAGGATAGGCTCCGGACCACTTGTTACACATGAAGCTCATAGTGGCAACAAAGGGTTTATTCTAGTGACTAGGAAGCCAGAACAATAATGATGGTTTTCCCAATGGATTGTACTTAATTAATGGGTTCGTTTAGCTGTGTGAGTCAGTCTGCTGTGCAGGAACTTGTGAAATTGCTCAAGGTCTTTTATTATTTCTATTCTTGCATGCAAGCACAGTGTTTTGGAGCAGATAAGCCAAGCAGCATTACCTGAGAGAGTGCGATGCTCTGTGTGCTGTGTTTGACCAAATTAACTGCGGGGTACAGCATCTCCCTCATCCATTCTCATCTCCCAAGGATTAACAGCTAATGTGTTTCTTATTAAGTCACAGACTTTAGCACTATGTTGTAACGTATCAGCACAAAATGAACACTAATTCCACATGCTGACCACTACCCTACTAGTGTAAAGGTCTGTACTGAATCTTTAGATAATCCTCCTGACTTTTGCATTCTTCCTGTGACTCCCTACAGTTTGGGTTTGCTATTCAGATCCACGTAGTATGTTGCTGCAGACATGTCTTTCTGGTGCCAGTGACACCGCTGGTACCACATCAGCGGTAGAGTAGCTGTTTGCCTGTAACCACCACCGGTCTCCTGTCTGTCAAGGACCCACATCAAACTGTTATGTAGCACGGATTAGGTAGCACGTGACATTACTGATACAGATCACAAATTTTGTACCTTGACAAAATTATTTAAGCAGAAATACACAGCTCTCACAGAACTTCTTTTTAAAATTGATTTTAGAAATTATTTTAAATGGATTATTCAGTTGGATTGTGTTATTTTTGTCCTTTCCATTATTATTTTGGAGCCAGTGAGCTTTTGTGTGGACATTGTGGAGTCCTGTAGCGGCTAAGCTGCGTATGGAGACTCACAGCTATTGTGGCTGTGGAAAACCATGAAGTGCTGCTGTGGAAGAAGTCCAGTGAGAAACACTCCTGCTTTGGAATTCTGCAGCGTCTGTCCTCCTGTGTCAGGTGATTCACTGACTCACAACTGAGATGTGAAATCTTCCCAACGTGCTTATGGTAATTATTCACCCATGTATGTAGAGCTGTTTTAGTAGGCTGGGGGTGTTCATTCATGTTGGCCTGCAGAGGTAAAAAAGTACACAGGTGCTTAAGTAAATAGTGAGTTGATGAGTCAACTTGCACACACTTCCCTCCCTGCCAGCTGGGCCTAACACCAATATGCAGTTCAACCCACACACTCTCCTCTGGCCTTTGTAGCGTGGACATCTTTCTCATCCAGCATAACAACTGCTGCTAGTTCCATCATTCACTGCGTTTCACAGGTTGTCTGGTGAAGATATGAGCATCTTGACTTGCCTATTTGTTCCTCTAGCTTGGTCTGCAAGTGTGTAAATTAGATGGGCTGGAGATCATCCAGATAGACCAGGTACAGATCCCAGCATCAGGCCCCACCTGGGACACATTTGGTGAGCAGGTTGGCACATGGATGGGGACTGAGCAGGAGGATGGCTGGAGGGTCAACATAGATGCTGTGGACAGCCACACTCCCCCCTCATCACTGCATTTCTTGGGCTTGTCTGCCCCACTCAACAGTGGCAAATCATTTGCTCCGCGCAGCTAAAAATATTCCTTTCTCCTCAGATGACCGAACTCTAAGCTTTTAAACATCAGCAGATTCAGGGCACTATCTTCAGTTCGCTGGGTGGCGGAGGTATTGATGCAGTTCTCATGTCGAAACATCAGCACTGTCTCTTTCCTTATATCATGCGAGATCTGCCAGATTGAAATTATTTATAAAAGTCTCCCATGAGGGGGAAGATTAGTCTCAGGCACTTTTTCTCCAGCTCTAAAATAAGATGAATCCAGCAATGTCAGACTGTCCCCTGTCTATTCAGGATGACTGTTATATCTCTATTTGCGTTGATCTCTCCTGTCTAGCTGGGCTGTGGCTGAATAACCTAAGCAGTGAGGGGACCACAGTGACCCTGACCGCTGACCGCTGACTGCTGACTGTGGTCTGCTGGCTGCACTGCTCCTACAGTCCAGTAGAACTGACCCTGTGATAGAGAGGTTTTTATCATTTTTTTATACCAGTAGTTTTTCGCTGTAAGGTCATTTTGTATTATATTAAAAAAAAACATTTGCACTGTTCTCTGGAAGACATAACAACTCACAACATTTTTATCACTTGTTTCACACGAGTTGAATTTAATCCATGATTGTCTATATTTTGACCTCAATCATAGTCCTAGTAACCACAGTATAAGCTTTTAGTTCAGATTCACCATGCAGTAATATATTATCCCTAATTAATCGTAAACACCTTAAACTAACAGTTTTAGTAGTACAACATGTCTAATAGTGCAAATACATCTATGCATTTATTCATTTAGCTCAAGGATAATGTCAAATTACTTTGTAATACAGCTGAGTACTTTTTATTAAAATAGTCGAGGGCAAGTGGTTGGCTCAAGGGTATTAGAGCAGGAGGTGGGATTTGAACCTCCTAAATTTCATATTGCTGCAGTAATAGGGTTTATCAGTGATCAGAGTGGAAATGTATTCCATTGTTCTTAGGCTTTCATCACTTCAGTAATGTAGCTCAAGCTGTCCTATATTTAAATTCAATATTTTGTGGCCTTTTCTGGGCTGGAAGTGGCTCCACATGGCAGGACATATGAGACAGTACAGATTTCAAATAAAACCAGACCTTTTGAATGAAATTGGAAAAGAAAAATTGTAAAGAAATTGTGTTTGCAGCACAAACCCAAGATCTGGCAATAAAATGCAACTCAGTCCAAAGACTCTTTAACTAAATACCCAAGAAATTTGCAACATATTCCGGACATCCTTCACCCTGCCTGTGACCTTCAATACTGTCTCACATCTGCCTGTTACTTCCAACCTTGAGACCAGCTGCTTTTTATTAGTCTTTACTATCCCCAAAGCTGGAGGCTGCTGGTGTTCTTTATTTGACAGAGCACCTCACTGTATTCCCTCATCATGCACTCAAAGCACAAAGTCAGTTTAGATTCCTGAACCTGTTGACCTTCAGACACAACATCGTATTGCTCACATGAGTGTTCTTCTTCTGATCAGAATGCACAGAATTTACGTTTTCTATAGCCGATCTGTCCGATTGACAGTGGGAAGTAATGTAAGTGGAGAAGTTTATTCAGTGCTGTGCTTTTTTTAAAGAAGTTAAACAGTTATATTAGTTTTTTTTTACCACTAGAGGGCAGTGGCACATAAACCTCTCACTATACACGTTTTTCTTTTTGTCTTTAAAACAGGACAGTTGCAGAGTTAAAATATAGATTGGTGCCGAACTGATAGTGGGGGCAAGGAGAGGAAAAAGATGCCAGAGAGTGAGTGGGGACTGAAGTGAGCCCTAGGTAAATAAAGACAGCAGTCTGGAGCTTAAGGTTTGATTTCTCTCGATCCCCTCTTCACGCCCCCCTCGCCTCTGTGTTACATAAGCAACTGCTGTAGACTTAGTTCTCTGCTGATTGTGGCAAAGTTCCCCACACTGCCATTCTGCACCCTAGTTCCTGCTTTTCAAAGCAGCCTTTCATATGCTGCCATGGCCCCTTCCACACTTTTTTTATTGTATAAAGATCACAAACTTCTAAATTGCTAGTTTTGTTTCTATATTACTCACAGACAGAAATGTATTCAGTGAAACTATGTAAATTGACAGCAGATCAGTTAACATCAGCGTTTATCTAAAAAGGAACCGTAAGCACATCTAACACCGTCTTAGGTCCTGAATGTATTAACCCAAAGTAGCTTCAGACAGCTTCCACCTGGTTGCTCCTCTCACCACTTTTGCACATAACTGGAGGATTATGGTACAGAGCTAAGGGACACGAGAAATGACTGTGCAAAGCTGCTGTTTCGGCGTGGAGGTGAGAGGCGTTTGGCTTCAGCTGACGGGGGAGGAGTCTATAGCAGGTGTCTTCAGGTTCATTGGTGTCGCAAGTCCAGAGTTCAACTCAGAGCGGTCCAAGTGAGCACAAATGTCACGTCCAGCTTGTGACTGTGAGTGGGTCTGGACAGCCTATTGTCCTGCAGCCTAGCTGCCTGTGCTGGGTTTCGTGTGACAGGGTCTGAACATCTTGGCTCAACTGCTGCACCACTGTCACTGACTTATGGGTCTCTGCAGCTGCCCTTTTCTGATGGCTTTATGGCTTTATGGTAGAACAATGACATTAATTTTGCCTCACTGCACATTTTTCCAATTCTTCTTTCTTGTGCTTTAACATTGTGTTGTATTCAGATTGGTCATGAAGACCATGCTCTCATTTCTCATCACCCTGGTTAGAAATTGTTCATTCATTCGCGCACCCATTACCAGAAGGTGAGGGTCCAGTGCAAGGCTGTAGTGGTCCAGAGCCTCAGGATCGGTTGTGAGGCGGCGTACAGCCTGGACGGGGTGCCAGTTCTATTCAGAGCCGTCACACACACACTCTCTTTCACACATATCCACTCTAAAGGCAGTTTAGTTCAACAGTTCACCTGAAACACATGTTTTTGGATTGCAAAAAGCAGAGTGTTGGAGGAAACCCTAGTGAACACAGAAAGAACATTCTATCTCCAAACAATCTGAACCAAGTTCAAACCCGAATCTGAATGCAGAGCCAAGGAGCTATGAGGCACCAGCACTACCAGGAGAAACTGTTGAAGGTTAAATGGCAGAGGGGCTGATCCCTGGCAGACAAGCAGAAGTTAAGTGCAAAAACCAAACTGGTGGGTTCATTTTGGTGGCAAGATACAAATTGGCCTGTCAATGTGTAACAGTAAGTCATCTCTCTTTGGAAGTAAAATGTACAGTGGGTGAAAATGATTGCTGTTACACCTGCCTGATGACCTTGGTTTAGGCCCAGTCATGGGACACAGTTTGGGGAGGCTGGTTTGGTTTTGCTCCAGAAAACCACAGCCCTGCTCATCTGTGGTTCCCCTCTTAATATTTTAGGAACTGTAGCTATTTTGTAAAGCCACTGCGACAACGCTTGGTCTTCGACCAAAACTTGGGACTTGGCGAAAGCCTGTGTAATTTTGCTTAAAGCTGTGTGAGATAGAATCGTATGAGTCACAAGGGTTCCAGTACAGGTCACTGTCTGTCATGGGTGCAGAGGTGGGAGTGGGAGAGGGGAGGCGAGGGGGGCCGAGAGCAGATAGGCACTCAGTATTCAGCACAGACTGTCCTGCTTCTCAACGGTCCTTTCACCAAGGCTGTGAGGAAGAACAGCACTTAATACAGCTTTCCTGCGATAAAAAAAGCTTTTTGAATTCTTGTCAACGGTAGAAGGATTGATATTAGTCTGTACTGAGCACACCCCTGACAGCTGATTCTAGCCACTTCTTCAAAGACTGGACACTCATCTTTTCATTTTCTCCAGGTCTCTCCATCCGAGTCTGTCTTTGAACAACCCTCTTCAGTCCCAACAGGCTGGATCACACCTTTGGTGACATGGTTTGTGTTTTAACTCAATATCAGAACTGATCTTGAGGCAGGCAGGTGCAGAGACATCACGATGTTTGTTCTTCATTCCTCAGTCTACCCCGAATTTTACTTGTCGAGCTTCCCATGGACAAGCTGTCACACTTTCCTGGCTCAGCAAAGCTAGTAAGTTCAAATGTTATTCTGTTTCTTCTAGTTACTGTGAGTTGTTGGGACTCAAAAGAGGTCTATGTTGGGCACTTTGCTGCGGGCCTGCCAGACCTCGAACTCTTGTGTACAGCATCAGGACAAACCTGGGTTCTCAGGTTCCCATCCACCTAGGTCCTGTTCTCCTACCAACTGGGCACAAGGGCCATGCACTGAATGACTCGCCTCATCAGCTTGTGTGAATGGGTGACCATAGGCAGACTGCCAGGCCAATGTAACTGCTTGGATGCTGATTGGATTTCGGTGCTTATGGCTACAATGGCGGTGATGATAATGATGATGCAAGAGGAAAGCTATGAGGAAATATTCTTCTCCAGGCTGATTTCCCCACAGACGCTTTGGCAGTTGGTCAAGTGCTGCCCTGTGAATATATAATTCTGTGAACCCTTGTCAGAGTTGCTATAAATAAAACATTAGCCGATAAGACAAACTGAATGTCTGCCCAGTTTCAATATTAACCTTTTTAATGTCTCATCCAGACCAGCAGTTAGTGAAGTGGTCCCAGCACTAGCTGATACAATGTACAGGAGGTGGACCAACTATCAGAAATACCAGACGGCAGAGAACTCAGATTCTGAAGTACCTCAATCACAATTGCAAAGTCAACTACATCAGTGATTCATATTATGTTGAATAATAATAACCAATTTGTGCCCAGCTATGAACAAGGTCTGAAATCAGAACTGTATGGATTTGTAAAGCTATATGAAACAGCAAAAGAGAAAGAAGTAGAAACCACCTGTATTGTAGCGTCATTGGTTTCTTGGTCACAAGAAACAAGGAAAAATTGTTGGAAAAGAGGAATGTTTATCACGATTTGAAACTCAATGATTGGGATATATAAGCACTTAAAATGGTTTGCTAAAAATCACAAGAAAAGTGGCTTTGAAAATTATCACAAGGTTATCACAGGTTAGAGACCATTCAAATGTGTTGCAGTGTTGACACATAAGTGGATATGTGGTGATGTACAAATGAGTCTGTCTGCATAAATAATCCAGCACACACAAAGAGCCATGCACAGATGTGTAACAATTAAATGTTAAGTACATTAGTACTGGTACGAGAAGCAATATTATTACAGTCGGTGCATCCAAAAATGGCTGTGCATTGCCAAATGACAGCCAGGAATATGAACAGCTTTTATGTGACCAGGTGTTTCTTGGAACAAAAAATCTACTCCAAGACAGTAGTGGTCCCTTCTGTGTTACCAAATGTAAATGGATTTCAATTGCACTAGTAAAACTCCATCCATCGTCTCTGCAGCCATCTAAACGTTACATTACATGTTTGTGGGAAGTTGTAGATTGAAGAGTGTAGAGTAGATTTGCACCTCCTGCATGTTTCAAGAAACTGGAGGCTTTTCTTCTTGTAGGATTACTGCACTACACATCATGCTGCATTTGTAAAGCAGAATTTCAACAGTGACTGAAGCTGTTTTGAAGACGAATGATCTCTACAATTCTTAGTTTTATGATATTCATAGGTTGTTTGGTATGTCCAGTATTTTTCTATAAGATATTCAGGTCCTGTACGCCTGAAGCACTCTCTGCTTCTTGCCTCCTTGGCCCAGTTGCAAATAAGGACTGTGGGTTGACTGCATGGGAGGCTGTCTGGATTTATTCATGCTATGCACTCTAGTTCTCTGGGAATAATCTAAGTCATTCTCTTTCCTTTTCTTTTTGCTGTGTAGGGATCTTTGGTCTGCCATATTGATCCCATCTCTCCAAAAGTGGGTCTACATTCCTGCCTGTAGGAGTCGAAGTGGCTCTCCCTGCCAGGTCTTGTCTGGGGTCCAGCATGCCCCCCTCTGTGTCCTGCTTTTATGTGCCAAAGACACGGTTACCTCCAGAGCCAGACGGTTTTTAGATGTCGGCCCTTTTGGCAGTGCTGAGCTGTTTTTGATTTTGCTTTTGTGACCAAATTTCCAACAGCTCAGAAATGTTGGTGACATGCAGTATTTCTCCTTGCCCTTTACTGGTTTACGATGTTTTACTGTTACACAGCAGAGTGCTACTTGATAGCCTGAAAAGTATGGGAGGGAAAGGGTTTCTGGCTAGCAGTTGCTCTGTCCTCTTGTTCGTCCTGTTTTGAGGGATGTAGCTGCCCACCTGAGATGCTGCTCACCTGAGTTGAGATGTGCGTCAAGTATTTGCTGGGTAGTTTAATGATAGGACGACTGGACAGGTGCTTATTCATTTACCAACGCTGCTCCTGACAGAGCTTCAGAGAAGCTTTCAGGCATTCCGCTGTCTCTCCTACATTTAATGTAAGTGCATATAAAACATCACACACAGTCGGTCAGACTCTGGTCTACTTGCACTGGAATGTTGTGACGCATAACTGGACGTGTGGGGATGTACAGAGAGACGTGCGCAGATGTGTCGCAGCATGCAGACACCGACTGGCAGATTAATTCACTTTTAGACGCCACTTTTTCACTTGATATTCTACTGATTTATTCTGCGGGTTTAAAGCAGGATCACATGCTAGTAGGAATGGTCTCTGTTATGAAGCGACAGGTGAGTGGACTACAACAGCAGGGTGAGACACACATCTACTGGCACAGACACCAACATACACTGAGGAGATCTAATGGCAGCATGTTGCAGTACTTGTTGGTTTTTATGGAATTACCAGCACCGGGTATTATTACATTTGTGGCTACAAAGTGATATGTCACGTTACCGAATAATGTTATGGTTCATCTGAATTTGTAATATATCCCTTTCAAATTATTTAACACATTTGTTTTAAGTAAAAGTGATTTTTTTAACACAATTTTGAATTATAAAAAACAGTAAATTAATATGGCACTTCTAACAAAGACAACTCCTAGAAAAAAATCAACCAGAACTTTTAGCTGCTGGGACCATGTACCAAAAAAGAGAAAAACTCTGAAAATTAAAGTGGTGGTTGCAAGCTGAACCAAAAAAGACTAAGACTCTTAATAATATTGTCACTGACTGTAATACTGCAAACTGCCTTGAACAAAAAATGAATAATAGATAGATAGATGGATGAATGGATGAAGAACTGAATCTGTATGCCTGTAGCCCAGTGTGAGTATAAATGAAGAGAGAGTAACATGGTCTAATGTTGTGAGGAAATCAAGACACATATCTGGATTGATGTATGTTTGGAGAGAGCCATAGGAAATGTTTAACCTATACTGTCTGTTCCCTGTTAAACACCGTGGGGCTCTGTAAGGGTGTGGGCGCAAATCTCACTGCTTAGGCTGGGTTAGATTATTGTTCTGCATGGTACAACTACCGCCAAGGAATGAAGTAACTTTGGCAAAGTCCTTTAGGTGCACCCAATGGTACAGGCATTACTTCTTTGACCAGTTCCCACAGAAGAGGAAAACACCCTCATGCACTCTGATAAATAACTAAAACACTAGACTGGCTTTTTAAACACAAGGATGAACCTGCACTCCTTCCACAGCCTCACTAGTCACCACATCCTAATGCTATTGGTTTAGACTCAGCAGATTTCAGTCTCCTTTATTTAAAAAAAAATCGGAGGCTTTTCCTTCTTGTTGAATCCTCCAAAATCCAATACACTCTGCAATCTCTTAGTAACAGTTAAAAAAACAGTAACGGTTAAAAATAATGGTTGAGGGGGTTGCAGCCCAGTTTCTTATGTTTCTGTATATCGTTTCTTCTACATATTGTATCCTTATATTTCTATATATTGTTTGATGATTCAGTTATGTTTTTCTGCCACCTATATGTTATTTGAACTGAAACGTTCTTGTAGCATTGGTGTTCGCCTTAAATGTAAAAGTAATGTTAATGTGCTGCCTACAATGATAATGCACGTCATATGTGGCAGTACAGATGAGAGTTTACTTTTCTAATGACATTTACATGTTAATGTTTTTTGTTTTGGATCCTATTAAAAGTCAAAAGGTTCTTTTGAATATTTTTTAATTTTCGTTTCCATAAACTGATGCATGAAGAGGACCATTAAGCTAATTGTAACAGCTTAGCGAAAGATCCTAAACATGATTGAATATAAGCCCTTTAAATGTCAGACAGCTGTTGTTTTGGGATGGTAATTTGACCAATGACTGGACATGTCTTGCTTGTCCTGGTGTTTGAGGTCACTTCCTGCTTCCGGTGAGGTTGTAATCTCCTGCCAGACCGTCTGCGGCAGGATCGGCAGACACTGCTTACCACGCTAGAGAGACTTGGAATCCTTCACACAAAATTCCCCATTTGAAGTGATTACTTCAGTCTCATTGCTTCGCTCTTCTTAGTGTCACCTTCTATTTGACATTTTCCCAGGTGCCCCTGCCCTCGGTGGACACTGTATTCCTCAGCTTTCGTACGTGTTCTTAAAACGGGTTTCGGTTGCTGTAAGCAAAAAAATGTTAACGGTATCAAATGCAGCTGAAAAAAATCCTAAATCATCTCTGGCGATGGTAGAACCCACATTAAATCACATTTAAAAGTCTGTCTAGCTGCTAATCGGCTTTTGGTGAAATGACCTTGCTGGTACCTGGAGAGCTTCTCTCTTTCATTAGTTGTTTTTAATTCCTCATTTTTATAGTTTTACAGCACAGCAGTCCATAAATGCTGTGCTCCGTTCCTGTCAGATGATGTTGTGTGATTTGGGAATCTTGCTGCTAGTTATGGAATGGTGAGTGTTTAACATGAACATGGGTTAGTACTTCTGTCCAGCAGCAGCATGCTGTCCTCAACTAATCTCATGTCTCAGTCTTGGTGCTCATCCGAAACCATACGCAGGCCCTTTGCTCCCTTTTTTACTGCAGGAAACCTGTGAATGCAGCCAAAGGGACCTGATCTATACTTAATGGCGCCATTTGTCCTCAGCCTGATGCCCCTGCAGCCCCAGCTTTTGGACAGCAGAGATATTGTGGGCTGCATATGTTCCATTCTTTTGCTCTGGGTGCATTAATACCCCACATTTCTGTAAGAGCTATTGTATAAACCCGAGATTATTCTGAAATTAATGGATGTTTATTGGCAAATAGGACTTCAAAGCAGGATTTTGGGGATAATGCACCATGTAAGACAAAGAGATTAAGACAGTTCAAAAACAGTGTCAGTGGATTACAAACAAAATCTAGTGCAATCCAAGTATTATTTTTATTTTACGTTACTTATTGTAGAGCTCAAATCAGTTCGGGGTTTGAGTGTCACGCCAGTGCTGAAAATGATTGCTGGTTTCAGGTGCAGACGTGTTGGTCGCTGTCACTGAACGTTAAAGGAGAGGGAAAACCCTGATTCACACTTAGGAGGACTGGGCATTAGGTGTCCAAAGACAGAGCCCCATTGTCCAGTAATCTCAGCGTCTCTTAAAGGCTCTTCTCCTCCCTGGGATCATAATTTGTAGGTTGCTGAGGAAATTTTTGCTTCACAGCAGTTTTGCAGTTAAATCCTTAAATTTCACGTCTAAGTTGCCGGGCACCAAGTTTGAGTCATGAGTTACTGGCTCCATTATTGGTAGCGTGAGTTTTAAGTTTTAGTCGTGCCTGGAATCTGAGTCATTAAATTTCAGAATACCTATAAAAGTTTCCAATTTAATTATTGTCAAAAATTCCCAAGCAGCCATTTAAAAAAGACATTCCTGTTTCATCTGCAGTGCACTGTGGTGCCCCTGGCTGGCAGGTTGCTGAGACTTTGCAAATTCATTCTGAGAATTGTGTTTGCGATAGCATATTCTGGGAATTTGTGCAACTATCTGCTACTTAATAATTGCACATCCATCTAGGTAGATTTTATTTATTATATAGGTATTTTTTAAGTTAAATGTGTGTTTTTGGGAAGAGGTCTGCTGTGCTGTGTTATGTCTTTTATGGTGTATGTCTGATGTAGATTCCTTGCTTTCTTGTGTGGGCGTCTTGTCACGGTGTTTATTTGTCACCTTGGAGAAAGTTGCCTGCTTAGTAATTACTTGGTAAGTTCAGCACATAAAGCAACGATTAAAAGCAGGAATAGCATAACGTCTTGTCTATGACTGTAATAACCCTTAACTTGGTCGTCTCGTTCTCATTTTTAATTTTGTCCACTAAATGCAAATGCACAATCCTCTTAAAAGGCAGTGAAAGTGCTTTTTGTTATTTTTAAAAGCAGGCTTCTTGTTGATGCAAGGTCAATTCTGAAAGATGAGATACGTAGCCTTGGAACATTTTAACCTGAAAATACTTCTCTGGGAACAGACTTTGATAAAAGTCATGAAGCTCTTTTACAAGTGTTCAGTATTAGTTCCGCTCCGTATTGACACATGTGTTTTACCGAGTCATCGCTGGGATGGATCTGGTCTAAAATAACCATACAGTGAGGTTACGCAGAGTCTGATAGCTCTCGCTGCTCTCCCCTGCCAGCAGTCAGTCAACACAAAGTGTTTCTAGCATTTTCCAGATACATTTAAACTTCTACTAAAGAAACTTTGTAATTAATATGAAATCACTGCTGCTGACTGTGATGATGAACAACTTGTTAACTTGTCACATTCACTGGAGAGAGATGAAAAGAGGCAGCATTCTCAGGTTTGTCCTCTTCTTATCTTCTCTCGTTGATTATTTATTTAGATGACAATCTGCCTTTCTGGCATTTAGTTGCTGGTAGTTGTTGTCGAATTACTGTGTATTATTGTGACAACTTATACAATTCCTTGTAAACGCAAACATGAGCTGTCATTAAGAACTTCAGGTGCTTGCAGCAGGATGTGCAAATATTGACAGTTTATCGGCGAGACGTCACCGGGGTCTGTGTTTCTGTCTGCCTGTGCCAGGGGGCCTTTGAAGGGCCACCAGACATGAATTACAGTGTTTGCTATACTTTGTAACATTGCATAATGTGTGGAAAGAGCTCGCTGTCGCAGGTCATATTGTCTAGACAAAGGTTACTGCGATAATCATGTATGCAGCTACTAATGCCCTTGACCTATTTTAGACACACACACACACACACACACACACACACACACACACACACACACACACACACACACACACACACACACCGGTCACTTTATTAGGAACACCTGTACAACTGCTTGTTCACAGGATCATCTGATCAACCGATCATGTGGCAGCAGCACAATGCATAAAATCTCACAGACACAAGTCATGAGCTTCAGTGATTTTTCACATCAAACTTTAGGATAGGGAAAATGTGATCTAAGTGACTTTGACCATGGCATGGTTGTTGGTGTCAGACAGGGTGGTTTGAGTATTTCAGAAACAACTGCTCTCCTGGAATTTTCATGCACGACAGTCTGAAGAGTCGACACTGAATGGTGTGAAAAACTGAAAATATCTGTTGAGCGGCAGTTCTGTGGGTGGAAACGCCTTGTTGATGACAGAGGTCAGAGGAGAATAGCCAGACTGGTTTGAAATGATGGGAAGGCTACAGTAACTCAAATAACCACTCTTTACAACAGTGGGCGACAGAAAAGCAGTAGTAGTGTAGTGACGTCCCATGCAGCACATAGTAACATCACTTACAGAGAGTATGTACAGTACTGTGCAAAAGTCTTAGGCAACTGTGGGGAAAAATGCTATAAAGCGAGGATGGTCCCAAAAATAATGCCATGAATACTTATTAATCAATAAACCTTCTAAAAAGTGCAGCAGACAAAAAAACCTCAATCAGATCAATATTTGGTGGGACCACCCTTTGCCTTTAAAACAGCATCAATTCTCTTATGCAAACTTGCATGCGGTTTAAGGTAGAGGTTGGTAGGTTCTTCCAAACATTTTGAGGAACCGGCCACAGTTCTTCTGCAGACTTTGTCTCTGCATGTCCTTCCAGACTGACTCGATCATGTTGAGATCAGGGCTCTGTGGGGACCATACCATCTGTTGCAGGATTCCTTCTTTTTGCTCAACATACTTCTGTATGACTGAAATTGGGTGTTTGAGGTCATTCTCAGGCTGCACAATGAATTGGGAACAATCCGAAACCTCCCTGATGGTAAATAAGAATCTACCTGTACTTCTAAGACTTTTGCACAGTACTGCATGTGATGCTGATAGATTTTCTTGCTCCCCACGTACACACACACTTACACATGTGAGAATCACTCACTTGGAACTATTAAAAAATATTTTCTCCCCTCCAAAAACCCACAACTTTTATATTTTTGCATCCTGTTTGTGACTTTATGTTGCTAAAACTGATTCTGAGAAAACCTCAAATTCACTGAAATTCACAAAAGAAGATTATCCTGCTGTATGAATGGTAAATCAAGTTGTTCAGTATACAAACATTACCCAACTTGGATCAAGGCATCAGCCGTATCTCATAATTGATATAAGACATTAAAAAAGATCCATCACATGTGAGAGGAGCAGGTTTCTGTGTCTTCATCACATGGGGTAATTTGACTGTTTTCATATATCCGTGTTTTAGGTAAATGACTGGATTGACATCACTGACACCGTACTTTTAACCACAATTTACAATAGGTGACCTTAATGGCATTACAGAGAATTGCATCTTTGAGTATGTTCTGATTTCACATCATTAAAATAAGGATTTGACCCATTCTTGAGGAGTGTGACGTAAGGCTGTTTTCCTTCCCTTACTTAAGGTGTTTTGTGCCTCTGCTGGGTGCTCTGGCATGGTGGCTTCGTACAGTCTGTCCCTGGTCCAGTGTAGTCTGTTCCCTTCGTGCTGATCGCTCGGGCACTGCCACTCATTCATAATGAAGGAATGATTTGTGACCAGGGAAGGGCTTACCACCATGCCCAAAACATTGGGGAAAAAACCCTCTCATTACAACATTCACACAAAACAGGAACAAGAAGGCGATTCATTGCCAGAGAACAGCTTTGGCAAGTGCATTCATCATTTAATTCCCAGGGCTAAAACAGAAGGCCATTGTAACAATGGGACGCAGCCAGCTCTGAGACGAATCAACAGCTATTAAAGGGCTTGTGTGCTTTACACTTTTGAGCGAGATAAATTCGTATTTTATTAATGTGGACTAACATGATCCCCCTGTCTGGAAAATCTGCTTTTTGAGTCATGATCTCAGGCTGAAAATAGTCATAAGGGTTTGTTATGGCAGTGCAGGAAATGGCACATGGCAGAGCAGTCCCCGGGGGTCTGGGTCAGGTCACTTATATCGAGACTACTGGGGAACTGGCGAGAACAGCAGGAGGATGCTGGTGTCTTTCAAACATTGTACATGCAGTGACTGGTGTGCTGTGAGGTGTTGCTCGACAAGGAGGGGTGACCTGGAACAGCAACAGCAAGCACATGGATGCCTGCCAAATGTTAGAAGCAATTTTCTTTTACGATGCACTTGTGTCTTGGTGTTTTATTTATTTTTTTTTTCCGAGTGCTCAACCATTCCTCTTATTTATGGGTTTTAATAACAAACAGGATTTTATCTTGGTATAAGCCTGACTCTGGAGGTACACACCCTCAGATTCCTCAGCCTGCTTTCAGCCTGGGCAAAGGCCTTACTGGTCTTCAGCTGGTGAGGTACTTGCATGTGGGTAAAACACTATAAAAGGCAGTGAGTCGGCCCATAACCTCAGCCAGACGCTTCCTTTAGTGCTTTTTGAGTGCTACTGCTGTCACAAAGGCAGCTTTTTTGGAAGCAAATATCTGTATTGCTAATGTATTGTGGTCTTTCTCACTGAGAGGAACTAGGGCAGAATGAGGAGGTCAACCTAGATCTGGAGAGTTCCTTCAGCCTGTTGTACAGTTTGAAGCGGCAGGGTCTTCACGATCATTCTCTGTGGCAGGTTAACACAGGGGCCACTGCAGTAGTTCAGCTCCCTCGTGTTTCTAACTCATAGCCCATAGCCATTTAATAAGTTTACTTCAGGCAAACATGAAGACTGTGATGACTTCTGGAGACATTCCTCAAACTCCATCAGTCTTAGAATTTGGTCTGACTGTTTCCATGTGTATAAATGGAAGAATGTTGGATTAAAGGGATTTGCCTCATTTACATACAGTATTTCATAGATTTGATTAAAAAGGAATTAAGACAATGGAGTGGTTAGGTTTAACCACACAGAATTGTAATACGTACAGTTGTGTTTATAGTAATAACTGAATTTCTGATTTGTTTGATCTCAAGATTAGTCCAGTGGTTGCTTAAGAATGCCCAAGGCCTGGAACATTTTTTTCTAGCTTCAATGGAAGCTTTGGCGCTTGACTGATGACTGGCTGTTTGAGGGGTTTCTCAGCATCTCAATAGACCAACAATAAATTACGGAAAAGGAAGAATAAACAGCAAAACAGCCCTGTGCACATTGTCATATAGGAGCCAAGTGTAAAATTATACCTTATTTGGGTATATAAGATGCTCCATAATGACAGTGTGATAAATGTCGCAGAGTATCACAGGTCTCTTTGTAAGAAATATTGTTAACAGCTATTACACCAAATAGTCAAAAGGCAAACATTAGCAGCCAGTACTGATCAGGGTATCGGCAACATCAGCATGGTGGCAGGTGCCCAGGACAGTGTATCAAATGTCCAGGGATTACATTTTCCACCTGTGGAACATCATAAGTTCCCTACAGAATAGACAGTACCATTTTTTTAGTACCTTAAATTTATTTTCACCAGAATCCATCAGTCTGGTCAGCAAATGTTTTTTGTTTTGAGACAGTTCTTGATGTAAGAAATCCCAGAGAGGGCCTGTGGAGAACAATGGTTAAAGCCTTGCAGTCGAAGGACCTGGGTGAAAATACCCTCTGGCACCGTAGTGCCCTTAAGCAAGGTACTTACTCTAAACTGATGCTGTAAAAAAAAAAAAAAGATCCAGCCGTATATTTGGGTAAATAATTGCATACTATACAACTTTAAGTTGTTTCGGTTAAATGAGTAAACAATAATAAATGTGTATTTACAAATGCGCATTTATTCTGTACACATATAAAATAAAAAATTAAAAGATTTTTATTTCGGATGTAAGATCCCACAATAGCACGATGTTTTTTCTGGCATCCGTAGAACAAGTTTTAAAGACAAGATGACACTATGTATTACATTGAGTTGAAAATGAGTATTTAATCTAAAAGGAACATTATTGTCAGTTACTGTTGTACTATTCTTTTATATGAAAAATGATGCAATCGAAGTTCTAAAAACTTGGGTCTGTGAGCGTGTGTGTCGCTCACCATCAGGTCTCTGTTTACCCACCCAGAGTATTTAACTTCTTGCACAGACGGAATATTATATAATGTTACAGTAAGTATGCTGCCTGTCTTGTCCCACATATTTGTTCACCCAGCAACCAGTAGTATTTTGTAGTGTTACATAAGCTGCTGCAAACCATTGCTGATGGCGTCTCTCGTCAAACTATTACTTCCTAGTCCATGACCATGGAATTCAGTGTAGTGTATTCAGTTGGGATGCCGGGAAGTTGCTCTGGTGTGTGCATGAGCTCTCCAGTGTGTTGCAAAACACTGACATAAGTGTCATGAGGGATCTGCTGAACTCTTTGCTGCCAACGCTCACTGACAATCCATTTATATTTGTTTTGACAGGGTGCTAAAAGATTTATGGCTCCTTTATAACAGATCATTTTGGTGATACAAGTAATTTGTATGTGTCTGATACGACAGAACAGAATTGCTGTGTGTTTACACACAGATCAGTATGAAAAGATCAGTCCTTCCAGATGCATGGACTTTTAGATTGTAAGTACCACTTCTTGCATATCATGTCTGGTCTTTTAAACTTCTGCTGTTTAATTCAAGTTAAAAATGTAAAGTTTATGGCTTGTCTATGGATGTCTGAGAGCAATTCTAAGCTGTGCTGTGGCAGGTTTCTGCCCTCGACAGGACTTCAGCTGGACTGCATTTGTCCTTTAAAGTAAAGTCCATTGTTTACTGAGTACACAGCGGCCAAAGTTGCTCTGTCTCGCCTGTGAGAGCATTTCTGTTAAAGATAAAGCCCTTCACAGAACTGCTGCATTCTTAGAATTTTGGCTTTACCTGGAACCGCTCAGTCAGCAGATTGCGTGCATGGATTTGATACAAAGGGTCTGGCGTTGATAAAAAAAAAAAAAAAATCTTCCTGTCCCCCCTTTCTGTCTCGGAGGTTGTTGGCTTGTTGGCTGCAAGACACAAATCATTTAAAACCAAGTGTAGCAGAAAAAAATGGGGCCAAGACATCTGTCAAACCCATATGGCTTTGCATATTTTGCATCGATATCTGAATCACAGCAGTATATACCACATCCAGGCAATTTGTGCTTATAACAGTCTTTACTCTGTGACTTTTGAAAGGCCTGTTTAAATGGGTCACATATGGCACCATCGACACACATACACGTCTCTGTCTCTCACACACACACACACACACACACACACACACACACACATACAGAGCCACAGTTGCACGTAGTTTTCTCTGCTGATAAATGGCTTGTTTATTAAGGTGCCCTTTTGTAGTGTGTGCAGTGTGTTGGGTTCTTGCAAGCTTGCCACCTGTCACACCCCTGTGGCCACGGTTATGGATGGGTCTGTCACTGTTCTCCTGCCTGCAGGTAGCCAACACCAGACACCTTCGGCCAGGCCACCTCACCTCTTGTCACATGGCGAAGTGGTTTTATTATAAACCATTACTTTTGCTTGAGGCAGCCATCCTCCAAAGTGCCCTTCTCACCCCCCAGCAGCTGGCCCAGATCTCCTCCTCTGCTTTGACATCTGCAGTCCTCTGTGTCTCAGCCTTCGAGAAAGGAAGGCTCCATCCAGGATTCCGCACTGTACACCAGGGCACCAAAAACAAGTTGGCCTAAGAAGTTGGCTTTGTGGTAATCCTGCCATTGGCTGGTGTCCCACCTGCAAGCAGGTGTTCATTCTAAAACACTCCTGTTCTTTGATCTTATTGTCTAAATGATTCTCCCAGTGGACATGTGTATGTGCACGTTTTCATTCTGGTTAAGCACTTAAGCACTCTGTGTACCACAGTATTTATTTTTCTATTTAAACTGATTTGGCTGCCTCTTTCCCTACTGAGCACAAGGAGAGCAGAAACCTGTGTATAAAATGCACACGCGCTTACTGCAGGACTCAAATGGCAGAGACCTCGTCTTTAGAACGTCTGCAGCCTCGTGATCTCAACTGTCACTAAGGGTGGAAGTCTTGTGCTCTGTTATACTCTCCATTTGTCGCATTGAATTAATACACTTACAAATACACTATTCTGATGTAAGACAAGTGGGAAAACCCACTTGCTCAAGGGTTCTAGAGCAGGAACAGGACTTAGGTCACTATGCTACCTGCCACTCCTCTTTAGCACATAATCTCATCATGTTTGGAAGCAAACAGAGATGTCTTTCAGTAGCAGCATTGCAGTTCAGAAGCAGAGCAGATGCCTGTCGAATCAGCCATTACGGCAGGACTTAAAAGCATCTATCTGGACTCACACGAGACGGATAATAAAAAAGCTGATACTTTTCTGATCAAATTTTGACTCTGTTTGCTTTCACTGAGAACAGACTTCTGTCGTGCTCTCCTTCAGCCTCACAAAAGTCTCACTTGTACCTCTTCCAGACTGCCCAGAGGCAAAGGTTGGAGAGAGTGGGTGAAAAACCGACAGTAGCTTGAACTGTTTGGAGAAGCTGAATGATTTGTCAACCAGACGGTGTTTACTCTTCTTCAAAGTGCCTTTTCTAGCCACAGACGGTGTTGTTTTTAGGGGACACTAATGGGAGGCCATCCTGTGTCTATATGCCATATACGGTTTGTCACAATTTGTTGTCATGTTCTGTGGCCCCTTCCCCTGTAAAAACTGCAACCTGAACCCTATTACTCCAGTAGGGGACACAAGGATGCTGTCAAAGACTGTCGTCAAAGACATGGTTCAGTGTAGGCTTGCAGTGCAGTGGGGATTTTCCAAGCTTTGTGTGTTCTCCTTCCAGGGCTGGAGTACCTGTCAGCCTGCCTGTGTTATTAATCACTCCCTCAAGACAGCCTCTTGGATCTTAATCAAGAAGAATGAAGTGTGTTTAAGGCAGGATGTGGAAACCCGCAATTGTAACTGTGCGTCCCACGCGGCCCTCTCCCACCCTGCTCTTTGTGTTACACAAGGAGGCAGAAACTTGGACTGTTCCTGAGCATCATTACCACCCCACCATATGGAGAGGGGTCCCATGTCACTGTGCGATGTCGTAATAGCCGACGTGTAAAAGAACAAATGTTTCTCAAGTCACTTTAGTCCCCTGCGGTGCCTTTATTGGTTTATTGGCTGTCAAAGTCATGGAACAAAGTCATTATGACACCCATATCAAAGTCCTGTAGCCCAGGTCCAGTTGCATGAAACCTCTTTAGTAATTAACTGTAGTTTTTCCCCTTACCTGAGAAAATCAGACACGAGTTTTGCACAAAAGTACCTGAACCGTTTTCCTTAGCTGAGATGATTTTTTTGTATTTGTTGAAAGTGATGTTTACACAGATAATTTGAGGTTCTTTTATGAGACATTTTTTTGTTACTGTGTTCCAGAATTTTTGCAGATGTTATCCGCCACTACACACACACACACACACACACACACACACACACACACACACACTGCTCATAGACGTGTGAAAACCCTGTGCCCGTGTGGATATTAATGCACCCATGCACCCTGTGTGCACACCTGCACATCTCTGGTTTAATACAACCTGAAACATACTTACCGGGAAACTTATCAAAGGTAGTCAGAACCCTTTAGCCTGCGTATGGAAATCCACTGGATGCAGAGGCACTTTGTATTCAAGAAATTTCTGTGTGCCGTTTCATAGTGTTTCAAGTATTTTGTATATAAGAAATTAAAGGAAAAAGAATACAAAAGACAAAAATGAATGTAATGACAAATATGCAATATAATAGATAAAAATAAGTATATATCCATCCATCCATTCCTTTTCCTTAAATGCTTTATCCAGGTCAGAGTTGCGGCTGAGGGTAAATCACAAAGAGTAAATGCTGAGAATAATAATGTAAAATAATAAAAAGTATATTCCATTGTAAATTTTTACATTACTTTCTCTAACGAAGACAACAGTTTATTTAGTACCTAATACAGCCAGATTAAATTAGTTTCCCCCCTACCATATGGCTAACATCACAATTTGCAGATTTATTTCAATGACTTTATGAATCAAATCTAAAAGATGATTATACCTACAGTGGAATGTGAATTCGAACAAATGCACACCCATGAGCAGTGACATGATTGGTCTGGCACTAGGGACTCTTTTAGTTTTCTGTTTTCCTTCCAAAAGTAACCAAAACACAAATTAATTAAAATTCCCCACCCCAAATTTCCTAACAATAACTTTTCTTTTAACGTAGTCTTTATGCTTTCTGGAACTTCCTGGTACTCCTTGCCCCACATGCAGTTCTCCCTAGGTGTGGCCTTTGATGTGGGAAATGGGGTGGCAGCCTGGGCTCCTGCTGCCTGCACACTTGCTGGCGTTTGGGGTATTGCACTGCAGTCAAGTGCACATAAACCAAATTCTTGGAAAAATTACTATCAAATTAATTGAAAAAAGTTACCATAAAGTTTTGAATATTCTCCTAAATATGTTAGATTATCGTGTAACTATGTAAACAAAGGAAAATATACTGCAACGTTTGGTGCACGTTCTAACAACTTGATATTTCGGTGCATATCCGATTACATCTCGATATATCTTATTTTAAGGATGTATGAGTTATGGTATAGCAAACCACATATATTCGGGTACGAGCAGATGGGTACAGATGGACTCAGAACATATTTGGTCATGAAAACCAAAAAAAGATTTTTTTTTTTCCCTTTTAGCTTTAACTGCCCTGCGTTTTTGTAGATGTAATCTTCCTCTGTGATATCCAGGATGAGATATGGACTGTATGATTGGGGAAAAAATGGTCTTTAAAATCTTTATCAAAAGTCATAGGTAAGTATAACACGCTATTGAATTTTAAAACAAATCCAAATGCTCATATCGTGCATGGGGGGCTTATGTGTGGTTGCCTTGGTTATTGAGACCTGAGACAGGAGAAATAGGCTCACGTGGGATCTGCTGTTGCTTGCACCCTTTGTGTATTCCGTTGTGTCACAAAGTGCACAGTTTTCAGTTTCATATTCTGCTCACATAAGATGCTTTTTGTAAATGTGGGTAGGTGTTCCATATGTGAAATTTAAAGTGTACATTAAAAGCCTATCTTTATTAACTGAGGTTTGTCAACCAGGGTAAAAGTATACATCGAATCAATTATTGAACAGGACTGAAGATAAAATATGAGAAAACACTGTGATGCTGATCAAGTTCATCGGTTGATCAAGCAGTTGATGCCATTTAACTCACTCCTTCAGATATTTTGGAAAAGCGTCAAGGGAATCTGTAGAGGAAATGTTTACTGAAATAGCCAACATGCTTATGTCTTAACTTATTTCATTTTGACATAGTTTTAATTGTATCATCATTGGGGAATTTATTTAAGGTGCTTTGCATGTGAAGACACTGAATTTGGAATGGGATGATAAATTAAAACAAGCCATGATCTTACTCTGTGCTTGTCAACCATGGTTTTTTACTTGTTTTTAAATTGTCGTGTTTTATTGAACTACCAATGTAATTTCAGTTAAAAAGAGTTAAACAAAAAGTTTTGGTTTACTATTGTTTTTCAGTTGTTTAGTCTAATATTTTTTATTCTGGGCTTAGACTTCCCATAGTAGTGTAAAGTCTACTCACCACATTTCATGTTTAACTGCTGTCTCAAACTGCTCAAAACAGCAACCTAAACACAAAGCCAAATTATCATTCTATGGCTGAGAAATGAATATCTTTTTAATAAAGCTAAAAGTATGATAATGTTAATGTATGAGTTAAAGCTCATTAAAAAGCAAATTCATATTAAGTAATAATAAATGAAAACAAGTACTTTTAAAGTAATTTTTAATTAGAAAACATAAAAAGTATAATTAGTTTTTTGCCTGCGGGAAAGAATGGTGATAAAATATTTGTAGTAAAATTTGAATTTTGATTAGCATTTTTATCAAATATTAAATGTCTGTTCATAATTAATTATTACATATGTCCATCACATATTTAAAGTACTTTATTTTCAACTGTCTGTGCTGCCTTCAGCCGTATTAAGCCAGACTGTTCTTACTTGGTGTCTGTCGGCAGAAGTATGAGCCCCTCTTTTACATAACTGCCCCACTTTGTTGAGTTCAGTAACACCGAAATGCCAGTTTAGCGGTTCTGCTGATTTGTGACGTCTGCCTGTTACATCCTGAGCACCAGTATACCCTCCTCTCTCTCACATCACCTGCTGTTTCCTGAAACGCTGCGTCTCACTGTGGCTGCAGGAAGCCCTAGGAAGCTCATTCACAAACTGAACAAGATGCTGGTTGGCATCTTTTTACTCATTTCTTTTAGAGCCCCAGCAACAGTAAATCTGCAATGCACTTTTTCATAGTCATGTAAAAAATGATATCGTGTTAATATTTTCTGCCTTTTCAATTTCACTACGTGTCAAACACTAGTGGAAGACCTACCGGATTGCCAGCGTGCAGCATATTTTTTTCCTTATGATGGGTGGAATCAAACAGTTTAGAGGTGCAAATTCCTCTGAAATCCTGGCCAGCGTTGTGTGCAGACAAACGTGTTTGCTTGAACCGTCTAACAGATAAGCCACCTGGAGCAGACTGAAAGCAAAATGTCGCGTGGTCTTTGGCGCTGTTTGCCAGTGTTACGTGGAAAGGTAAAGCAGACTGCTGGGGAAGAGGAGGGAGCAGCAATGATAGAGCCTTGACCGGCTGAAGCCAGTAGAGGTCTTTGGGTCAGTTCAGTTTCCGTCTGGCCGCAGCTCAGCCGCTCACATTGTATACTATCATGTTGAACTTAGTACTTCCAGTAGGTCATGAAACTCAGGGATAGCACATCTTATATAATGCATTACCTGATCAATTTTTTTTTTTAGCTTTTAGCTGTTGCTACTGAAGACAATGCCTTTGCTGCTGTGACCAAGCCCAGTTCTGGACACCCAAACCATTATACCAGATAATATCAGGATTGCTTTTGGAGCCAGTTTTTCCAGTATCTCCAACAGTACTTCAAGTTCCCATTTACTCTGTTTGTAACTGGTGTTGTGCTGTAAATGTGTGATTGTTACAACAGTGTCCATTTAGGTACAATTTCTTGCTATGGAATTTGATGTTTACATGTTTTCTGGATTCTTCATATGCCACTATATAGGACACTAGGACCAGATTCTCAAGGTCAGAAACTTTTGATCTTTAAATGTCTGGACATTAGCTGACATTGCACATTAGCATGCATCTGAAAACAGTTAATGGCTGGACAGCTCAGTTCAAGACATGAAAAGTGCCCAGAGGGTGAAACTGAGTTCAACAGAAAAATATGCCAGACATGACCCCAGCCCTCCCCCCCTTGTCTAGCCCAAATTACTGAAATAATGATGCCATTGCTGTTGGCATAAACTACACTGATGTCCCCAGGACTATGGTACAAAGGCTTGGCTGATCTTCAGAAGACAGGATTTTACCCAAAACCTGTAACTCCTTAGTCACAGTGCTTATCACAGTATCCATCAGTACGTGTCTCTTACTAATTCACATATGTATTCATCTACATTGGAGAACATGTACTGAAGTTTTGGATGCAAAAATGAATTTTTGGAGGGCAAAGGAACCATCCAAACACACAACCAGTCTAATACTTCCAGCTCCTGAAATGGGATTATGTAAACTTTCTCAATAGATAGATTTAGCAAAAATTAAAAATCTTGTATAAAGACTTTTAGTGGCTGCGCTTGGGGTTCGATGACGGCCTTCTGCCTCAGGATGTGGGTCTAGGGCACAGATCTTGGGGGTATAAGAACTTCATGGAAACCTTGCAATAGGGATACTAAAGATGCAGGCTTGGGCTTCTGTTTGAGAGTGAGCTGCATGCATCACACAGGAAAAAAGTATAGGAAACTAAAGTAAGAAGAATAACCCTTGGGCCCACAACGAGTAGCTGCAAAACTCAATTTCATGGTCCATGCAAATAGGATTGAGTAAACGTTTCTGTAGACCCCTGCTTGCACGTTATAGTGCATTTTAAGTTCTCAGTATTCCCTGGAGTTATACTTTCATTTATACAGCCACAAACCTGAAGTAAATATGTATATAACGTATAACAGTAAAAAAGGGACTTCTCTCCTTGTTGCCTGTCTTCTTGTATTAGGGCTGATGGCTGGAGGCGCTCAAGGAAACAGACTGTTTTACCATTTAATTTAATATTTGTTTAGTTCAAAGCTTCTACAAGTATATGAGGAACATCATATTGTCTTACTCTGAAATGTCTTGATTTTTTGATCACGTTATACTAATCACTACATTGTTTTGAGAAATTTCAACTGATTTTTCATAAAAACAGTGTAAAAGCTGACAGTTGTTTTGTTCTGCACCCTAGTACTCCCAGTTCTGAGGTCAAGAATTGGTTTGCATTCTTAATATGTCTTGGTTTAGTATACAGTGGATGGGCTAAATAATAGAAATGTACATGACCTCAAGCCTTCCCTGAATGTTCCCGTAGTCCTAAACTGTGTGTAGAGGTACATCAGTCCATTAATAAATGATAGCTTTCGTTTGCTTTGAAGGATGTCGAAATATAATCCAGGCTATTTGCTCCAGAAACTCTCATGAAGGTTATCTGATGCTTAGATCTGATCAGTTTGAAAACCACTGACTGTTTGACATTATCTTGGTGCTCATGAAACTACTCTAAAATACATTTCAGTGTAGTCAAGCACAATGTAGAGATCATGCTTGCAGCATGCAGTACATCTGGTTGTTTAAAATGGTTCCGAATTCCTTTGGTGTAATATGACCATGTAGAACAATCATGGGATAAAGTACATTTCATAAAATGGTATCCTGTTCCCTTACAGATCCACTGCCGTGTTTAATTGTGCACACAGTGTGGGTGAAAGGCAGCCCTTGGGTTTCTCAAAACATAAACTTAGCCAGAAGTAGAAAAAGAGAAAAAGGTGAATTATTAAGCCCTGCTATTTCTTCCCAGTTCTCAAGGATTCAGGTTTGTGTTTAATTCAGGCTGTGCATTAGCCTTAAATTCAAGTGGTTTCACTTTCAGTAGAAGCTCTACTATAAATACCGCCATTTTCGAGCTGGCAGACTACAGTATGATATTTGCAACTGGTCACCAAGATTTTGATTAAGTTTCATGGAATTTTGACGCTACTATTTCAGAATCACTGGGCTCTCAGTTATGAATCAACCCCTGGCTGGTACTCCAGTCCATTAAGGGGAAATTCACATAGTTAAAGAACAAATTTTTTTGGTTTTTTCGTTTCACAGATGTTTGTAAAATATATTTATATGTCTCATCTGTGCAGCTGATTTTGAAACTATGATTTAGTTAAAAGTGGAGTTGGTTTTGTGTTTCTTTTATTTTGTTCACTCCTTGTATGCATGACAGAAAGATGTGTTCCTTGTTCACTGTGGGAAAGCCAGCATCTTTGTCCTACATCAACCCAGACTACCTCTCTTTTAATATAATGTAGCAGATCTGAATAAAGAATCTATTTCATATTTTCTTCAATAAATCATAAAATACATTTTCAACACTTGAATTTCTGTTGAAATTCTAATCCAAAGTACTGTTTAAATTTATGTTAATATTAATGGTTTAAGATTAAATGTTTATTTCCTCAAAACCTTTAAATAATTTCTAATTAAGGAAGTTGATGCTGTAGCTTTTAGAATATTAAGTATGTTCAACACATTTGGCATTTGGTTCACACAGAATGGACTGAGCATAGTGGGCTTTTTTCTTTCATGGATTCTCGTATTACATTGATGTCCTAGATTGATTCATTTCAGGGCTCTGACATTTAATACCTCATAATTACATTTTATGTGGTCCTTGTGGTAGTAACTGAAGCAGTGTGGTTCCAGTGTTTATGTTTATACGAATATGCCATAGATTTAAATTATTTATTGATCCTTGTTACCACACACCAAGTCTCACTATGCCGTTTATGTTAGGGAAACCATTGCTGCGTGTGCTTGTCTGATGATGTTTTTTTTTTCCCTGAAAATAAAAGAAAACAAGAATAAAAAAAATTATGGGAATAAGATTTATTATGAATAACTGAATAGTAGTGGGAGAACAAACCTTCTTTGCGTCTTGTTTCTGATCAACTTACACTTTAGCCAAACCCCTTAAAATATATTGTAGATGGTATCAGTTTAATTTTACAGTTGTTAATTTTAATTTAATGTGTTTGAAGTAAATTAAATGCTATGAAAACATAAGCAATTTAGCAGTGAGTGGTTTAAAATGATTAAAAAATTATTAAAAATAAAACGATTGCTTTCTAATCCACTGTATATCAAACTTGTTCATGTTTGGACCCGGTTCATTGTTGTATTAATAGATTATATTAATCAGGTCGTGTGCCTGATGTGTGAAAATATTTTATGATGTTACAGTGAAGATGATCCCATGCAGATACTCAAAAACTACGATCTCCGCAGGTCCCCGCCGTCAGAGTGAAAGTGGCTCATGTGAAGCTGAAGTCTTCTGCTGGGCAAATTATCATAAGGACAGCAGGCATCAGGTATTACTGCTCTATCGGTGTTTTTGTTCATTACAGCAGACAAATGAATTGGAAATGGAGTCATGGGCTATGAAGATGAAATGGAGGGAGGGGTGTAATTGAACCTCATTATCAGGAGCTGTTTGGTCTGTGTAACTCACACGGAGGGAGGATACCAGTCCTCTCCTGAATAATTCATGCAATTATGACTTCTATTTTTCCAAGCTGGCTCTTAAGACCAGGGCTAATCAGCCTCTAAGATTCTTCTTTATTTTACATATTGTTAAAATTACAAGTTTTCAGAATGGTTGCGATTAACCAACTCCATCAGCTGCCCTTTCCACGACGAACACTGAAAGCAGAGCTTTGGCGTCACGTCCATTCCCTTTATTAGAAGTAAAGGTTTAGCGGACAGATATTTATCAGGCTCTGTACGTCAGCAGCAGTGACCAATGACTCTCTCTGCGTAGCTGACAGCACACAGAACGCTGCCATCGAAAGACCGATCCACCTTCAGCGGCATGCGTAGATTTAGGTTTATTTATTTAGCAAATGCTTTGGATATGTTATACAGCTGATACAGCTGAGTACACTTTCACAGTCTCACAGGGCAGCGATGACTCCCATGGGCTGGACTAGGGTGTCTTGTGTGTTGCATGCAGGATCATGTTCTGATGCCCATCCCAGACAGTAAGGAAACCCGCATTCTTTGGGAGCCACGTGCAACACACTCACCTGGCTGCCGGGCACCATCGTGGCTGTTGCTTCTTATGAGTGCACCTTAGACCCACCCTAATACTGTCTGTGGGGATTTATGTGATCTATACATCCGGATGAACCGCTGAAAAGGGTGGTTTGATTCCGAGCTCCTCTGGCTGACATAAGGACTGTGTAAGTACTAGTTGGATGGAACTCTTCACTCGTGCCAAGACTAACAGAACCCTGATTTTATTTAAATGCTTTGAATGTGTCTAGTAATGAGACCTCACAGCAACATAGTGAAATACAGCATATGCTGGCCTTGCCACTTCTGAAGGTTTGCCACTGAAACACTACCCACTGATAAAGTAAAATAAATACAGACCCCCCCCCCCCATTGTTCGTACCCACAGAAACTGATTATAATACATAATTGCTGCATGCAAGCTATTTGCTTAGTCATATCTGACATGTGGACTATGCAGTAACATAAATAATTAGCAACATAATGTGTGGGTGGTACAGCAGATGGAATTTAGTGAACAGCGAGAAAAAAAAAATAGAATAAAAGCAGGCGGCGTGAGTAGCAGGAATCGACGATGCTCATATGGTATAAGGCAGTTTTGATGGTGGAGCCAGGGTTCCACAGTCTCGGTTAAACCGCTTCTCATTTCCTCAGTGCTGAAGTCACAGCATGTTTCTGCTCTCTGCGAGCTGTTCTGTACAACATGCTTTACCAAATTCTGTCTTGATACCCATTTGCCACCACACTGTTAATCTTTTCTTATTTTCATTTTTTTTTTGGGAGTTCATGCTGTAATACAGTTCAAAAAAGTGGTACTTGCAGTGAAACAACATATAACAGGACTTAACCTATAAGAAATAATGGAGTTATGACATAATTAAACAGCTGAAAACCATGTAGACATTAATCTTTTTCCTGAGGAGGATTTATGTTGTTTGCTTAACTTTTAAAGGTGCTTGGAAATTATAAACAAACGTAATGTAAAAGCCATAATCCACAATTTGTCCAAAAAAAAAAAAAAACACAAGAAATAGCATGTCGCACACTGGACAGGTATTTGAGCCCTTTTTTGGGATGTAGCTCATACGCTCTTTCGGCAAAGTGAACCCAGTGTAGCAGGAGCAGCCGGCAGTAACAAACCAGCCGTCACAGTGGACAACAGCACAGTGAAATATGTGTCCCTGCGACTCTACCAATTTTTATTCAGTTTGGATAGTGTGTATATTTTAAGGATTTATTATTTTGTTTTCTTTATTACATTTGACATGAAAGGTGTAATATCACTGGCATTCTATCTGTCTCGCATAATGGGAGGGTATCGTATCGTAGCTTGCATATCAGTGCAGTATTTTCATCAAAAACACCATTTATCGCAAATAAAATGTTTAAATAAAAAATGTAAAAAAAATGAGTTTTGTTTATAGAAACTTTTGATTTTGAATTAAAATGCATCCCCTTATGGGTGAAGGGATATATTTGTGGTAAAAGGGTCCTATAGTGAGATATGGTCTCAAATAAGGAAATAAGGAGCTGCACCTGCACAACAATGTATAGCAATGTGCAACTGCATCAAGTTACTGTCTTTCCCAAATGTTTGACTTCAAAGGTCTAAACTGTTTTACTTGTTTTACAGACCTGTAAATGTAATGAGCAAATACCGCTTTGTCACATCAAGATGGTTCAGTTTTGCCGCTATTACATTTTCAGATAATATTTGACTGTTTGAAATCTTACCTTGCAAACTGTTTTTAGAAAACGTCAATCATTTTGACCATTATACGATCACAGGCCATCCTATGCACCGCATAAATAACTTATTTTTTTAAATTCGTTTATAAAGTAATGTTTGACATTGGAGCTTCCCACTGCAGCCCCGTTTTTCCTCACGCACCGCACAGTAGAAAGATTATATTTATAAGATTATATAATATTATATTATATTTCCCTGTACTGTGGTAAGTTTTGTTACTTTACCACAGTACAGGGCAAAGACAGAGCCACAGATGACACTGAAGGGAAATGCCTGAAACTCTGGAAAACCACTTGCCCATAAGTAGCACCATTTGGAAACTTACAGAACATTTGTTAGATGTGTCAGATACTCCAAGATGCTGTCAAATGCACGCAGCAACTGGGAGGTTTGGTTAAGACCTTCCACAGGCCGGTGAGACAAGTCCTGGCAGCGCAGGAGCTTCATTGACCTGGTGCCCCAGTGCAGCTGCAGGGCGGCAGCAAAGGGGACAGGATGGAAACTCCAAGGCTCCACTGACCTGTCAGCACTGCACCTTTTCATGGTTAATAAGAATATACATCATTTCCTATATGAATAGTAGTGTCACATCACACAGTAATAAGGGCTCCATTTCTAGTAAATGTGGAAACAGTGTCGATTCAACCTTATCAAAAATATGAAAGATTTTAAAAATAATGGCAGTAGTGCAAAAAAATGTGTGCGCATTTTTTCATAACAGTATGTGGGATATCGCTTAAATTCGCCTTTAGTTAATGTGAAATAATTTAAAACGGAAATGTCAAACGAAAAACTTTGCTTGGTACTTTTGGAAAAATTTGCATAATACCTCGTGTTTGTTCAACCTACCTTGCGCGCATCATTTCAGGTGAGCTTTTTCACGCGCTGTCACGCCCTTTTTGCCGAGCCGTGTGCTTAAGTGTTTGGGCATTTGGAAAATAAAAATTAAGAAGGAATCAGCTTCCGTAATGTAGGCTGTCCGTGTAGTTGGCCGTCTTGAGCTCTAAGTGGAACCTGCACCGCGTGCGAAACTTCTCTCTGGCAGGTGACAGGTGACAGGGCTGTCCTGACGCTGAGCTGCGCTACAGTGGATATGCGCTAAAGTAGTTTACTGCGCTGCGGTGCAGTTTGGCGAGGTGTACCGCGTCCTGCCCTGTCCATGGGGGGAAGCCTTCGCTCTGACGTCAAGACCTTAGCACGAGATAAGACGGAGTTGTGTCGCGCGCCAGCCTGATTTAGGCTATATAAAAGGCGACGCGCGCGAGCGCTGTCCCTCACTGCGGCGGGGATGGACGCAAGTTTGGGGGCCCCCGCGCACGTCGCCTGAGCAGCGGGGACAGCGACGGGCGACAACGGAAGCGACCAGACAGCGGGGGACAGTCGCCCGGGGAGCGCGGGCACGGGCATGTGGCAAAAGTAAGGTGAACGTGCGCGCGCGTGAGTGCGGAATGGGTTCGCAGCGCTAGAGACGCCGACACCGCACGACACGTCCCGCTTCCCCGCTGACACGAAAATGGGCACATTAAGCGTGGACCGGCTGGTGACCCTGCAGATACTGCCGGGTTTCTTCTCGAACTGTCTTTTCCTGGCGCTCTACGACTCAGTGGTGCTGCTGAAGCGCGTGGTGTCGCTGCTCAGCTGCTGCGGCTCGGCGTCGGGTTCGAGCGGCGGCGGCGGAGAGTGGCAGCGGACTCTCACCCCAGCCGGCCTGCGCTCCGTGTGGAACAGCTTCCTGCTGGATGCCTACAAGCAGGTAACCATGTGAACAACTCAGTTCAAAACACACGCCCCGCATGGGAGCGACACGCGCCTTGCTTTCACAGTGCGCGCGAGCCTCTTGAAGTGCAGTGGACGGTAGACCGCTGCTCTTCCTCCAGAATGACTGGCATGTTCCTTTGTTGGCTCTTCTCAACAAGTAAAACATCCCCCACATGCACAGCAGTAGCAAAATATCATCACTTGTGCATATATTTATCATCTTTCTCGCAGATCGTTGTGATCAGATGGTGCTGGAATGTGATGTTGGATGAAGGCGCATCCGAATTCTTCTGCCCACTTGTTGGAAAAATGTGAACTTTGCCCCTGGTCTAAACAGCCATTGGCTACTGAGCCGTGGCACAGAGAAGCAGCCAGACACTGAGGATATTGTCAGTAACCCAATAAGTGTCTCTGTACTAATTTGGGCATCATCCTCTCACTAAGACATGTACAATAGAACAGGTTTTCTTCGGGTAAACCAATTTTTTCTAACGTCCTTCAACAAGAAATCTGTAAGAATCCAGGAAACGAATAAGTCTATTCTGTACTGGACTGACTATTTCCGCCACATTGAATTAACCATGATCTAACATAGCATTTCCAGAAAATACTGATTTAAGGGTCCTGGTGGTTTTTATAAACTTTTTTTATCGCAGGAAGTTGTGCTGGAAATCAGAAGCAAAAATTTCCATCTTCATGCATTTCTATATATTTGTAGAATATAACTACAGTAATCCGCATGAGGGCAGATGTTTTCACCCTGTACCATTTTTTCAGGTGAAGAATAATTCACCTGTGCTATGGAGTCTGAGGATCAGGCTCAGAAGTTCCAAGGAAATTCTGAAAAAGAAAGTTTCTTTCTCACAGAAAGGCTAAAACTTTTAATCATGACATAAGTAAAAGTCTGTTTTACTTGGAGACACATTCCCGAATACATTATGATTCTATCGATCATAACAGATAGATGTCAGCTTTCTTCTTGTTTGCACGGGGGTGACAAAGGTTTGATAGTGGTTTCTATCACAACGAGACTCATAACCAACTGTTGGTCTGGTCTGGTGACAAGGGGGGACTTCAAAAGTCTGTAGCTGTAAAATAAGCACCATGGAGTGCCACTTCACTGCAGTCTCCGGGTGGGTAGAGCAGTGTTGTTCCAGTGTAAACACGGTACTGGGGTTTCCACTCGAGCTTGTGCCGGTAAACCTCAAGTTTAGGCTTGTTTAAACATACACTGTTATATAAAGCAATTACGGTATAAGGAATAATGGAAGGTTTAGCATTTTGTGTGCCGTTGCACAGTCTTAATGGCAAAACTGATCCTTGTCTTCCTTTCACATGCCCAAATCTTTATGGGAGATGTGTCTGTTTGTTGAAAAAATTAAAATTGAAAGGGACTTGTGTCTCCAGGTGAAGCTGGGAGGAGTGGCCCCTAACTCCAAAGTGGTGAAGGTACCCGACACGCCCAGCCGGAGACGGAGCGTCAGCAGCAGGACTGCAGATGAGTGCCACCTGCTCGACTTTGAGACTTCTGACCGTCCTTTGGTGGTCAACTTTGGCTCAGCCTCCTGACCCCCTTTCGTGAGCCACCTGCCTGCCTTCCGGCGGCTGGTGGAGGAGTTCTCGGATGTGGCGGACTTTCTCCTGGTCTACATCGAGGAGGCTCACCCCTCAGATGGCTGGGCCTTGCCCACCATGGAGTCGCATGCATTCCAGGTGAGGAAGCATCGCAGCCTTGAGGAACGTGTGCTGGCCGCTCACAGGCTGCTGGAGCACTTTGCCCTGCCCCCGCAGTGCCACCTGGTGGCTGACTGCATGGACAACAATGCCAACGTTGCCTACGGCGTGTCCAACGAAAGGGTCTGCATTGTGCAGAAGAAAAAGATTGCCTACTTGGGTGGAAAGGGACCATTTTTCTACCATCTGAAAGATGTCAGGCGGTGGCTTGAGCAGAGCTATGGCAAGCGGTAGAGAGCAGGGTGAGGAGTGCTCACCTCCTCGTTGGGCCGTGGGTGAATGTGGCTTTTTCCAATGAGGAAAAAAGGAGTGTGATGTGCTTTCAAGACCATCTGTAAGAACACGAACATTTTGATCAATGTTTAGCAGACTAAAATAGGCACGAACTGTTAGAACGGACCACAACCCTGTATTCAGCCAATGAACACAACCAACACGGTGGACTCGAGTTTGCTGTTAATGAATTGCTTCAGCATACATTAATTTTTCATTAGAAACTTATCACCCCTCCAAAAGAATACCAAATTGCCGAAGAGGAAAGAAAGCACAGCTTTTATAAATGTGAAATTAATTTATTTCTTTGAGGTGGAGTTTTTAAATGTGTCATTTTTACACCTTGATGATGTATGCCTGTTTTTGTATGAATAAGACCTTTTACTACTCTTATTTAAGATGAGAAGCCCCCTTGTTCCCTGTATTTGAATGCGTTTAAGGTACTGTTTTCAGTGCCACTGCACTTGTTTCACACTTTTTTTGTACATTCCTTCCTTCTAGGGTTGTAAGGATAAAGGCCACTTTGCAAACACTGTGAAACGAGGCCTGTATTTACGTTCAACATTTGTTAAGTGTGGTACAAAGTGAAATTTGATTAGTGAGCACAGGGACAAGGGTTTGTGTTAAATTTCAAACAGTTTTCTCCTTGGGAAGCCTTTGGCAGAGGAAGGCCATTGTGTGAAGTCAGTGTGAATGTAAGAGGATTTCATTTTTTCTCCATACTGCTCTTTTGTGCTTATAGAAATAAGGCTCAACAGAGTAGAATTGCACCGCTGTTAGCAAACACACGGGAGGTTCATTGACAGAACAGAAACCTTGTGGCAGACGGGGCTTCACGTCTGCAGGAGCCAACGCGGACACGCTCACGTGTACGTGGGCGTCAACAGGAAGCACTTCGGCCAGCTTGCAAGTGGATCATTCTTGGTGTATCCAGAACTGGACCGCAGTCCTCCAGAAAGGTGGACCATTTGTGGAGACGGTCGTTCAGGTGTCGCCGGGGCCAGTGTGTGAATGAAGACCGCTGACGAAAGGGTGTTGCGCTCTGTCACCGGTTGGATGCTCTACCACGCTGTCACCGTTCCGACTTGGACGCACGTGCCTGTTTACATGTTCGGAAAGCTGTGTAACACCTAGAATGTTCTGTCGCCCTTTGCTTTTCTTACTCTACTGCAAATAGCTGCTTTTTATAAAAATAAGGAAAAGAAACATTAAAGCAAACCTCTCTGCTAACTTTGTTCATTTGGTCTTTTCATTAGTTGGCATTTTATCCTAAGTGCTGCGATTATGTACAGGAGTAGGTATTTTTATTGTGCGCATCTGGAGCAGGATTGTTCAACGTGCAGCATTAACGAGCGTGACGGCATTTCTAAAATATGTTTTTCTTTTTTTAAATTCTGCGTAAGTGTGACGTGATTGATGGGACAGGCCCCTGCACGCGCTCGCCCAGGCCGCTCTGCGTAACCGACGACCCTGGTTGAACCTGCGGCGCTGCGCTCAACAGCTCCGCCCCGCACCGCACCGCCCCTTGCCCTCCCAAGGTGGCGCGCGCTGGAGAACCCATTCAGTGACGCGCAACACCCTCGCGCGTCACCCTGCTCACAGGAGACTAAAGAACCTTGACAAACGTTCCAAGAAACGTCTAAGTCCCGTCCAGCACTGACACTTAACCACGTTTACGTCAAAATATGAATAAAGTTATGAAATACGTTCAGGCGTTTGTCAAACAAGCACATATAAGTACCCGGAAGTGGTGTAACGAGGAACTTTTAAGCGGGAACCGTAAGAAGGTGAGTGGGCCTTGTCGGCGAACACGACACTAATGATGATGATAATAATAATAATAATAATAATACACTTCTTAATTCATCAACAGAGCCACTTTATTTAAGCTGCTGTATGAATCAATGCCAATTGCGACGCAACCTATGAGGTTTAAGTAGCTTAGCAAGTACAAGGTTTGCCGGAAGAAACCTGTCAAATTCTAGTGGTATCACGCTTTCACATAAGCTAAACACTTAAAATGTCAACTTTAGTATGGAACGTGAGTCAAAGAAGAATTATTTCAGTTTTAAAGCACTGCTCAGGTTGCGCAGTCTGTCCAAAGGCCTTCAGTGAACGCCACTAAATGCGGCCATTCCGCCATCTGCCTTCCCACGAAGGCGCTGTGAACCCGCTGCTGTGGATTTTTTCGAACTGGTTTGACGGTTTATACACAAATGTCTAAAAGATTCGGAAACAAGTCGAATACTCAGTTTTTCTGAGTAGGAAACTAGGAAGGTGTGGATATGGCGTGTTGTTGAGGGCAGCTGTTAGTCTGTTTGAGGAAATGGCCGCCAGAGCAATTGGAGACAAACATATTAAATTGGAGCCCAAGTTTATCAGAATGTGGGCCTCTTAATAAAACACTAAGTGTTGTTTGTTGACCTTGTGATTCAGACTGGGTTGTGCAAATAACCATCTTGTAATTCTTCATCCTTATTTAAATATATGCAGAAGTCTATTATAATGAAGGTTACTGTTTTTCAGGTGACAGTGTATTCGAATTACACCTGCTAATAGTCCTTATCACTCAGGTTACATTTTCATTAAGATGCATAATACAGGTTTTTTCCTCCCATATAGGATTTGTGTCCCACTACATCAAATAGAACCATTTTCTTTTACTTGCGGATAAAGAATAATTGATTTCTGGATGAGAAATATGTTTAGGGAAAACTAAGGTACATTTATATGCTATAAATTTATAGCATAATGATTATTTCTCACTTATAGTTTAATGTTATACGTTTTATTATTAATATCTGCTTGGCCGTTGTGGGGTTGTAGAGGTTTCGAAATCAATCCAGGGAAAGCTGGGCACGAGGCAGGGCACATACTGGACACTGACGCTTGGATACTTTAGCTCACTTTTGAGTTTGAGACACCAAGTCTCTCATGCAAGCATCTGCATTCAAGCTGTTGTGCACAACAAAATGTCTCTTGTGGAAGTAAAATTACCGTGTAGCTGGCAAAGATGCCGCTGTACGGAATAATAAGCTTGTTAAATGAATGAGTGTATATTTTCATAAGGCTTTCTAGCAGTTTTTCACTGTACAGGACCCTGATGTACGAAGGGTACCCTCCTTACCTTTGGATTGTCTGAAAGGCGGTTTTTCCTTTCCATGCAAACGTAGGCTGAGGGAACCCAGGGTGAGTGTGTCAGGTTGAGGTTACAGAGTGACCTTGTTATGGTGTGTGCACATGTGTGTGCGCGTGCAGTTGACTTTAGGTCACTTGGTCAAGTTTATTTCACAAGATGGCTCTTGACAGCACCAACACTTCTAAAATTCGGTCCAAGCAGGTATGGCTCCATCCCCTGTGTTTCGCACACTGAGTGAAACAGACGCAGTCAGTTGTCAGTCCGGTGCGGAACTGCAGCCTCCTGCACAACAACCAGGCACGGCATGAACATTTTTCCACAAAAAATTTCAATGTGCCATTACAGGAGGAAAGTTACTGCTGAGAATGCTGATGTCTCTATATTTGTGTTTTAAATAGTTTTTTTTTTCCATTTGGCATTTGTCAGTGCCAGGTTGGCATAGTGCTTTATTGGGATGTATTCCATTGCTTGTTCTGACAGTGACTTCCATCACCTGCGCTCTGCCGCCGGCTGTACGCCACCCCTCTCATTTGCCTGCTCTCTTTGATTGCTTGTTTGCCAACCAGTATTGTTACTGTACGCTAAAAATACTTAAATCATTAATACTTGCTTTCTTCTCATCAGTAGTTGTTTACACAAGTGTTCTGGCGCTGAGCGTCAGCGCATTCTGTGCATCTGAAACTGTGCCATGTCCATTATATTTGCTTACATGTCCAATTCCAAATAAAAGCTGTGTGTCACTATCCCAGCTGGTGAAGAGTTCATGCCTTGAGAGACTGTTGCAGTGCTGACAATTGTTCACCTTGGACCCAACTCGCCAACAAGTCTAACTCTTGTCCTGGTGTCGGTATTCTTGAATATTTACCTAATAAATGGAAGGATGTGGGCTGTGTTTCCAGAAAACAGTGGATTCAACATTAAGTTTTAAAGTGGTGGTTTTAAGAATTTATCATGATTTATGTTAAATACTTTATTATGTGTTGCACAACAACTTGCGTGCAGATATGTTCTTTTTCAGTTTTGGGAGCAGAGAGCTGTTTCAGAGGCATTGCTGATACTGTGATGTCTCACTTCAAGCCTAGTGTTGGGCTCTTTACGCACAGGGATTTGCTTCATGACTGACAGATGAGTTGGACTCGTCCAGAATTGATAGCTGAAGCCTTTTTCATGTGACAATAATGACTGCAAAAGTAGAACATGAGGGTGTACTTTAAGTTATTGAAATGGTAGACTGTATGTTCCAAAATCCATTTTTTGAGCATTATAAAAGATGTAGATGACAGGGTGAAGCAAAAAGTTTGTTTCCAGATGAAATATCTCAAAATTTTATTGCCTCTGGGGCTGAGAGCCAAGCAGGGTGGTATCCTGTTGACAATGACTTATGACATTATACAATCAGCAAAGCTTTGGCCTGTGACAACATTCCCGTAGCACATTTTCAGCTGTCTGCGTGGATGACTCTCCCTAGAGGAGTATGGTGCTTTTGGAAGGTCACAGTAGCTTTGTGTGTAGAAAGGTGGGCTCCTTTTTGTGAAACTAGGCCTTCAGAATCCATATTAACTGTATTGTTTTCTGCACAGGAAAATAATCATCTCACCTGATGATGCTGTGTTGATTATGGAGGGATGAATTGAACCAACTTACTCGCCACTTTTCTTTATAATCCCTATTACAAATGGCTGCTTGCCTTCATTAACTCAAATGAAAATCAGTCTTAACACAAATTAAGTTTTTTTTTTTTAAACTGGAAGATAAAAATTTCTAAATGTAATTTTTTCAGCAATTTTGTTCCTTCTGTGTGAAGAAGTGTTTCTTTGAATGGCTGAAGGAAGAGACGTGTGCTCCACGCGTGAACTTGGAGCTACGCTTTGTGTATACGTGGTAGGGTTGGCTGGGACAGGATGGAGGTGCCTTCACAAAGGATTATTAAGAATTACGGTTAACCACAAAAGACACCAAGCTGCACTCAGCAGCATGAAAAGCAGACGTTGCGAAGTGCCTGGGCCTGTATTGCCGACTGAAAGAATGACTGAGTCAGTTGACCCTCTTCCTTAATTTTCCTTGTGACAGTACTGCCTGTTCAACAGAGGGATTTGGGCAGCTTTGAATCCTGTTGCCTCAGTGATGGTCACTCGGTTGGGAATCCTGCTGGGTTTCAGCTCCTCACACCAGTCGCGTGGCTGGATGTGCTCTGTAGTTCTCAGGGAGAATACAACATCAGTATCAGCTGCTCTGCTGTAGAGCCCTGTGGGAAGGCTGCTCTTCTTCAGAGCTGTGAGCACCGCTTCTATAATTTCACCTAATAGATTTAAAAAAAAAAAAATTCCAGGGCTGTTTATTTTAAGCCCATCACTTGTCAAGTGGTTTAATATTAATTAGGAAAGAGGATCAGTATTATGGATCCCCCATGGGAGGGTGAATGTTTAACAACCTCAACAGCTTGGTGAACCACTCTTCCCACTCGTTTCACTGCATTTACAAGAACATGGGATTGCCTTCCGAGTCTGAAATGCCAGCCTTTCAGCAGAACCTCTCACAGTCAGCTTTGCAGGCGCTTGACTCTATTCCAAAAAAGATTCTTCTGTTGCCAGGAGCTTGTGTGGAAATCCACCATAATCTTAAAGTTCTGTCAAACCCTAGAGGATGCTATATGTTCAGATGGATCGTATGAACGTTTTCAGAAATTTTTCTAGAATACTGTGAAATTACACAATCTGCTAAAATTACTTTACATTGTTTTACTACATCACTGAAGACCCAACATTTCTATAGCAAAATATCTACAGATAGTAAGACACTTGCAAAGACTGACATGCCTTGAGAAGAACAAAAATACTGGGCTCATTAATCAAATGGAAAATATTTTTATTCCCAGACCATTCCAGAAATTTCCTTCCTTGGACTGGTGGTTTGAAACAGGTTTAGGTTTCCTTGGCTTTATGCTTGGTTCTCTGTTCAGCTGAACATCTTCAAGGGAACACTTTCTTTTAAATTCTGAGCAACTGCAGCAGCATTGCCACTTCATTTCCTGTGTTTGGCTCGTAGGCTTTTTTTCATTGTTTCCACCTCAGACCTTGTGTATTTTGACCGCGATACTTTCCATTGTCAGCGAACATGTCTGCCAGACAGAGACTTTGTGATTTGTGCTGCCATGTTTCCTTTGAGTTTCAGTATTGTTGCTTGCAGCAGCATCCATTTATTCTGCATTTCAGCTGTACACTATCTTGTGAAAAATACATGAGCTTACAAATTTGTTGTAGTCTGCCTCCTTTACTGACGCTGTTCCTCACAATAACAACTTAGATACTAGAAGGTGGTGTTTAATGGAGAGCTATAGCCCTTCATGGTAAATCTGTTTCTGCTCCACTTTACAATAATTTGAGGTTTCATGCCGGACTGTCAGCCTGCTGTGAGTTGCACTTTGAGGACTTCATGTTTTTATGCTCTATGCATTTCAACACTCTTGTGCTGAATTTAACCTTTAGATTTAAAAAAAAGAAACTTTAAAAAACCCCATCCCTAAGTTTAGTGCTACTTAAAGCTTTCATACTTTTTTCAGCATAAAATAATCATATAGTATAATAATCATGATTTCCTGTCCAGGTTGACCTAATAACTGAACAGCAGCGCTCAACCTATGCTGATTCTCGTCTATATATTATTTGTGTAGGGTTTCAGTTTTGGAAACCATGTACAATTGTTAAAATAAAGAGTATCTGCTGAACCATGTTTGGCTGGCTACCTGGTCCTTAAATAGGGAATGGTTTTGCAGACTGTAGCCTTGAATGGTACATAACACTTTTTGCTTTCTTTTTGGTAGAAATGATGAAAATTGGGGGGGGGGGGGGGGG